>LR812527.1:7593464-7778464 GCA_903798195.1 Danio kyathit | reverse complement strand
CAGTAAAACTAATGGCAGAAAATGAATGGATGGATGAATAGATACTTGTGATTATATAAATTGGGTTTGGCAACAGTAGACCTCTAAAGTTCTTTCTGTAACATCCATTATTATACTTTACCTGAAACAAACTCAACAGAAAGACTAGAACGTTTAAACTTATTTTTGTTCATCCGTGATAGTTTTTTATCACATTTGTGAACTAACTGTAGCCCAGAATCTCATCCATACAATGCTTTCAAACATGGCGAAACAGAAGAGAAACAATGATATTGGTGTATTAGTTGCTAGTAAAATTGGCAGTTCACCTTCTTGATGGAATTACAAATATCCTTAGAGACATCACATTGATTGACATTGGTTGGTAGACAGTGTAAATACTGAGATTCTCGTATAATCTGACATTGAGACTACTGTAATAGACAAAAATATATTTTGTAGTCTGAGCCTGGCATTAAGTTCTTCCTCATCTTGACTGATCTGGGACACATTCTTCTGTATTTTGAGACTATATTTCATTGCCATTTTTAAGCAGCTTACATAAATATCTCTAAGAAACATTTTTACTAGTTTTCTACTTTTTAAAAAAAGAACAATCAGGTTGTTTGTGTGACCAGCATAGTATTGTTTTAGCATTTGCTGTCATGAAATATCATACGACCACTATTAACCCTTGAGTAATCTTATATTCTATTTGTGGATGCATTCACAAGACTGTTATGACTTGTTTAATGGTCATCAGCATCTTAAATCCTTGAAAGGAATTATTAGCCCCTCTGAATTATTAGCCCCCTGTTTATTTTTTTCCCAAATTTCTGTTTAACAGAGAGAAGATTTTTTTATTTCTAAACATTATAGTTTTAATAACTCATTTCTGATAACTGATTCATTTTATCTTTGCCATGATGACAGTAAATAATATTTTACTAGATATTTTTCAAGACACTTCTATACAGCTTAAAGTGACATTTAAAGGCTTAACTAGGTTAATTAGGTTAACTAGGCACGTTAGGGTAATTAGACAAGTTATTGTATAATGACGATTTGTACTGTGGACTATCTAGAAAAAAAATATAGCTTAAAGGGGCTAATAATTTTGACCTTAAAATGGCTTTTGAAAAATAAAAAACTGCTTTTATTCTAGCCGAATTAAAACAGATAAGACTTTGTCCAGAAGAAAAAAATATTATCAGACATACTGTGAAAATTCCCTTGCTCTGTTAAACATTGATTGAGAAATATTTAAAAAAGGAAAAAAAAAAAATTCAAAGGGGGGCTAATAATTCTGACTTCAACTGTATGTATTATATCATCTTTGCATCAAATTACAAAAAAAAAAAAAAAAAAAAGACGAATTACCATCTGTGTGAGAAGTTTGTAATGCAAAGTGTATAGGCAGGACATTTTATCTTGTTCTCTTTTCGGGCCGCAGTTGCCAGTCTCACACATTTTATTTTTTTTTCCTTTCTCTGAAAGTCTTTTATATACAGTTGTAGTCAGAATTATTAGCCCCCATATTTTTTTTTTTATTATTTTTTAAATATTTCCCAAATTATGAAATATTTTTTTCTTCTGGAGAAAGTCTTAATTGTTTTATTTCGGCTAGAAGAAAAGCATTTTTTTAATATCTAAAAATCATTTTAAGGTCAAAATTATTAGCCCCTTTATTTGTTTCAATAGTCTAGAGAACAAACCACTGTTATACAATAACTTGCCTAATTACCATAACCTGCCTATTTAACCTAATTAACCTAGTTAAGCCTTTAAATGTCACTTTAAGCTGTATAGAAGTTTCTTGAAAAATATCTAGTAAAATATTATTTACTGTCATCATGACAAAGATAAAATAAATCAGTTATTAGATATGAGTTATTAAAACTATTATACTGCTAGAATAAAAGCAGTTTTTAATTTTTTAAAAGCCATTTTAAGGACAAAATTATTAGCCCCTTTAAGCTAATTTTGTTTTCGATAGTCTACAGAACAAACCATCATTATACAATAACTTGCCTAATTACCCTAACCTGCCTAATTAACCTAGTTAAGCCTTTAAATGTCACTTTAAGCTGTATAGAAGTGTCTTGAAAATTATTTTATAAAATATTATTTACTGTCATCATGGCAAAGATAAAATAAATCAGTTATTAGAAATGAGTTATTAAAACTATTATGTTTAGAAATGTGTTGAAAAAATGTTCTCTCTGTTAAACAGAAATTAGCGAAAAAATAAACAGGGGGGCTAATAATTCAGGGGGGCTAATAATTCTGACTTCAACTGTATATTTGTTGTTCTCTCCCATTCACTGTGCTTTAAGTTTACATAATTATGATGACTTCCGCTACTGAGAAATCCAGAAATGTGACATGGGTCCATTGGTCAATAATGAGCCCCTTTTATTATTCTCTAAAATAAAGCAGCAAACTTTTGTTCTAATTCTCAAATCTATTTTATTAGTTGAAGCATACACAGTTGGAGGTGGTCACAAAATTAAGTTAAAATGGTCATTTTTCGACCCATATTCTAAGTCAACAGGAGGGTTAATATGTGGACTTTTTAGACAGTCCCTTTACCACTATTTTTCCTATTTCCAATTCATAAAACATACAGAACTAGAGCTGTGCGATTTTGGAGAAATCTGACATTACAGTATTTTGTTTTTCTGTGATTTCTATGTATTGCGATATCAATACAACTTCAGCAGATGGCTTGAACAGCATGTGGAAATAAATCATTCATTTAGATCAATTGCAGTATTTTTGTAGGTGAATAGTGTATAATAAAATTAATAAATAAATCGCAAGTGAAAATAAATTCAATAGAGCAAAAGTAAAAGTAAAATGAACAGTGATTTATGGTTAAAATCAAAGCTAATGTCAAATGTAAAATAACACTGTGGAGTCTTAATTGTATTAATAATTGAGTAAGGTTAGCAAGAAGTTACAAATGTTTCTTCGTGCCCGAATACTTTAAACTCTCTATGCCTTTAAAACACATGCAAATGATAATCTTTCACTCTGTTATGGTTATACATTGCAATTCACCAATCTCATGCATTCTGAACTGTCGTGCTTATCAACTATGTGAGTGTTATGGATTGCACACAATGCGTTATCGATGCTGAAACGACATCCCTTCACATAACACAAATAAAGATTTTCAAAGAAGCTAGCACTTGCTAAAGCTAAAGATCTTGCCCACCCAGAATAATCGCCTCCCACAAACCGCATGGACGCAAACATAAACGTTCCCAACATTGTCGATAAGTGCCTTGGGGTACGCCGATCACTCAGCAGGCTTTACTGGCAGTAGGGGCCCTATTTCCGAATCCACCATTTCCTATTGGTTCATATTTGAGGGAGGTGAAAAACAACCCACATGAAAAAATACTATAGTATATCATTGCAAATACAATAGTGTTTTTAAACAATACTATAGTAAAGTGTATTATACTATATTGTAGTGTTTACGGCACTAAATGGGTGCTATTGCATACTGTAGTATCAACTATAGTGAACTGATAAACTGTTATAAATACTGTAGTATACTTCAGTTAAAAACTACAGTAATATGTGGTGTATTGTACAGTATAATGTATCATGTAGTTGTAGGAAACTACAGTATTGCGTCATTTATTTGTAGCTTACTACTATTGTTGTTGTATTACCATAGCTACAATATAATCATCATAAGAGATGAATTCAGTGGACTTTAGTGTGATTCAAAAACACATTCAAGAGTTCATACTTAAATATTGTTTGACAAATGTTAGCAAGTTTGGCATGCTGTCCCGGGAGAGAAATCTGAGCTCGGAGTAATTGAGCCCAGGGCTCCCGCCTGGTCAATTGAGCATGTAAGGGGAGTACGAGATCAGGTAGTTCTCGAGAGCTCCCCGTGGTAAAGGAAAAAAAGGGGGAGAAGGGGTGGATGGGGGGTTTCTTCGAAAAACGAAGATAAGGGAGTAATTTTTTGCTGGGCTACTTATCGAGAGTTTGGATTAATCTGATTGGCTAACTAATGATTGTAGATAAGGGACCAGCTGTGGTCAATCATATCACCTCTCGAAATTAGTTTGTGAAACTTCACATAGTCCCCCGGTTTCATAAACAAGGTTTAAAGCTAGTCCTGAATTAAATTGCATGTTTGAGCTGTTTCAACTGAAAATAACTTGCAGTGAGATGTCTTAAAATATGTCAGTGTCATTTTTTGTCTACAGGTGCACACAAGTAATGTATTTTTTTAAAGCTGTTTTTAAAAATGTGGCTTAAATAGCCTAATTTATCTAAGGTCTAGTCCTGGCTTAAGCTAAGCCCTGTTTGTGAAACTGGGCCAAAATTTTCTAAAAATTAAGCCGCAGTCACACTAGAGTTTGAGCTTGCGAAATTCTGTCGTACGGCGCTGCGAAAAGGGGCGGGATTAAAGAAGATGATTAAACATTAAAAAAAGCGCGCGATTGCTCCATGTTTTAAATTTCTGTTCAGAGAGGTCATGTTTTGATCCTGGGTTGGTCTCACGCAGTCAAGTGATGCGATTTTGCAGGTCAGAGTTCACCAAGTTTGAACTTTGCACCGCAGCAACCTGCGAAATCTGACGCATGACCTTGCGTTTCCGGTCTGGCCCATTCGCGTGCGTATGAATGGAAGTCTATGGAGGGAAAAGTCCAGTGCTTTACTATAGTATTTTTTCATGTTGGGACATATATGGTTGCATAGACTGAAGGAAAAATTGATGTTTATAATCAATTAATCAATCAATCAATCAATCAACCAACCATAAATTAAGCACAACTGATTGGTTACATACACTCTCAGAAATAAAGGTACATGAGCTGTCACTGGGGTGGTACCTTTTCAAAAGGTACAAAATGACAGCTCTTGTACCTTTATTTCTGAGAGTGTAAGCACATGTCCTTTATTTGACTATAGTTTGAGTACTTCGTTAAAAGCATGCACATGGTCTGTGTATGCGTTTGGTACAAGCCAGAAGGGAGAAGAGGGGGACAGGAGGATGTTAAAAACAGATTTATGAGCCATGTCACTGGCGCCCTTGCAGAAAGTGATCTTTTGATGGCTGCTCTGCATGAGTCGATGAGACATCTCTTTGGAGAGTTTCGTCTCTCTGTGAGGTCTGCAGCTGAGGTCTGAGATCAGTGTTAGTGAGAGTCGCAGGACGGGACAGCGAGGCTGCGGGGAAGCTACAGAACGAGGTCAGAAGGGCACAGATTGCTCAACAGAACCAGGACAGAACTATGAGAGCTTTAGCAGCTAAAAGTTTCTGTGAAGCCTGTAACTTCTTTTCTAGATCTACATGCAACCGTAAGTGTCCTTCCTCTGAGTGCAGGCGGCAAATGCTGTGTTGACATATTATGACATCAGTGATTAGATGCAGCTGAATGGCAGCCCATTTTATTATACATTAGTTGGATCTTTTGACTCTTCAGCCATGCATTTTTCTTTTACAAATTTAACCTGTTAGCCAGCACTCACTTTTGGGGATTTACACCTACCTAACTTTAAATAGTAACAGATCTTGACCCCAGTAAACTACAAACAGAAGTTAGATATCCTTGGAAAGGTTAACATAGGGAAATAATTCGCATACTTATACTACGACCTAAAAGTATGTACTTTTTTGTGGAGGAAAAATATATACTTTTGAGTGTGTAACAGAAAAGTATGCAAGCTTTGGGACATACTACTTCCTCGTTACACAGATTGTTGTGTTGCTTAGTTAAGAGTCCTGTCAATCATCCACATTTCTGTCGCATTTAATTTCCTACCTTATTGGAGAAGCAGCAGCAGGATAATCTCCCATTCAAGAGTCTTTCATGCAGAGAAATCTCCTCAGGTCTTTGGATAATTCTGCATTCAGACGGTAATGTCCAAACACATCTTTATATAAGTTTAGTATTGTTGTTGCAGATGAAATATAACACAGACAATGCTATTTAAATATTCTCCAGTGGGCTAGATATTAATTAACAGTAATACAAACATCTTTACCGAAGCCTCTCTGCTTGACGGTTGGTCTCGCGCATCCATCATGTTTGTAGTTTGTTTACACTTTTCACCCGCGTTTTGTAGTTCTAATCGAATTCACGTCCAACGCGCAATGTACTGTGGGCAATATCAGCGGTTAGAGTACGGACGCTTCTACACTTAAAATTTTGACCGGAAATAGTAAACCATCCGAGAGTTTTTGGCATACTCTTTTCAACATACTACGATTTGGGACATACTAATTCTACTTTCACATACTATTTAGGACGGATAGTATGCGGATTGGGACGCAGCAATAGCCTATCTTGTTTTTCAACGATAACTGGGTTTAGGCGCGGGTTTCGTCACACACCTTCTTTTCAAAATCAAATGAAATCGCCACTTTTCTTTCAATAGTTACATTTTCTTGTGAGATTTTATTTTATTTTTACCACTTTTACCTCTATTTTTGTTTGCCAGACATTGTGTATTGTTGTGGTTTTATGCATTAAAGAATTTATAAGTAATGTAATTATTATGTACATAATATGTAAGTCTTCATGTAAATGCATGACAAAATTTAATACACATTTTACTTTCAATAAAAAGCCGATTGGGCAGCACGGTGGCGCAGTGGGTAGCACAATCACCTCACAGCAAGAAGGTCACTGGTACGAGCCCCTGCTAGGTCAGTTGGCATTTCTTTGTGGAGTTGGCATGTTCTACCTATGTTCGCGTGGGTTTCCTCCGGGAGCTCCAGTTTGCCCCACAAGTCCAAAAACATGTGGTACAGGTGAATTGGCTAAGCTAAAAATTGTCCGTAGTGTATGAGTGTGTATGGGTGTTTCCCAGTGATGGGTTGCAGCTGATTAATAAAGGGACTAAGCCGAAAAGAAAATTAATGAATGATAAAACAGATCAGCAGATTGCATTCTTTATATGTACATACTAAAATTCAGAAGTTTGCAAACTTTTTACACCATATTTTACCTCATCTGTTATTTGATATTAGAATAATATATTAATATGAAGTCGTCTAACTGAAAACAGTAATTAAAATTATATATGAAAAATAAATGTTAAGAAAAATGTATATAAATAAGTATATACACTCACCGGTCACTTTAGTAGGTACACCTTACTTGTACTGGATTGGACCCCCTTTTGCCTTCAGAACTGCCTTAATCCTTCATGGCATAGATTCAACAAGGTACTGGAAATATTCCTCAGAGATTTAGTTCTATATTGACATGATAGCATCACGCAGTTGCTGCAGATTTGTCGCCTGCACATCCATGATGCAAATTTCCCATTCCACCACATCCCATAGGTGCTCTATTGGATTGAGATCCGGTGACTGTGGAGGCCATTTAAGTACAGCGAACTCATTGTCATGTTCAAGAAACCAGTCCGAGATGATTCCCGCTTTATGACATGGCGCGTTATCCTGCTGGAAGTAGCCATTAGAAGATGGGTACATTGTGGTCATAAAGGGATGGACATAATCCGCAACAATACTCAGGTAGGCTGTGGCGTTGACACGATGCTCAATTAGTACTAATAGGCCAAAGTGTGCTAAGTAAATATCCCCCACACCATTACACCACCACCACCAGCCTGAACCATTGATACGAGGCAGGATGGATCCATGCTTTCATGTTGTTGTCTGACCCTACCATCTGAAAGTTGCAGCAAAAATTGAAACTCAAATGTTTTTTCCAATCTTCTATTGTCAAATTTTGGTGAACCTGTGTGAATTGTAGTTTCAGTTTTCTGTTCTTAGCTGAGAGGAGTGGAACCCAGTGTGGTCTTCTGCTGCTGTAGCCAATCTGCCTCAAGGTTGGACATGTTGTGCATTCAGAGATGCTCTTCTGCAGACATCGGTTGTAACAAGTGGTATTTTAAGTTGCTATTGCCTTTCTATCAGCTCAAACCAGTCTGGCCATTCTCCTCCGACATCGACAAGGCATGTGTGCCCACCGAACTGCCACTCACTGGATATTTAAATTTTTTCTAACCATTCTCTGTAAACCCTAGAAATGGTTGTGCGTGAAAATCCCAGTAGATCAGCAGTTTCTGAAATACTCAGACCAGCCCGTCTGGCACCAATAACCATGCCACGATCAAAGTCACTTAAATCACCTTTCTTCCCTATTCTGATGCTCAGTTTGAACTGCAGCAGATCATCTTGAGCATGTCTACATGCCTAAATGCATTGAGTTGCTGCCATGTGATTGGCTGATTAGAAATTTGTGTTAACGAGCAGTTGGACAGGGGTACCTAATAAAAAGGCTGGTGAGTGTATGTACACTTTATACGCTTTACTAATAAAATGGATTCTTCCTTGAACATAAAAGTCCTAAAAAAGGAACATTTTTTTATGTCATGAACATTGAGCAAGACATGGAATGTCTAGTTTGCTTGTTTTTCTACAGCAGTGCAGCATTGTTTTCGATATCATTAGCATTTGTGTAATTAATTATTGTAAATGCAAAATTATATTAATCATATAATAATTATATAATCATATTATAAGCATATTAAAATGATTTATTACAAACAAAAATCAGCATTGTAAACTTGCATATTAAAATGGATTTTAACTAAGGATAGATTCATTTATTTAGAATCATTTAATAAGCATATAAACAAATAATTCCAAAACAATAAGTATATCATAATATAAGCTACAGGTGTAATAAATGTGGTGTTCGACATGGAGTGCAGGAAGCAGAAGCTGCAACAGTCTAATATTTGGCATGTCCTTCCTCTTGGGACACTGGGCAGACACGTGCTGCAGGTGGTGCGGCGGCGCTGCTCCTCTCGGAACAAATTGCACTGTGCCGACAGTTCTGGTTCACGGTGGCTCTCTGCTGGGACGTCAGACACAGATTCGCAACCATGACAAGGCACCTGGGCCCTACCAAGACTCGCTTTCAGAGGACGAAGCTTGTTTTTTTTTCTAACTTGCGCTTTATGGTTCATTACATCCTGCTGTAATATCTGTAGTGTTTTTCGAAACGCTGAAACTAAATTATGCCCTGCTCTGTTTGATGTACTAACCTGATTACTGTGTCTACTTTAAGACAGATCATTAAAGCTAACTGTGGCGTTGATTCCGGAGCCCCACAGGGAGGCTCTCGGCGCTTGTGCCATCACGTAGAGCTTCAAAGGCCAGAGAAAACGCATAGGCACATCTGAGGAGACTAATAGTTAGAAATCTGTTGACTTCATTAAATCCCGGGAAAGAATCAAGAGAGACTGGGTATGTGTGGAATAATGGCATGGTATTTCATCATCTGTGCTGCATATACAGTAGTGTGCATATAATGTGATGGCCTAGTATTGCCAGTGTTTGTGAGCACATGCTTATATACTAAATATCTAATGCAATGCTCTTGAATTAAACTTGCATTTCCAAGTGTGATGTTGGAGCATTAAAGGGACTGTTCACCCAAACAATACATTATGTCATCATTTGCTCCCGTTGATTTCTATAGTAGGCAAAAACATACTATAGATGTTTATGTGTCTCAGCAACCTGCATTTAAAAAAAATATATCTTATATTGTGCTCAACATAAAAAAAAAGAAAGCAAAAAAAGGTTTACAACCACATGAGAGAGGTCAATAAGGACATTGTGTGACTCATCATTGCAGAAAGGCTTGAGTTAACTCCACAGTAAATACATCAAATAACGACTGGGGAAAATCTGCTTCATTCTTGTCTGTCATTCTGCTGCTTATGCGTGAGATGCAGCAGGAGAAGCTACACCCATCATAGCAATAGTGAGCGATCTCTTTGGCTCGCACGTGGGAACAGTGGGCGGGGAGAACCAGCTTTTTTCCATTAAAGGTACAGGCAACAAAAATAGCTACAAAGTCAAAACAGCTCAAATTTCCAGTATACACAAAGGCATAATAAATAATCTGATGAGTATTTTGAGCTGAAACTTTACAGACACATTCTGGAGACATAAAAGACTTATCTTAAATCTGGAAAAAGGGGAACAATAGGTGCCCTTTAAAAAACGGTTACTCTAAATTGTGTTAATTTGGATATTGACAATATTTTCATGATTACTGTATGCCTGATTAAATAAATCCATTGTAAGATATACAAAAACAACAAAACAATTACTAACCCCAGACTTGTTTTTTAATTAATTAAGAGATCTTTCCCAATTTATAATGATGTTTAAGCACTAAATATATTTAAAAAGGTAAAATAAACCTTTTATTCCCAACATTATAACTCAAATGCACTTAAATACAGAACAAGATGACATCATATTGTGATGACAATGTTTTTAAATGCTGTTTTTCAATCGAATGCAGTGTACATTATGCAGATTACATGGCATAAATGTATAAATAGCAAAACTAATGTCATGCCATTAGTTTTGTCAGTGGTGCTGTGTTGGGGATGGCAACAAGTGTTTTGATATTGCTGTATGAGAAATGTAAAATGTTTAAAGATTACACATTATCTTAACTGTAATTACTGTCTTTTTTACTGAAATAATAGGCTACTTGGTTACCCAAGGACACAGTAAAATTTATTAAAAGTGATTGTAATAAAAGCCTGCCAAATATTTGCTATTCAAATAAATTAGGTTCTTTTTAACTTTCAATTCATCACAGAATCCAGAAATTTTTGTCACTGATTCTAAAATATTATTAAGCAACACAGTTGTTTTAACATTTTGATAATAAGAACAAATGTCTCTTGAGCTATAAATCAGCATATTAAAATGATTTTTGAATAATCAAATGACGGTTGTGCTTAATATTCAAAATTATAAATTGTTTTTTTTTTAAATGGTTACTCTAAATTGTGTTAATTTGCATATTGACAATATTTTCATGATTACTGTATGCCTTATTAAATAAATCCATTGTAAGATATACAAAAACAACAACACAATTACTAACCCCAGACTTATTTTTAATTAATTAAGAGATCTTGCACAATTTAAAATGACATTTAAGCACCAAATATATTTAAAAAGGCAAAATAAGCCTTTTACCGTAGCTCAAATGCACTTAAATACAAAACAAAATGACATATTATTATAATGGCAATATTTTTAAATGCCGTTTTTCAATAGAATGCAGTGTACATTATGCAGATTACATGGCATAAATATATAAATAGCTAAAAAAATTAAATAATGTCATGGCATTGGTTTTGTCAGTGGTGCTGTGTTGGGGATGGCAACAAGTGTTTTGATATTGCTGTATAAGAAATGTAAAATATTCAAATATTACACATTATCTTAACTGTAATTACTGTCTTTTTACTGAAATAATAGGCTACTTGGTTACCCAAGGACACAGTAAAATTTATTAAAAGTGATTGTAATAAAAGCCTGCCAAATATTTGTTTTTTAAATAAATTAGGTTCTTTTTAACTTTCAATTCTTCACAGAATCCAGAAATTTTTGTCACTGATTCTAAAATATTATTAAGCAACACAGTTGTTTTAACATTTTGATAATAAGAACAAATGTCTCTAGACCTATTCACCTTATTCTCCGCATACGAGCGGGCTCAGCCATTTGAATAATTTTGGCTCGAGACTTCCGTTCTCATTCACTTCCATTCATTTTTAGACGTTAAAAACAGCTCGTTTTGCTGCTTAATGTTGCAAACTGAGGTTTTCTTATTATATTATTCTATTTTGTCTGTATAATCATGCAAACACTTGTTTGTAGAGCAAGTAGTTTGACCGTTTTCAGCCGTTTATTATTCCTAGTCATTTCTCCCATAGGCAACTGAATCGGAAGTTCTAAAACAATCGCAAAAACGAGCGCACCTACGCATTGAAGAATAAGGTCAATAAATCAGCATATTAAAATGATTTTTGAATAATCAAATGACAGTTGTGCTTAATATTCAAAATTATAAATATATATATATATTTTTTTTTAAATGGTTACTCTAAATTGTGTTAATTTGGATATTGACAATATTTTCATGATTACTGTATCCCTTATTAAATAAATCCATTGTAAGATATACAAAAACAACAACACAATTACTAACCCCAGACTTATTTTTAATTAATTAAGAGATCTTGCACAATTTAAAATGACATTTAAGCACCAAATATATTTAAAAAGGCAAAATAAGCCTTTTACCGTAGCTCAAATGCATCTAAATACAAAACAAAATGACATATTATTATAATGGCAATATTTTTAAATGCCGTTTTTCAATAGAATGCAGTGTACATTATGCAGATTACATGGCATAAATATATAAATAGCTTAAAAAAAAATTAAATAATGTCATGGCATTGGTTTTGTCAGTGGTGCTGTGTTGGGATGGCAACAAGTGTTTTGATATTGCTGTATGAGAAATGTAAAATATTCAAATATTACACATTATCTTAACTGTAATTACTGTCTTTTTTACTGAAATAATAGGCTACTTGGTTACCCAAGGACACAGTAAAATGTATTAAAAGTGATTGTAATAAAAGCCTGCCAAATATTTGCTATTCAAATAAATTAGGTTCTTTTTAACTTTCAATTCATCACAGAATCCAGAAATTTTTGTCACTGATTCTAAAATATTATTAAGCAACACAGTTGTTTTAACATTTTGATAATAAGAACAAATGTCTCTAGACCTATTCACCTTATTCTCCGCATACGAGCGGGCTCAGCCATTTGAATAATTTTGGCTCGAGACTTCCGTTCTCATTCACTTCCATTTATTTTTAGACGTTAAAAACAGCTCGTTTTGCTGCTTGATGTTGCAAACTGAGGTTTTCTTATTATATTATTATATTTTGTCTGTATAATCATGCAAACACTTGTTTGTAGAGCAAGTAGTTTGACCGTTTTCAGCCGTTTATTATTCCTAGTCATTTCTCCCATAGGCAACTGAATCGGAAGTTCTAAAACAATCGCAAAAACGAGCGCACCTACGCATTGAAGAATAAGGTCAATAAATCAGCATATTAAAATGATTTTTGAATAATCAAATGACAGTTGTGCTTAATATTCAAAATTATAAATATACATATATATATATATATTTTTAAATGGTTACTCTAAATTGTGTTAATTTGGATATTGACAATATTTTCATGATTACTGTATGCCTTATTAAATAAATCCATTGTAAGATATACAAAAACAACAACACAATTACTAACCCCAGACTTATTTTTAATTAATTAAGAGATCTTGCACAATTTAAAATGACATTTAAGCACCAAATATATTTAAAAAGGCAAAATAAGCCTTTTACCGTAGCTCAAATGCATCTAAATACAAAACAAAATGACATATTATTATTATGGCAATATTTTTAAATGCCATTTTTCAATAGAATGCAGTGTACATTATGCAGATTACATGGCATAAATATATAAATAGCTAAAAAAATAAAATAATGTCATGGCATTGGTTTTGTCAGTGGTGCTGTGTTGGGATGGCAACAAGTGTTTTGATATTGCTGTATGAGAAATGTAAAATATTCAAATATTACACATTATCTTAACTGTAATTACTGTCTTTTTACTGAAATAATAGGCTACTTGGTTACCCAAGGACACAGTAAAATTTATTAAAAGTGATTGTAATAAATGCCTGCTAAATATTTGCTTTTCAAATAAATTAGGTTCTTTTTAACTTTCAATTCATCACAGAATCCAGAAATTTTTGTCACTGATTCTAAAATATTATTAAGCAACACAGTTGTTTTAACATTTTGATAATAAGAACAAATGTCTCTTGAGCTATAAATCAGCATATTAAAATGATTTTTGAATAATCAAATGACGGTTGTGCTTAATATTCAAAATTATAAATTGTTTTTTTTAAAATGGTTACTCTAAATTGTGTTAATTTGCATATTGACAATATTTTCATGATTACTGTATGCCTTATTAAATAAATCCATTGTAAGATATACAAAAACAACAACACAATTACGAACCCCAGACTTATTTTTAATTAATTAAGAGGACTTGCACAATTTAAAATGACATTTAGGCACCAAATATATTTAAAAAGGCAAAATAAGCCTTTTACCGTAGCTCAAATGCACTTAAATACAAAACAAAATGACATATTATTATAATGGCAATATTTTTAAATGCCGTTTTTCAATAGAATGCAGTGTACATTATGTAGATTACATGGCATAAATATATAAATAGCTAAAAAAATTAAATAATGTCATGGCATTGGTTTTGTCAGTGGTGCTGTGTTGGGGATGGCAACAAGTGTTTTGATATTGCTGTATGAGAAATGTAAAATATTCAATTATTACACATTATCTCAATAATCAAATTACGGTTGTGCTTAATATTCAAAATTATATATATATATATATATATATATATATATATATATATATATATATATATATATATATATATATATATATATATATATATATATGTATATATATATATATATATATATATATATATATATTAATGGTTACTCTAAATTGTGTTAATTTGGATATTGACAATATTATCATGATTACTGTATGCCTTATTAACCTAACCCCAGACTTGTTTTTAATTAAGAGATCTTGCACAATTTAAAAGTATTCATTTTTTTAAAATGGGCTGTACTCATATATGCTGAGCACTGTATACTCTATTGTCAAAATGCTTACATTCTATAGAATCCCTTCCTCAAAAATGGACAATTCTCCCCCCCATTTGATTTCCCTCTGGGAGAGCAGTAAGACACACAGGAAGTGGGGCAGGTGGGACATGAGATGTTTTCTGGGCAGTCATCAGCTCAGGACAGATGGTCATGGTGATTCATTCGGCAGGATTCTGAAGACGCAGCGGAGTAGGGCACGGCTTGATATTCTAGCATTTATGCAATGTGATGTGATTTATATGAAGCGATTATGGCAGACTAAACTGGTTAACAACATCTGCAACTTTGGCGCTGCTCATAGTGCAGTTCTGCTGAAAGTGTTGTGTGGACTTGTGGGTTTTTGACAGCAGCAGCATTTTTTTTTTTCAAGGAGACTGATGTCTTCAGAGATGTGCAAAAACCTTCCCCCTCCCAAACCCCACCCCCCACTTCATACACGGACATGCTCAGAGCAAAGCTGAACAAACATACAACCTTTGACTGGGTTTTCTGCAGTAGACCAAGTGTGATATCTGATTGGTTGGTGTTGATGGTTTTATATTATAAGAACTAGACGTCGTCCTTCAGAACAGCTGAGGATGTGCACGTGACTGGTGTGTAGCATGCGTAGGTGATTCTACAGCTTATTTAAGAGGACTTAAGCTTAAGTCTTTCATCTCGGCCCCCCTAGATATCAGCAATTAACTCTTAGTGATTAGCTGCCAGCACACAAATCTGTGATGGCCTGAGTTTTCTTAAAGAGATAGTTCACCCACAGATGCCTTTATTCCAACCCAGTCTCATTCTGAAAAGGTACAACTATATACATTTCTGGAGATCGCAAAATCCGTCCTAGGAGCTACTTTTTTGCAGTTTTTGTTTTGGTGAATCCACTAGAGGCCGCTGTGTACGCTTTTTGAGATCTCAAATTTCTCTCGTGAGTGCCATTCGCGCCTGCTGTTCTCACGTAAGTCCACCAGAGGCCGTTGTGGACTGACGGGTTTGACTGACATACCCTTCTCCTTCTCTAAACCGAATCAATAGTGTTTTCGAAAGCACCGATTGACCCGCCCACCCACTTCCCTAAACCCAACCAACAGTTTTAAAAAGGAATAAAAAAAAAAAGAACCCCCCCCCCCCCTCGCCTGATTTTTACCACGTTTCCAGATTTTACCACATTCTCACCCTGTTATTTACTTTTTTTTTTTTTTTTGGATTCTGTTTTTGTCTTACACGCTTTCTGGAACCGTTCTTCACCGGACTCGAACCCCATCATCGTGGTTAACTTCTCTCTGTGTTCACCAACATACATGGCAAGCTACTGGACAAACTGGTAACAGCGGAAAAGCAGTCCTTGTGGCTTGTTACGGTTAATTAAGATGGAAACGTTAGGGTTACAGCAACATTATGACCCATTTGTGTTTGGTGGTGGCACTGGAGCAGACAAACGACCAATAATGCTTCAATAATAGTTTTAATTTTTACAAGGTGAATAAATTATAAAGTATATACACAATAAACAAAAGAATAAATAAATGGTTGTAATAAAGGGAAAGAGGAACAAAAGCGGCGCCAAAGAAAATAATATAACAAAACAACTAACTGGAAATCCCACAATCTTTAAACTATCTAATAAAAGAAAGAGAAAGAAAAGTCTTCAACGTTTTCACGCCCTATCTAAACTATACTACTAAGCAAAATCGTAAAAAACAAAACTTATACTGAGTGGCGCACACTTCTAAACTAAGGTGTATTCACATCACCCTGGCTATGCTCTTTCACTATGCTGTTTCACTAACTTAACAATAAAATGAAAACATGATGTGAGGAACTGCCTATTTTCATTTTGATATTATTAGCAACTTAACAGACATCAAATGTTGAGGCGTCAGGTGGCTTCATAATATGAGCGTCATCTTCATGCATATTTATAACAAAACGGAGCTTATAACATTACTGCCTCCTTTCATTTTCATTGAAAATACGAAACATACCCTCTCTTACATTGAATATCGGTTTTAAAAATTAATAATGACCATTATAAAAGTATAATGCACAAAAAGTTTATACAATAAAGAAAATAAAGGCAAGCAATCAGTCAGATGTGCAGAATCAGTGTCTGCGGTTATATTAAGATATTAACCTAACTTATCTTTGCGCTCAGTCAAAGCACATTACCTGAGCACAAGTAATAGATTCAAAAGACCAAAGTCGGAGAATATGTAGTTAGATATAGACAACAAGATGAATCAAATATCACGTTTAACAAATATAGTGAGATTAGATCCAGCGGGAGATCCTTGATGAACAGTCCGAGGAGGACAGCTCTCATATGGGTATGCGCTCAAAGCACGCTGCAGTGCATGCCAGAGAGTGTGTGTGTGTGATCACGTGATGTGCGTTTTCACCGTTGGATGCTGATCGTTTTCATTCTAAAACGCCATTTTAAAACTAAAACGTACTAGTGTAAACGGGGCCTTAGAGTGAATAAACCCAAAGTGTCGCCCAACTCTACCTTTCTCCATCTCATTAGTAAATATAGTACTTTTACAGAATAGCACAGTTACAGTGTACTATATAGGTAAATACTTTAATAAATTATACAGAGAATATAAAATCAGTACAAAGTACTTAAGACCACTTAATCATTGATAGCACTGTATTTCCCAGTCCTGTTTTATTCATATATTATGTACTTATCTTAGTCATTACATGGGTAATAACTGGTTTCTATCTATAAACATACTCTATGAACCTACACTTAACCCATGCAGTTCCCTTACATAATGTTTTATTTTGTTCTACATCAGATCCTGGTTTATGATCAGGAGTGATGCTGCCCTTTAAACAACTACCACTAGAAAGAATGGCTTTTAAAGGAGAGAGTTCTGAAGCTGTCCATCACAAAATGCTGACTTTCCAAACTTGCAAGGAATGTTTCCTGACAGCAGCCTTTATACTTGAACCGCCCGCAGCTACAACAACTCTTTAATTTCTCATTATTAAGTCCTCAACAGCGCAGAGCTAACAGCAGCCTAACCAAGCTGAACATCTCCCACAGGATCACCAGATGTCTTCTGCACACACACACACACGATGCTCTGATAGGAAGTCACATTGCTGAGTTGATGCTAATGAGTGAATTCCTTTCCGCTTGGCAACCATGTTTACGCTCTGAGTGAGGGGTCACCTTCCTAATGAGAACAACAACCGCACAGGCCTTCTGAAAACGCTTTCATGTTTACCATATATTTCAAGAAAGCAAGTCCCAACTGACTATAAGCCAGATTGGGTCAAACTGCATTATTGTTTGAGGGGGAAAAAGTGTAGCTTCCGTTTCGCTGTTGCATGCAGAAACTGCCTTAATTGTTCATGGCATAAATTCAGTAAGGATCTAGAAATATTCCTCAGAGATCTTGGCCCATATGGACATGATGGCAACACCCAGATGCTGCAGGATTTGTCAGCCGCACATCCAAGAGACAAATCGCAGATTGGCATCCTGAATGTTAAAATGGTGCTTGCTATATGCATCAGATGTTTAGCCACAGGTATGTGGGCAGTGCCTGGCGTAAGGTCTGAGGATGAGAATACATCAGACAAGGTTACCTTTTTCCAGTCTTCTGCTATCCAATTTTGGTGAGCCTTTGTTAGGGGTGTACAATATAGTGCTGTTGGGGATTTTTTCATCCACTCTGAGGTGATTTTGAGTCTTAATTTGGCCATAACTTTTTCTGTTTCAGCAAGCAGATTATTTCTTGGTGAAAAATCTTATTTTGACACATATTTTGATAAAATGCTTTGATTCGATACACTGCGGGCAAATTTACAACCATTTTGTTATGTTCGGGATGAAAACATCCACTAAATTAAACTGCTGTAAAAGTGCATCAGATATATATATATATATATATATATATATATATATATATATATATATATATATATATATATATATATATATATATATATATATTATATATTTTTTAATATTTTATATTATAAATAATATTATATTTTAATATATATAAATATATATTTTTCAACCTCAGTCCTGTTTAAAACTACTAATTGTTTTTTTTTTTTTTTTATTACAGGATTTTAACTCTTTAATTGCCAAATTCACAAATGATGTCACTGATTTGGTGAAAAAAAACACACAAAATTCCATATTTTTAATATAAAAAGTAATTGTGGACTGAATTGTTTTGTCTTGGACATGTGAAACAGCATTGCCTTTGATGCATTGTTTTTGATTGATTTTCATTTTTTCTCCCTAATTAATTTTTTTTATTACAAAACCATGACACCATATAATCATGCATTTTTGATTGTTGGTGGTTTTCCTTGTTGGGAAGAGGTTAAATTTGTCAGTTTAATTGTTAATCATCAGTGGGCACCATTAACCCTTTAGATAGGCCTGTACAAAAAAAAAAAAAAAAAAAAAAAAGAAACATACTTTCTGTATTTTATTTTGGCCCAGTTTTACAAACAGGGCTTAGATTAAGCCAAGACTAGGCCTTAGTTAAGTTAGACTATTTAGGCCCCATTTATAAAAATCCCCCTAGAAAAATATACTACTGGTGTGCACCTGGAGGAAAAAAAAATGACACTGATGTATTTTAAGACATCTCACTGCAAGTTATTTTGAGTTGAGGCAGCTCAAACATGCAATTTAATCTTGACTAGCCTTAAACCTTGTTTGTGAAACCGGGGGAAGGAGTATAACAGTAAATTAAAGTTTGTGTATGTGTGTCTGTGAGAGTGTGAGAGTGACCTTTTGCGCACTTACCTTGTTGTGTCTGAGAAAATCAAAATACGCATCTCAGCTCTCAGAACTACATGGAGTAAATAAAAACAAAGGCTGTGTATTTAAGCACCATCAAATGTGGTTATAATGGAAGTCGATGAGGCAAAAACTGCCACCAACAGTAAATTAGGGAGAAAAATATGAAAATCTAACAATGTATTAAAGTCAATGTTGTTACTAATCATTCACATGTCCAAGACCGATAAAAGATTTTTAAAATTCAGTCCACAATTAATTTTTATATTGAAAATACGCCATTTTGTGTTTTTTTTTTTCACCAAATCAGTGACATCATTTGTGAATTTGGCAGTTAAAGAGTTAAAATCCTGTAATTTTCTAAACAATTTAGTAGTTTTGATCAGGACTGAGGTTGATTAACAGATTTATGCAAAAAAAATTGAAAAAAAAATATTAATCTGATGCATTTTTACAGCAGTTTAATTCAGTGGATGTTTTCATCACTAATAATAAAAGGGTAGTGAATTTAAACAGTGCACAAGGGTTAACCCTCTTCTTTATTTAAGGGTCAAAAATGAGATTTTGTGAAATGAAAAAAAAAAGTATAATTTTCTATTGTCATATTTGCTTGAAGGCTGTACCGTTTAGGGCAGGGGTGTCCAAACTCGGTCCTGGAGGGCCGATGTCCTGCATACTTTAGTTCCAATCCCAATTAAACACACCTGAACCAGCTAATCAAGTATACTAGAAAGCTCCAGGCAGGTGTGTTGAAGGAAGTTGGAGCTAAACTATGCAGGACACTGGCCCTCCAGGACCGAGTTTGGACACCTCTAGTTTATGGTTGAAAACATTCAATTTTGACTTATAGCAGCTATAAAAATGTTTAATTGATGACTCATATGTATCTACTGATAGACATACAAGATATGAAAACATATAATTTTATATTTTACAAAAAAAAAAAGGTGGATCTAAACGGTGGCGCAGTGGGTAGTGCTGTCGCCTCACAGCAAGAAGGTTGCTGGTTCGAGCCTCAGCTGGGTCGGTTGGCATTTCTGTGTGGATTTTGCATGTTCTCGCGGTGCTGACGTGGGTTTTCCTCCAGGTGCAAGTCCAAAGACATGTGGTATAGGTGAATTGGGTAAGCTAAATTGTCGGTAGTGTATGTGCGTAAATGAGTTTATGGGTGTTTCCCAGTGATGGGTTGCAGCCGGAAGGGCATTCCGCGGTGGCGACCCCAGATTAATAAAGGGACTAAGCCGAAAAGAAAATGAATGAATGAATGAAAAAAAAAAAAGTCTTCATCCCTGTTCCTGCATGTAAAGCATGTTACACAAGTAGATGGGCTGAAGTAGGTTAGAAATAAACCTTGCAGGACAGTGGGCAGAGTTAGAGACCTCAAGCATATATTAGAATGTTATTTCTGACTCATTCACAGTGGACACTAAAGGGCGCTCTCGCACATAATCTTCACATATTCGTTGCTGAAGAAAAGATGTCAGCTGCAGCATAGTCCCTTTAAGGCAAGTGATTTTACTTGGCGGCAATTTTTGAAACATCCTTTCAGGCAGTATGCTCAGGCATTCTGTTTGAATGGGGAAACATAAAATTGTCCATAGCTGTTTACCAGGCTTACGATTACGTCTCATATTTGAAATTGCCAATAAAGCTGAACATCAGTTATCTCTTCTGTACACTAGGGATGGGCGATATGGCCTAAAATCCATATTGCGATATACATTGCAGCCTCTTGCGATAACGATATATATTGTGATATATAAATTATAATAGAACCATTTCAGAACAGGTTACAGAGACCCTTAGGAAAGCCAAACTGCTATTTTTTTAAGAAATAAAGAAACGTTGCATGTCGTTTTGAGAACATTTATTGTGCAAAAGCAAAACTGTAATTAAACAACACAATGTTGCAGATAAATAAACTAAATGTAGTGCCTTTTAGAAAGAAAGACTTTTCTTTTAAGTCCTTGGTTCCTAAAACTGGTGTCTTTTTAGTTAAGGAACTTACACTGTACTGAAATTACTTCCAGTATTAAAAAGTCAAATAAAATTGTGTATTGCAGATACTTTAAATAAAAACATTTTTCTAAACTGCAGCCTAGGTAACGCATTTGATTTTAAACATTTTGTTCTCCTAATGAAATTAAAACTAGTGTCTTGATCATGCTCTTTCTCTTTCTCTCTCTCTCTCTCTCTCTCTCTCTCTCTCTCTCTCTGCTGAAGTGTTGGTGCTGCTGAGAGATTGAGATGCACCAGACAAAGTTTGCGAATAAAGTAATGCAAAAATGAATACAATTAATATTGAAAGTGAAAGCAGATTCTCGGACATGTCCGGGGAAAAGAGAATGTATTGTCACCCCAAATAATGAGCTGGATCAGTCTATTTAGCCTTCGCGCTCTTCTCAAAGCTGCTCCCAAATCAGAACAACAGTTCTGTATCCAGCGCGATACAGCGCGTCTCTGTGGGTCTGCATGCAGAGCATGCGAGTATGTGGCAGAGTGTTCTCAGTTTCTCGCGAACACCGGACCGGGCCGCCCCAATAATATATCGGCCGCCCAGGTAAAATCTGTTTGGGGGGCACTGATGTTCACTAGACAAGCCACAATATGCCATGAATGAGGCTCGCAAGTTGTGCGACATGCCGCCATTCGGTGCCATGCGTTGCTTAGTGCTGTTGTTGCTGTTGCTCTTAATTTCGCGGGTAGGTTGCGTCATCAAACATGTATTATCGCGATTAGAATTAGAATCTCTATCGTAGGCCAATTTTGTATCGTTTATATCGCATATCGTTTATATCGCCCATTACTACTGTACACTCGAATTAAAATAAAATCAGCATTTTTTCAGGTTGCCCAAGCTAATGCAAATGCACACTGGAAGGGAACGAGATCACGACACCAACCTTATTTATGGCTGTGTTCACAGTGTCATCCTCTGATTAATTGTGCTGGTCTGCTGAAGTAAATCCCAACTTGCTTGTGAAGGCGAATCTCCTCCCAAAATGACAGCGACTTCTTTGTTCATAAATTTGTGGATGTTTGAATAGTTGCTGTCATGTGATATGTGTTTTACGGGACTGACTGTACCTTGCGTTCATTTAATACAGATTACAAAACCAAAAAAAAAAAAAACATTTGCTTTCAAGTTTAGTTGGCTTGTTTAAAAGTAGACATTTCAAGCTTTATGTGAATATATTTCACATGTCTGTGAAGCAAAAATTTGCTGAGATTTCCTTCCCAGATGATTAATAACAACTGCATAAACTGTAGTTAAGAAAAGTTCAAGGTAGCACTTTATTTTGATAGTCTATTTGAGTATTAGCAGACTGTCTGCTTAATATATGTTGATACTGCTCCTTCAACAGACATTTAACTGACTATAAGAAACTTTGCAAGTACATGTCCACTTACACTAACCCTAACCCTAACCCCAACTCTAACAGTCCACTTATAATCTAATGAGAATTAGTTGGCATGTAGATGCAATGTAACTTAAATTCAACAAACAGACCATCAAAATAAAGTGTGACCGAATTGAAAACTGTGGCTACATTCAGCTATCACTGTATAGAATTCTATAAAATCACATGACGACTTCTTTATTATGTGATGTTAAACCATGTCTGGTCACAAAAAAAAAAAAAAAAAAATGTGTTAATTTAAACACTTGATTGGTGTCATGGTGTCAATTTAGAGTGTTTCTCAAACCACGTTCCTGGAGGGCCACCAGCTCTGCACGTTTTCCATGTCTCCTTAACCAAACACACCATCATCAGCTCATTAGCAGAGACTGAAAGACCTGAAATGGATGTGACAAACAAAGGAGACATCCAAAACGTGCAGTGTTGGTGGTCCTCCAGGAATGTGGTTGGGAAACACTGATTTAGAGTAAAGGGATGTCAGTGAATCTCTATTTGCAAGCAAGCTCAAACACACAAAACTGCTGCTGTAATAATAACTCATTGTGGCACAGACTGATAATAGGCTTTATCGTTATTATTGCGATAAGTTACTTTTTTTATTGTGAGGAGAAATTTTGCAGATATATCACAAACAATAAGGCATCTTCCATCCCTAGCCTGTGTTAATTGTAGCCTTTGTTTTTGTTAATTAACAGTAGTGTCAGTGGTGTTCTCTTCTGCTGCTGTTGCACACCTGCTTCAAGGTTTTAATGTATTTTCACAGATGCTCTCCTGTCGGTTGTAACAAATGGTTATTTGAGTTACTGTTGCCATTCAGCTTGAATCAGTCTGGTTATTCTTGAACTACTGCTCACTTTTTTCCTGACTATTCTCTGGAAACCTTAGAGAGGTTTGTGTGGTAAAATCCGCAGTTTCTGAAATACTCTGGAAATATCTGGCACCAACAACCATTCCAGAAAACCCAGTATGTTCTCCAGCTTCTCTTCTGCACATTTACTATGTTTATTTATTACTCCCTTGAGATACGCATGATGATAGTAGGTGTGGATGTGTGGTACATTGATCACAAGGGCTACAAATCACAGTGAGTTACTGCCCACTCGGTTTGCACAGTTCCCCAGAGGTCAATGCGTGTAACACTGACCATCACTCTTCATGTATCGCGAGTTCAGTGACCTTGAATGTGTTTGCCAATCAAGAAAGAAAAAAATAATCTGCTGTTGATTTACTGGAAAAGCAGTTTCATATGTGTGTGTGTGTGTGTTTATTGTGCGTGCACACTTGAGGGGTTTTGAATGGAAATGTAGCATTAAAAATATTCATAGGGAAATTTATTTTTGGTAATAACCAACAAACCTTTCAAGACCAACCATAAACGATAGGGTTGTTAATGATAGCAATAACCAATCAGTGTTTGTTGTCACCATAGATTTGGTGTGATTGAAAGTTAGCTAGATAATGTTAACTGTAGCAAAATCTTAGGTTGGTAATGGCTCTGGTGAACAAGTAGCCTTTGTTGATCATTAGCTGTTCAATTCAGTGATGCGTTAAAACATGGACTGGATATCAGGACACAGTCATTTTGTCATTTTAGATTAATACATACAAAATCAGGGATGTACAGTTAATCCAGGGTTTCTGCAGGTTTCACAAAGTCAGATCTAAGACTTTTTAGACCTTTTTAAGACTGCTATGAATGAAATTCCAAACTAATAGAGGGCTAAACACTAATGATTTTTCTAATGGTTGGTCCTGTGGAAAAGGTTTACTTGCATCATCCCAAAAAAAAACTCACAATAGTTATTTATTTGCCACATATTTTAAATAATGTGTAAAAAAAAAAAAAGCAAACCCTAGTTGTTTACAAGCACATTTTAACAGCTTTTCTTGAAAAAAATCTTTTGGTAAATACAGCTTGGTTGAAAATTTTTTTAAGATGGATTGTTGGTGATTGGAGACATGGACAGATGAAAATTAAGACTTGTTTAAAAGGATTTAAGACCTACACAACAATATTTCCGTGAATTTAAGACTTTTTTAAGGCCTAAAATTTCGTTTTTGAAATTTAAGACATTAAAATAGTACTTAAAAAAGTATAATATTAATAGGAATAAAGTTATAATTGAAAGATGCAAAAAAAATCCTAGAAAAAATGTGAGAAATTCAAAAAGCATCAAATAAATTCAAAATTGTACGATTTTTAGTGCCACTGTGTGAAAAAGTAACCCCTAACAATGTAAACAATGTAATGTAGTTTTCAATATCCAAAAGAAAAGTAGTGTTGGTATCTAATAAATAAGTACTAGCATAACATAACAAAACACTGCTATATAATACATACTATTACCTAATAAAAAAAGTACTAAGGTCAATTTAATAGGTTCCAATCTCTAATGAATGAGTACTAGTATATAATAAATAAGAACTAGTATATAATAACATGTACAAGTATCTTTTAGAACGTTACTAGTATCTAAAGAATAAGTACTATTTAAGACTTTTTAAGACCCCTGCAGAAATCCTGTAATCAAATTCAAAATGCAAAATGATTTATGTGATTATTAAAAAAAAAAAATTGATCATTACATTGCCTGCTGTAGTTTCTCATTTAAGTAGTTATACCAATATTGTTGTACTCATATTTGATTGCATTATATGTTGAGATTAAGATTCATTATTAATATTCATACTCATTATTACAGTGTATGGTGGAAGCGAGTTTATAGAGCCATATTAATATTAAAATTTGGAGAAATTATAAAATCATTGGTTTTCTTTTTTTTCTATTTAAATTGATGCCTTTGTGTTGGTCTTAGTGTAATTTAATTGTTTATATATTCATTTATTCATTTTCTTTTCGGCTTAGTCCTTTTTCTTAATCAGGGGTTGCCACAACGGAATGAACCACCAACTTATCCAGCATTTGTTTTATGCAGCGGATGCCCTTCCAGCTGCAAGCCATCACTGGGAAACACCCATACACAATTTCACACACATACACTACACTACGGCAAATTTAGCTTATTCAATTCGACCTATAGTGCATGTCTTTGGACCCACGCGAACACAGGGAGAACATGCAAACTCCACACAGAAATGCCAACTGACCTCGAACCAGCGACCTTCTTGCTGTGAGGCGATCGTGTTACCCACTGCACCACCGTGATGCCCTTTATATACAGTATATACTGATATATATAAAAAAAGCTAAATTATTTATGATTAAAATTCATATAGTCAGCAATAAACAATGTCTACCCAATTCCAAAGGGACCTGTCAAAGCTGTTTTATCCTCAGCAGGGGCTTACCTACTAAAATTAGAGATGAGAATACATTAAAAATCCACCAAACCCCAGGCTGAATTGATTACATCATTCAAAATGTAGTCTTTGGATGAGCAATTCAGTGTTTCTTTTAATAGGTAAACACTTTTCTATTATATTTATACATTTCTAGTCAAAATTCTTTACAATTCTTTCCGTACTGTTTTAGTTCAAGGCTTAGATCCCTTTGTTGATTTTTTTTTTTATACCTATAAAGGAAATGAATAAGATCTAGGATATGTACTGCATTTCCACAGCCAAGGCCACTGTAAGAAAAAAAATAAAAAAAGTGTGGTCACTCATGTAGTAAAACAGTGTAAAACTGCCTTGCTAAGGACTCCGTGAAGGATAAGCTAGGGTTTAAGGGTCAGTTTTTGGAGGTTTATCATTTCACAGAGATTTATACTTGAGAATGTGTGGCTGGGATTAGTAGCATGCTGTGTTTCAGAGAGTCTTCTGGTATTTTTTTTTTTTTTTTTTTTTTTGCTCTGTCTGTGTATGTGACCCGCTGGGATCAGAAAATAATACTCAGCAAGGACATACATTATCAAAAGTGACAGAAGAGCAATACAAATGTTACCAAAAAAAAAAAAAATATATATATATATATATATATATATATATAGAAAAAGAGTGAAAAATTATAAAAAAAATCTGTATTTAATGAAGAAAAAAAAAGGTACATGCTGCAGCAAGTTAGCTCTGTTCGGACAGAAAGTGCTGAGGTACGATTTTGAATCCCAGGTCTTTAATAATTCACTGGTGCGTTGCCTGGTGTTAAGCACTGTTAATGACTCTAATCTTCACCCTGTGGATGCTGTAATTGCCTGTTACATCCGGGCCAATATGTGTCCAGCACGGCGGATCGGCCCTCTATCCACTCACTCATTTCAAAAAGCACTGACGGAGGAATTATTTCACCTCTTCTTATATACCCGTGGATGTCACTGAATTGACAGGTTATATATGAACTACATTAGCCTCCATTCATCATTATGCACTTTGCATTATTCAGTCTGTCCTATCGCATTGTTCATCTCTGCCGAATAATGATATTTTCAGCTATTGGTTGACCAGTACAGGCTTTTCAGTCTCAATATCTAGACCAAAGGGTGGTTGATGGCTCATAATCAATGTGCCAAAACAAATGTGCACAAACATTACATTTTGATTTTGATTGCATTACAAGCAAAATCAGACAAGTTAAGGTTATTAGTTACCATAACTTTATTAGCTAACCATAATCATAACCATTACCATAACTTTATTTACTAACAACTTTGACTAATTAACTAATAACTAATTACTAATAACTTTAACAGTTAAATTTCATTCATTTATTAATTTTTTTTTCGGCTTAGTCCCTTTATTAATCTGGGGTTGCCACTGTGGAATGACCCGCCAACTTATCCAGCATATGTTTTACACAGCGGATGCCTTTCCAGCTGCAACCCATCACTGGGAAACACTCATACATTCTCATTCACACACATACACTACGGACAATTTAGCTTATTCAATTCACCTGTACCGCATGTCTATGGACTTGTAGGGGAAACCGGAGCACCCGGAGGAAACCCACGCGAACGTGGGGAGAACATGCAAACTCCACACAGAAATGCCAACTGACCCAGCTGAGGCTCCAGTGACCTTCTTGCTGTGAGGCGAGAGTGCTACCCACTGCGCCACCGCATTGCACAGTTAAAGTTATTATATATAAACATAATGAACCTGCAGTTTAGTAATGGGCGATATAAACGATATGCGATATAAACGATACAAAATTGGCCTACGATAGAGATTCTAATTCTATTGCACTATCGCGATAATGCATGTTTGATGACGCAATCTACCCGCGAAATTAAGAGCAACGAGCTGCAGCCGGCTGCAACGCATCATCTTGAATAAACAACAGTGCGACCATTTGGCTGCGGCCGATATATTATTGGGGCGACCCGGTTCTGTGTTCGCGAGAAACTGACAACACTCTGCCACAGACTCGCATGCTCTGCATGCAGACCCACAGAGACGCGCTGGATACAGAAGAGCGCGAAGACTAAATAGACTGATCCAGCTCATTATTTGGGGTGACAATACATTTTCCCCGGACATGTCCGAGAATCTGCTTTCGCTTTCGATATTAATTGTATTCATTTTTGCATTACTTTATAAGCAAACTTTGTCTGGTGCGTCTCAATCTCTCAGCAGCACGCAGACAGAGAGAGAGGGAGAGAGAGAGAAAGAGCAGATCAAGACACCAGTTTTAATTTCATTAGGAGAACAAAATGTTCAAAATCAAATGTGTTACCTTAGGCTGCAGGTTAGAAATATGTTTTTATTTAAAGTATCTGCAATACACAATTTTATTTGACTAATTTAATACTGGAAGTAATTTCAGTACAGTGTAAGTTCCTTAACTATAAAGACACCAGTTTTTTTGTTCTCTGCAACTTGGCATTTAGGAACCAAGGACTTAAAAGAAAAGTCTTTCTTTCTAAAAGGCACTACATTTAGTTTATTTATCTGTAACATTGTGTTTAATTACAGTTTTGCTTTGGCACAATAAATGTTCTCAAAATGACATGCAACGTTTCTTTATTTCTTAAAAAAAATAGCAGTTTGGCTTTCCTAAGGGTCTATGTAACCTGTTCTGAAATGGTTCTATTATAATTTATATATCGCAATATATATCGTTATCGCAAGAGGCTGCAATGTATATCGCAATATGGATTTTAGGCCATATCGCCCATCCCTACTGCAGTTATATAGTATAGGTGATATCTATGTGTACGTGTTCAATGAAGTGCATTAAGTGTACGTGTTGTCCTTGAAGTCCTCGGATAGTTTTTTTTTTTGATGGGACCAGACACAACCAATGCAAGTCAACAAGACAGTTGGTTTCTGTCACCACTAACTCTTTGACATCAGCTTGATGTGTTTTGTGCTTTAGTACTCAGTTGGCACCAAGCGGCAACCTCCCGCTCTTCTTCAGGAAACCAATACGGAAGTAACTAAAACTGCAATTCATCGACTCACCTTGGGGGGCTGGCTCCCAGAAATCCAAGTGCTTTGCCCATTTTTACAGCTGATAAAAACATGTTTAAAGCCTGGTACAAAAGATGGCTTTGGTGCATATTGCCATGATTACCCATCATGACAACTGTGAGGGGGGTGAATTTTTTTTATAACTCATCCATTTCGTTTACATTAAGTTATATTTAGTCTGCATAATTAAGGGCGTGGCCACTTGAGTGACAGCTAGGTCTAGCTCAAAGGTGGGCAAACTCGATCCTAGAGGGCCGATGTCCTGCACAGTTTAGCTCCAACTCTAATTAAACACACCTGCTTATAGATTTCTAGTGATCTTGAAGACACTGATTAGCATGCTCAGGTGTGTTTGATTAGTGTTGGAGCAAAACTGTGCAGGACACCGGCCCTCCAGAATCATGTTTGCCCACCCCTGGTCTAGCTGCTCGCTGTCTCGGCTAATTAGCCGCTGAGCTCGGCATATACATCGTATTTTTGTTTTGGTTAAAGTTTCTTTACACAGTCATTTGCCTTTTGGAACTATTTCCTGCAATTATCAGATACTATAGCATGCTACTTATCAGATACTATAGAATACAAACTGTTCAAGTTGCCTCCATTTCCCAGGTGAGTGAAATTATATACTTATATACCATCTCCCCTGCTGAAAAAAACAGCTTAAACCAGCCTAAGCTGGTTGGCTGGTTTTAGCTGGTCGACCAGCCTGGTTTTAGAGGGGTTTTGGCCATTTCCAGGCTGGTTTCCATCCATTTCCAGCCTGGTCTTAGCTGGTCAGGCTGCAATATGACCATCTTAAACCAGCTAAAACCAGCTTGACCAGCCTGGTTTAAGCTGGACATAGCTGGTTTTGGCTGGTCAAGCTGGTTTTAGCTGGTCAACTCCCAGCCTGATCAGTTAAGACCAGGCTGGAAATGGCTGGAAACCAGCCTGAAAATGGCCAAAACCCCTCTAAAACCAGGCTGGTCGACCAGCTAAAACCATCCAACCATTTTAGGCTGGTTTAAGCTGGATTTTTCAGCAGGGTCTATACATGTATTTGTTTTATTTAAGATAATTTGTCATTTATAATGTTCTTTAGAACTTGAATGCACTCCAGAATCTGACAGATTGATTAGCTGTGGGCTATAAAACATCTTTTGCGTTATCATTCAGTGTTATGCCTGGATTTTATAAACAGCCTTGCATTTAGTAACACAGACTATATTTGAAGTGTTTGGAAGTAATTTGCGTTTTCCTCCTAAACGACAAAATGCTGTTGTCTATTAGAAGGAATGCGTCAATAGAGCCGCCATTTTACTGTAGTACAGGGTAGCGCTCCTTTGAAATGAATGCAGGACCAAGGTGCAGTGGAGGACTGTGGCCATCCAAAGCCAGGGATATGCACAAATACACATATATCTACACATATATCTGGTCAGTATGCAAATATTTTTTTTTAAATTATGAAAAATTATAATTTTACATCACTTTTCTACATTGATGGATGTGACCGCACGGGCATTCCTGACAAAGAGTGTGTGTTTGTGTGCGTGGAAATGTATTATCCTCCCTCTCTGTTTAACTTGATCTAATCCGAGTCCTGAAACACACTCCTTCTCCTACTTTCACTTCGCATTCTGATGGAGGGAGCGATTCGTTTGTGAATGAATCCCCGTTATGAACGACTCGTTCACTTAGCCGACAATAATACAAGTTTCTAGCACCGCAGCATCTTCTTGTTATATGTTTTATAACATTGTTTGCTTATTTTATTCAACAAAACTAGCATAAGCCTAGAATTTAGTGCGAATTGATGCTCCTTTGACTTATGTTGAATGCAGTAGGTGACTGTATATCATCAATAACGTTACTTGTTAAGCACAAAAGTTCATAACATACAAAAACGAAATCTTACCTATGAAATGTGATGCCTTTGTGCTTTGTTTTCTTTGTTTGCTCGTTACTAAACCCGTACACAGCGCTAAAGTCCAGCATCTTCACATTGGCACACTGTCTTGTCAAGTGCGGTTGAATGACTTTTGTCCTGAGAGCACTGTACAAATGTGGCGGTGCTATTAATGCATGCTCAGGGTCCCTATGTGATATCTAGTGTATATATCTATGGGCCGCGCCTACTTGTAGCGTCTTTTGCAGTGTTCAGAAACCTATGGGTGACGTCACGGATACTACGTCCATATCATTTACAGTCTATGGTTGGCACTGGTCGACTTCTGTGGTCTTGCTTGGTAGTTATGCTAATTAACAATTCACCTCTATATGTAAACACACTGTTTTTGTATCATTATTATTATTATTATTATTTTTTTTTTTTTTTGGCCAGGGACATCACTTCTTACACTTGCTAAAGAACACACCTCTATAACCATGTTTGTTAATACCTTAATACACTCAAAAAAAATACGTTTGCTGTTTGTTCAAGATACTTTTGCTGAAATAACACAATTCTTGAGGGTTTTTTTGTGACAACTTAATTGTTTTATGTTCAATCTACTTAAATTTGTAAAAAATAAATATTAGTTAACTTAATTACTTCATCTTTTCCCTATTGATTGTATGGAACCCACCATTTTGTTTTACAGTGTACGAGCTTATGACAAACATAACAGGCTTGATACATTTGCAGATATTGCCCGGTGACTGAATTCAGATGAGCGAGTGACGAGCTGACTCCCACTTTTACTCCGAGGTGATAGTGCGTCAGAAGCTGTCAGCGAAGCCTCTTGCTTGAGAGTTATTTATAAAATGCTGATAATGACTGTTATAACAGCTCCAGGTGTGGCTGAGCACGAGCGCCTCAGTTTGTGCAAATGAACATTACATTTTTACCTCAGCTTATCCATGTTTTGAGAATGTAACTATTTTAGGTATTGTCAGAAAAGTGGTTAATTCGTATAAATACGTACAATTTCAATTGTATGAAAATTCAATTCAATTCACCTTTATTTGTATAGCGCTTTTACAATGTAGATTGTGTCAAAGCAGCTTCGCATAGAAGATTATAGTCAATTGAAACAGTGTCAGTCCAGTTTTCAGTGTTTCAGTTCAGTTTAGCTCAGTTCAGTGTGGTTTAATAATAACTACTGAGAATCCAAACACTGAAGAGCAAATCCATTGATGCACAGCTCTACAGATCCCGAACCATGCTAGCCAGTGGCGAGAAAAAACTTCACCAATTGACGAAAGTGAATAATTAAAAAAACCTTGAGAGAAACCAGGCTCAATTGGGTACAACCGTTTCTCCTATGGCCAAACATCTTGTGCAGAGCTGCAGTCTAGGCGCCGGAGGCTGAAGCAAACCAGAAAATGTTAGTTTCTTAAAAAGGAGGCCCCCAAACCCCTCTCCTCAACCAACCCTCATTGAGTTCCAGCAAATTGTTGTAAAATGTATGAATAAGATCCTTAGCTAATAAATCAAAATATTACGAATTGTTGTGATATTGTGTTGACCACTACAGTCCATCATGACAGTGATGCAAATTCGGTCACCAGAAATGTATCTCCATATTACATTTGTACCGTTTAATGTAGTACTTTGGGTGTGAGATGGAATTAAAAGGCGTCTTTATTATTTTTGGAGAGAAAAATTCTTCATGAACGATTCGTGATTTATTCTAGTGCACCTTTCTCATGTTTTGAGAGCTTTCTGCTCCGCTCTCCTCCTTTTCTGCTTACTGCTTCAGGTTGTATAACTTCTGACAGACTCTCTCTTTCCTGTGGGAGCAAGTGTCCAGCGGTGCTGTGTTTGCTTTGTTTGTGCCGTGGGTGACGGACAGGGCTCTACGGGACTTCCCCTGTTTACCGGCTGACAGCAGGGAGTCCCGTGGTCTGCTTTTGTCTGCCCCTTTACCCACCCCACTGGCATCAAACAGCGCCCCCATTGGCCAGCCTGGAAATTGACAGGACTAAATATAGTAGCGGAACACAAGAGCACGGCGTGAGCCCCCCTTCCAGCACCCGCAGCTCTGAGTTATTGACAAGCGCCGCACAGGCCTGTCAATCAGCCTCCAGCACCAGGGGGATTGAGTGGCTGAGAAAGACTGTCATTTAGCCAACCGCTCTGGGCACGCACCCTTTTACTATGTGTGTGTCCATGCGTGTGTGTGTGTGTGTGTGGTTTTCCATAGAATGATTTTTAAATGGCAGGATGGTTGACTAGTCGTGCAAGAGCAGACTTTGGTTTTAGCATATTTTTTCAGTTGTGGTGTTTTAATTCAGATGAATTAAAGGGATACGCCCAAGTCACGCTGTGCGATTTGGTCATCTGAGATAATCCTAATGATACTAAACTTATACACTACATGGTTATGTGTTTTAGTGTGTAGTGTATAGTGTGTCGCTTGTGACGTAGCTATGGTGTAAGCCCAGCTATAGGCCCAATCCCAATTCTACACTTTATCCTTTCCCCTTACCCCTACCCCTCATTTTGCGCGTTCCCGTCAAGGAGTAGGGGTGTCCCAATTCTCTTTAGCTTGAAGGTGTAGGGCTAAGGGGAAGGGGTGAATAGCCCTTCGAATAAAGATTTTTCAGGACCCGACTCGAAACTAAGGAGTGAGAAAATTTCCCAGAATACACCTGCCACAACAGCAGTATTGCTGAACCTGGAAGTAAGGAGATCCACAAATTAGTATTTTTTGTCAGTATTTTAAATAAATGAAAAAAAAAACGCAAAAAAAAACCCCCCGCTAAATTTCACGATCTCGAATACCCTGTCAGAAAATTCTAGTGGCTGAGAATGAGCTTTTAACAGTGTCTGCTATAATGTTAATGTTGTTTTCGTGTGTTTACATAGATGAATATGGCCACTGTGTAAATACACAGTACAGTTAGGATCTTATTGCCAAATAAGATCGTTATGATAACATAATCTATGCATTCAGTGATTTCCTGAAGATAAATACCAAATAATAACACAACTGGAATAACTACAGCAGTCGCCATCGTCTGATCTCATATGAAGCAAGAGATCGCGATGACATATGATGACGCGTGCAGGTGCTGTAGTGCTGTCTCAATTCTTAGGGGTAACTATTGAAGCCCTTCCACTTAACCCTCGGTTGTAAGGGCCAAGGGGAAGGGTAAGGGGTAGGGGTACAAAAATAGAATTGGGATTGGGCCATAGTCAACCCCCACCTCCCAAGAGGTTTTGAAAGGCTTGAACTGCAAATTATATTTACATTTGTAAAATATGTATGCATCATTTTTTTTATTTAGAATATGTTAAAAGCACAAAACAGAAAAATTATTATTGGCTCTTTAAATGATTTGAATCATACAAATATATATATATATATATATATATATATATATATATATATATATATATATATATATATATATATATATATATATATATATATATATATATATATATTTGAGAAAATGGAATGAAAGTCTGAATATACGGAATGAAATTTGAATATATGGAATATCATGCCATATCATCACCTTAGAATTATAAGGTTCTATCTGACATTTTTGTCAAAATTGAGTTATTGACATATTCTTATTAAATGACAACTTATTTACATTATGGGATGTTTTTTTAATAAGTTGTTTACATTTTAAGACGTTTTATTTAAAAAACAAATGTTACACACTTACTGTTTGCTATGAAATGCAAAAACTTTGAAGCTCAATATCTCAAAATCATTCAGAACCCAGATAGAACCTTATAATTCCAAGGTGACGATATCATTCCATATATTCAAGTTTCATTCTATATATTCAAGTTTCATTCTATATATTCAGACTTGCATTCCATATATTCAAGGTTTCATTCTATATATTCAAGTTTCATTCTATATATTCAGACTTGCATTCCATATATTCAGGTTTCCTTCTATATATTCAAGTTTCATTCTATATATTCAAGCTTTAATATATATATATATATATATATATATATATATATATATATATATATATATATATATATATATATATATATATATATATATATATTCAGGTTTCATTCTATATATTCAAGTTTCATCATACAAGCTATATACAGTTGAAGTCAGAATTATTAGCCCCCCCTTTGATTTTTTTTTCTTTTTTAAAAATTTCCCAAATGATGATTAACAGAGCAAGGAAATTTTCACAGTATGTCTGATAATATCTTTTTCTTCTGGAGAAAGTCTTATTTGTTTTATTTCGGCTAGAATTAAAGCAGTTTTTAATAAAAAAAAAAAAACATTTTAGGGTCAAAATTATTAGCCCCTTTAAGCTATTTATTTTTTCAATAGTCTACAGAACAAACCATCATTATACAATAACTTGCCTAATTACCCTAACCTGCCTGGTTAACCTAATTACCCTAGTTAAGCCTTTAAATGTCACTTTAAGCTGTATAGAAGTGTCTTGAAAAATATCTAGTCAAATATTATTTACTGTCATCATGGCAAAAAGAAAATAAATCAGTTATTAGAAATTAGTTATTAAAACTATTATGTTTAGAAATGTGTTGAAAAAATGTTCTCTCCGTTAAACAGAAATTGGGGGGGGGGGAATAAACAGGGGGGCTAATAATTCAGGGGGGGCTAATAATTCTGACTTCAACTGTATCTGTGTAATCAAGTTTATTTCTCACTTTTTCACCTTCGAGCAAAACAGAGACCCTCCTGCAGTAAGTTTGCCAAGTCCACCTAATTCGCTTGAAAATAGATAGTAGGCAAGCTAAAGGGGCAATGTCGCTTGTGAAGGGAGACATTTAGAGCAACGACAATAAGCATTTGCATTTAATTTATGCATCACACAGTATTGCAGTCTTTATTAAATGAATATTATGTTATCACAATTTGTTAAATAAAATATCTTTTGTTGAATAAATGCTTTGAAGTTTGTATATTTATACGTCAGTTGTGGGTGATGATCACATGGTGCAATTCACCGCCAGCGAGAGCCTGAAAGATAGGCTGCAAACGCTGTTTGGATAATCTTTGTGCAGTAATGATGTTTATATTCATAGAAGGCCAGTCAAATTAGCTTTAATTTTAGCAGTAATATTTTAAATTGTCATGCTGTAATAAAATAAACATGATATAAAATTTAAATGATTGTGAAGTTATATCATTTTATAAACTTTCATAAAAAATTAAATATAACATTAACTTTAACACAATAATAGTATATTGTGACATTGGTTTTTAATAAGACCTAAAGCAATGTCATTTTTGCTGGTGACTCCGGCACCTAGACTGCAGCTCTGCACAAGACGTTTGGCCATAGGAGAAATGGTCGTGCCCAACTGAGCCAGGTTTCTCTCGAGGTTTTTTATATCTTCACTTTCGCCACTTGGCAAGTTTTTTCTCGCCGCTGTCGCCACTGGCTTGCATGGTTCGGGATCTGTAGAGCTGCGCATCGATGGATTTGCTCTTCAGTGTTTGGAATCTCAGTAGTGAATAATTCACACTGAACTGAGCTAAACTGAACTGAACATAAACACTGAAAACTGGACTGACACTGTTTCAATTGACTATAATCTTCTATGTGAAGCTGCTTTGACACAATCTACATTGTAAAAGTGCTATACAAATAAAGGTGAATTGAATTGAATTGAAGTTATGCACCCTATACGGAACACTATTTTAATCGTGTACGGAACACCGTTAATACCTATCATCTTCCGTACACATGCGTAGGTGGTACTTTTCCCATCTTTTCTCAAAAACTACTGGTCCAAAAGACAAAATTTGGTTATTCACCCAGAGAATGATCACACAAACATGGTTATCTGGCTTTCAATGACCGAGGAGTGGTCGTTTGAGTGCGCTGAATAGTGAAAAGTGTATGGAACCTGGTTAGTCTGCATTATACCTCTCACACTTTCACTGACATGCCATACTGGAATTTGTGGTCAGTTTCTGTGAATCTTATGCCCTGCCTTTTTCACTTATTCAATTTTACATTGACTAGTGCAGTTAGGATTCAGAGCTAGACCAGCCAAAAAAAAAATGGAATGGATAGTGTTTTTTTACTATTGTACATTTCAGTAATGTATTATTTCTTGTTGTTGTTGTTTTTTATTGTTTGTACGTTCTATCGAAAATGTGAATTTGGGGCTAATATTGCTGTAGTAACAAAAGCAACATTCTTTACACAAGCTGTTATTTCAGCATCATCGATGTTTACGCTGTGGCCATTTAAGCAGACAGTCTGTCATTCAATTTAACAGCAAGTCAAATGGGGACAAGCATTCAACTAAACCATTCACATGCCGTTTTAAACACATTATGCTGTTGCTCCATCCATGCAATGAATGCACATTGAGCAGGATTTTCAAACACATTCATTAATCGTAATATTACTGGTAGGCTAATACAGATTAAATATAGATACATAATTAGCTCCCCATTACAATATAGTCCCATTAGATACTATGATTTGGTTGTTTTGCTTCTTTTTTTTTGGTCCAGACCAAAAACAAAAATATGTAAATGGTGTGTAAAGGAACAAAAACAAAACCAGGAAATCCGCCATCACACAAAAATAAACATCTACTTCAAGGAGTTCCGTTTGCAACAATTATATTCCACTGTATATAGCAAAACTACCACTTGAGAATGACGGAAGTATGTGACATCATGTTCTTTAACAAGGTACTTTAGATGTCTTTGACTTTGGTCTGGGATGCATTCATATTCATATAGAAGGTCGCTGGGTCGCAGGTTCGAACCTCGGCTGGGTCAGTTAGCGTTTCTGTGTGGAGTTTGCATGTTCTTCCTGCGTTCACGCGGGTTTCCTCCGGGTGCTCCGGTTTCCCACACAGTCCAAAGACATGCGGTACAGGTGTATTGGGTAGGCTAAAATTGTCCGTAGTGTATGAGTGTGAATGATGGGTTGTGGCTGGAAGGGCATCCGCTGCGTAAAAATGTGCTGGATAAGTTGGCGGTTCATTCTGCTGTGGTGACCCCAGATTAATAAAGGGACGAAGCCGACAAGAAAATGAATGAATGAATGAATGCAATCTGGATCAAAAGGCATCTAAAGGCAATTTGTTTGGTGTGGACCAGTGTTTCCCAAGCCTGTTCCTGAAGGCACACTATCTCCCTAATCAAACACACCTGAATCAACTCATCAGAACATAAGAGATTCCAAAATCTGAAGTTAATGGGTCAGATAAGGGAGACATCCAAAATATGTACTGTTGGTGTGCCTCCGGGAACAGGGTTGGGAAACATTAGTGTAGACCAGGGATGGGCAAACTTGATCTTGGAGGGCCGGTGTCCCTGCAGATTTTTGCTCCAACCCTAATCAAACACACCTGCCTGCAGCTTTCTAGTGATCTTGAAGGCACTGATTAGTGTGTTCAGGTGTGTTTGACTAGTGTTGGAGCAAAAGTCTGCAGGGACACCGGCCCTCCAGGATCAAGTTTGCCCATCCCTGGTGTAGACCAAGATTTAGATTGCAGCATTCACACTAATCAAATGAATGACAATCTCGCATCTAAGATTGTTTTAAGCAAAAACCCCTTGGCAATTTTGAACACACACACACACACACACACACACACACACACACACACACACACACACACACACACACACACATTGACATTACTTACTGCAATAATGTAATCAATATATTCGATTGAAATCAATCATTATTCGGTTTAGAGTAAGGTTTATGAGTTGACGAGAAGACACTGGCTTGAGATTTCACTTTAAAACTTTCATACATGTGCACATAATTTCATTTGTTTTAAACAAGCTGTCCTTTTTGGACGATTTGAGCATGCTGTCACAGATTGTTGTGGTTTAAGTGCTCAAATCATCACAGATATGCCGCGTCTTTAAACTCATCTGATTTAAGGCACCACTTCTGCAGCCATTAAAGCTCTTTTATAACAAATTCATCCCACCCAACAGTAAATTTCAAGATAATTACTGAGGAACAAATCGCCTGCATCCCATTCTTACATAATCCACAGGTTGGAATTTTTATATATTATTGTGTACACTCAAAAAATGTACATTGCTGCTAGTTCAAACTACTTATTTAAAATGAGCTGAAACAACACAATTCTTGAGATTTATTTAGGGACAACTTAATCATTTTATGTTCTATCCTTTTTCTAAATGTTGAAGTTATCCTAATCGATTTGTGTTGGGAAAACATGATGATTTGTGTGGGACCATGTTTCAAAAAAGTAATTGTTTTTCATGTTTAAAATATTATTTATTCTTATGTTTAAAGCTTTTGTCATCACGCTACTTCGGTATATATATATATATTGTGCATTGTGCATGCTGTATGTTATAAGTGCACATACATTTTTTTACCCATTGTGTTTACATGGTCATATACAGCAAGTAATACAACAAGCAGTTATAAATACTTTGGGCCACAGTAGCTTTTGCAGCTGGACATTGCTTTACATTGCCTTTGATGGGTGAACATTAGCCAGTGGGGGAGTGTCTTTTGTTTCTCCAGGTGTGAATTATTCATAACCATTGCCACTTATGCATACAGCTGTGCTGACACAAAACAAACTTTACAAAATGCAAATAATTGTAAGGTTTTCTTTGAATGAGAGAACAAAATAATTTTCACATAATTGTGAAGTAAATATTCTAGCTTATAAGACTGGTTAAAGACTGCAAAGGTTTTATTCAGGCCAAGTCAGTGTGTTTTTTTGGATTTATTTCTTATTTCAGCTACATTTTTTTTCTCCAAAACCTACAAACCACATATAATATATATATATTTATTTTTTTTTCTTCTAAAAAACACAAGCATGTACGTCAATATTTCTTACATATTATTGTAGCACAGTTTGTGCTGAATACATAAAAGACATGTTGGCCAATACTATGCAATAAGTAGCTGAAATAATAGCTAAAATGTCAGGGCATGTCAAAACATCTCCCAAAATCACCCAGAGGGTTAATCGTTTTTGCAAATTTAAGATTAGATTAGATTAGATTCAACTTTATTGTCATTACACATGTACAAGTACAAGGAAACAAAATGCAGTTTAGGTCTAACCAGGAGTGCAATAGCAGCAAGTGCAGGATACTGGTATAAGTTATAAAGTGCAGTTATAGAAAAACTATGGTGATATTTACAGATGGATGTACTATGAAGTGTGGTCCCTGTGATGCGTTGGGCAGTTTTCACCACCCGCTGCAGTGCCTTACCCTCCGCAACAGAGCAGCTTCCATACCAGACTGTGACACAGTTCATCAGGATGCTTTCTATTGTGCAGCGGTAGAAGTTCACCAAAACAGCTGATGACAGCTGGTTCTTCTTAAGCTGCCTTAAGAAAAATAGGCGCTGGTGAGCCTTCTTGACCAGGCTGGAGAAGTTGGTGGTCCAGGAAAGGTCCTTTGAGATGTGGGTCCCCAGGATCTTGAAGGATGAGACAGGCTCGAAGTGGATCGAACATAAAACAATTTAGTTGTCCCTAAAAAAAAAATTAAGAATTGTGTTGGTTCAGCTCATTTTAAATAAGTAGTTTGAACCAGCAGTAAAATCATTTTTGTGCAGTAAAGTAATTTTTTTGTTTTTGCAATGCTTTTGGGCTTTTTATTTGATTTTAACTGTTAGTTTATGAATGCATGCAGGCATACATACTGTATATAGATATTTGGCACTGTGTCACATGTGTGTTGAATTTATAAGCAATTAAATAAGCAATTAAATCACCGTATTGTGATCTTGTGGGCTCCAATTATTCAGGGCTTCCTTAAAGGTAAAGTTCACCCTAAAGTTTAAATGCTTTAATTCTCATTCAGTTGTTTAAAAACTCGATTGTGTTTCAGTTGTAGAAAAAAGTGCCTTTAATTAATCTTTTTAATAGTTTAAAGTGATATCATGTCTGGTTGGGTGTTGTGCATTATGCTACAAAGCCCTAGTAATAAACTGCCAGTTATTTTACAGATTTATTTATCTTTAAATTAGTTCTTATACATTATAATATTCCAAAGTACTAAAATGTAAATAAAAGTCACTTAGTTAAACTTTACAGTTGAATTTTCAACAACAAAAGTTGACAAAGCATAAATCAATGTCCCATAATGCAATTCACAACCATAAATAAAGAGAAAACACAAAATATGGAAACTGTTAACAGATATTGTGTACAGTGTAATTAGTAGAAAACTTTTTGGTTTCAACATTCGTCAAATTATCTCAAGAAAGAAACCCATAAAGGTTTATAACCACTTCAGCATGAACAAATGATGAGTACATTTGGGGTGAACTACCTCTTTAAAACCGACATCCGAACACTAGTCGACATGTACAAACATTGTGTGAGTGTGACTGTAGTGCTCTGCCGCTCAGTCGTTCTCATTAGAAATTGGCCATTGGTATAATTCTTCATCTCTCCATCACTGCCCTGTGGGGAACTGATTGGATCTGTGTCGATTCAGCATCATTTGCCTGCTGAAACGAATGCTGAGGATCCAGCTTGATAATTTGGCAGAAATGGTGGCGTGATGAACTTGGCTGTTTCATTGGGCCTCTCATTGTGATGTCACACAGCGAACACATGTATAATCAGGTAATAATTAATGATCCGCCTCAGTTAATGTGGCAGGCTGGAAGCACTGATTTTCAGATATGTTCCAGAGATAAGGCTTCATGTGGTCCATCCAGAATCCTGTAATTCTCCTATGATTCAATTACAATCATATATAATTTGGAACTGCTATACACTTTAACTATACATTTTGACTCCTAATTTGCTGCTTAATAATAGTTATTAAGGTAGTAGTTGGGTTTAGGTGTTGAGTAGGATTAAGGGTATAGAACAAGATCATGCTGAATATGTAGGCCTACTTTATAATCACCAATAAACAGCCTATATCTCAATGTTGCAGTATGCAAGCTCGACACCAAGTGTTTGAACTAGGTATTGCACGCCTGGTTCAAAACACGCAAGCGCAGGTTGCCAGATTGAGGACACCAATAGGAGCAAACCTGACTATCGAGTAGGGCTGCACGATTCTAGCTAAATTTTTTTGCTTAAAATAAAGATCTCAATTTTCTCACGATTCTATAGATGTAAAATAAAGGTTAATATATGTAGGCTATTATTATTGTTAATTCTCAAACATATGGTAAAACAACAGTAATAATATTAGGCCTATGTGTAGGTCCACTGTTGGTTAAAATGATACATTTTGTATAGACTTTGAATGGTGGGCTTGAACAGACTTAAAATTTGTCCTGGTCATTAATGCACAGGAAAGTGATGACATCAGAATACAACTGTTCATAATTTTTAAAGTTGAATTATTATGTTTGATACATACGCTTGCAATCTGTCACTGAAAACCTTATTAGACCATTTTATGAATCGTAGAAATGCTGGATTAAGACCGTCTAGGGGATCGAATCGAGATCTTTTTTCGATTAATCGTGCAGCTCTACTATCGAGCCTAAAGGCTGATTTAACCATGTTCTAAATAAAAGCAACAGCACATGATAGAAGGAATATTTTCCATATAAAAGGAGTTTTTGTTCTAACCAACATCTGAAATTAATATTTTAGAAACGGCTTCTGTTTCCTGCAGCTGAACAACAGAAAACTATGACAATGATCACCTCAGGTACACCTCGTGTGCTTTATTCAGTGTTAAATGCTAATAATGCAAGTTTGAATGCCATTTTAAATGACATTTATTGCCATGCTACTGAAACAGCAGCAGAGAGTTCACCTCAGATCTTCCAAATAAAATAAACCATTTGAAATAGAACTTTAGAACTGTGTCTCAGTGCAAGCCAACACAAATCAGTGATACAGCATGTGCAATTAATAATGTTAAAGAGTTTTAATATGTATTAATTAGATTATAAACCTTGCCATTTTATTGGAGTGCAGTAAGTGCACTATTCTGTGCTTCTAAATGGCTGTATTTAAATTTCTGTAGTGTTTTGTCTGGTACAAACAGCCAAATTGCTTATCACATCTCCTCACGTAGCGTGTTGTTAGGACATAGGGTTACAATGTTACCTGCTCACCTAATGTTTATGATCATAATATTTATATTATTTGCTAATTAATAATCACCACATGAGGAACTCTGATACTGCGTCTCATTTCAGAGGCTGTTACTGTCCACCGGAGTTTGCATTTCGGTTGCGGACACTCACTTTAAAAGCCTTCCTGACTGAATGAAAGCAATAATACTCTGTTTTCCACAAAGGCAACCCGGGATGCTGAAATATAATTGGCTACACTGGCATTGGGCAGGTTAAAGGGACCAAAACAAAGACAGATGTTCCAGCACGTACTGTACATTTTCAAAGCAGAATATCTGACTTCAGCATTGTTTTTCATATAAACAAGAATGTTCACTTAGCATGTTTCTTAAATATCTACAAAGATATTATAGTATTTTTTTTTTTGCTTTAGAAGAGTCAAAACTTACATACAGCACCTTTTAATAATAATAGGCAGATAGTGAGACTCAGTCCTTAGCTAAAGTGTTACCAAACCTTATTTAATTATCAAGATGTGTCTAAAAAATAATGTCTTAATCACTAATAATGGTGTACCTTTTTTGTATTCGCACACATTTTAACCATACCTGTCAACATTGAGATGTGAAAATAAGGGATAACCCCCCAAAGGATATAATAATTAGTATGCATTAGAAAAAGCTGCAAATAAATTAGCAAACAGTTCAGCTCATTAAAACTATTAGGTATTATAAAGAAAAAAAATCAAGTTATCAAATCTCATCCTTTCTTCATTGTATAATTTAAACATTCTGATTAAAGAGCAGCGAATTAATCTCTCATTTAGATTTTTTTGGTTTGATTACATTAAATAACAGAGCTGTCACTTTAAAACTGCATATATCTATATTGAAAGCATTTGACTGTTTTACTAACTGTTTATGCTCATTTAAGACAAAATTTGTTGTGTTTAAAAGAAAACACAACAAGATCGACATGTCTAGATGTTGTTATTATTAATATTCATTCATTCATTTATTTTATTTTCGGCTTAGTCCCTTTATTAATCTGGGGTCACCATAGCAGAATGAACCACCATTATTATTATTTTTATGATGATGATGTGTATATGTGTGTTTAAACATGCACCCAAAACCCAGTGTCCACTTGAGCTCAGCATCAAATCGCGTACGTACAGAATCTGCTTGGGAAACAGCGTCTATTATCACTATGGAGAGCATCAGCTGACAGTCATGCATCTTTATATGAACTGACTGTTTTGAGGATTGCATAGGGGCAATGGCGCCTGTAATGAAAAGGAAATGAATCGCGCCGTTTTTATGTTTATTCCAAAGTGTTTCCATGCCTAAATAAAATGAAAGCACAGAACCGAATCACGTTTAAAAGCAAGGGCGGCCCCTGGTGGTTTGGCGGTATGGGTTGCATATAGGGAGGATCGGCTCTTCTCAGAAAGATAAAAAATATGGGAGAAATATGGGAAAATACCTTTACGGGATGACAGCGGGATAGAACTGTAAAATACGGGAGAATCCCGGGAAAAACGGGAGGGTTGAGAGGTATGATTTTAACTTCTCCTGAAAACTTTCCATCTAATTATACTGTATTATCAATTTTTAATGTCTAGTTACATTTCAACCACACTGAAAAATGATTCATTGGATAATGATTGTAAAAAACACACATCCATAAACACATTTCACACCAAAAAAGTTTAGTGAATGAGACCTAATATTTGTATGTGTATTTAGAGACAAATATTAACCTGATATGATACCATTATGTCTATGTTGAATAGAGAAGCCACCAATGTTTCACCCACGTAAAGAATTCTGGTCTAAACACTGATATATTCACCCATCATCTGTAGTGGACAATAATACACTCCAAGGAATGAGCAAGTGGATGTTTTTTTTTTTTTTAATAGAAGGTCATATTTATAAGAATATCCATTTTGTTCATTCTTATTATGTCATGAATATTTATGGATAATGTCACCGTGTAGCAGTTGCACACTGGGTGAGTGTATGTACTGTACGTGTACTGTAGCTATACAATGGTGTGTGTATGTGCTGCGTTTACATCAGCGAAATGTCAGAAAGGGACCCGCTCATTACCGGGACAGCACTGTGTTAGTGTGTGTCATGACCTGTAGGATGCGCTAATATTAACAACGGAGGAGTGAAGTCACTCGCATCTTAAAGAAAAATGTGTGAGCAAGGATATCTCAAGTCTAACAGCTATTTTTGGACTTTCTTATATACATATTCATAGACAAACACAGTAGGCTTTCTGAGGATGTGTGGATCACTGTAGAGAACTGTGTAAAGGAAGGACAAGTAGAATCTTATTATAGCAAAATTTGTGGCGCTACCGTTGGAGAAAGTGTAACAGTCAACCTCTGTTGTGTTGTTTTAAGATACCGTACTCTGAAATTAGCTTTTTTTATTGTTTAATGCAGTAGTCCCCAACCTTTTATCATCGGTGACCTGTCAACGTTTGACAATTTTACTGTGACCCAGGGGGTGGGTGTACATAGATTGCTAGGTGACCATCAATCGTTTTCTCAGATAATAACAAGCTGACAAAACATTGCTGCAACTGTGAATTTATGAAGGACATTTAAAAGAACTGCAGTGTTTGGTTGTTCTGTGTTTGCCCAAATGTGTATATTCTTGTTCATATTCTTGTCACGTGACTCGTGGTCAACATGTGTAAGCGGCGCACCTCCATTGGAAAAGACGCGGTATTTGAGCGGCCGCCGTCATTTGCGATCTCCAGCAGTTGATCTATTTTTTTTTAACAGACATGTTGAATTGACCTGATTTGTTGACAAATGGGTTGTGGATCCATTCCTTGGCAGTTCATGGGTCCTTGGCCTTTCTCCTTTGCAAAGAAACTTTCCAAAGACGTTTGTTTCTTACTCATTTTGCTAGCTTGTGGATTCATTTTTGGTGCTCAAGTGACAGAATGCGGTCATTTTTCAAAATAAAAGATCGTTCAGACTCAGATAATAAATAAAACTGAAATAATGATTTCTTGTGCAGCCTGGTACCAATTGATCCACGGACCGGTACCGGGCTGTGGCCCGAGGATTGGGGACCACTGTTTTAAAGTAATCTCATCTAAACAAGAAGACAGGGTGGGGCATAGAGTAGTTCCTCCCTCTTTTCAAAAACAGCCAATCATGTTTAGTCAATATCAAAACTGTTTTAACATTTAAGTTGAGCTACAATACAATACAGAAAAATACAGATTTATTTATAGGGTTGTCTGTTACCCTATATAGTACTGTTGACCCAAAATAAATAAATAAAGAGTTCAGATGCATAAGCTGCTAAATGCCACTTCAGCCAAAAATGAGCTAATGGCATTGAGTGAATCGCAGCGTCAGCCTATTCAGAAATAACAGTTTGTTGGCAAAAGCCTCTAAACGCCACTTGCCTTTGACAGCAAAAGCCGCTATGTTCCGAGAACCAATCAAAAGGCGCGAATTCATCTTTAGTGATTTATCAGCTAATTGCACTGTCTTGTCCCAAATACTGTAGGTGGATTTAGAGGTTTTTGCAAAAAAAATAGCACAAGTGGATTTAGCTGGTTTTGACACAAAAGAAAATCCACCTTGTTAAAAACCAAAGAATTGTCTAAAGTGACATTTTTGAAAAAAGGTATTTTAATTACTAGCTAATAACCTTTTCATCGTCTATAAAATGAAACTTCTGAACCTAATCAGAGGAGCCTGATAGAAAATGCTCATTTACAAAAAATGAGGTCTGATGGATTTAGAGAGTTTTGCATCTGAACTCTTCAAATAAATAAATAAATAAATAAAACGAACACTGTGTGTAACAGTTTTACTTTTTAATCTCCTAATTCCCTGTATAGTCACTGTATGCATATGTGCAATGTATTTCCCCTCTCGTGGCTTGCTGTAGAGGGGTATTGCACATTTCAAAACGATTAATAAGGAGTGCAGATCAACAGACAGGGGTGTAGTAAGTGGGGGGGGGAGGGGGGGCATGCATTTCTACATGTAAAAGAGCATTCAAACTGAGTGTTATGTTATGATAATGTCGTTATCAATCTCCAAATATGGGGGGGGGGGGGGGGGGGGGGGTTGGAAGGGTGACAGAGTGCATAGGGCCCTGGCAATTTAGGGGCCCTGCAACCGACATCTGTAACGTCACTATGACATCATCGCACCCCCATACCCAACCCCCCCCCTTATCTTTGGAGATTGATAAAGTCATTATCATAACATAACACTCAGTTTGAATGCTCTTTGACATGTAGAAATGACCAATTTCAGCATCAGCAATAGCATCTTGAAGGGGGAGGGACTTAACAAATACTAAAGAGCATTTGATTGGTCAGAAGATTTAATGAGAAACCGAGTTGACTTCAAATAATCTGTTGATTAATTTTACTGGAAGTTACAAACCTAAAGATTTGCATGTTTATAACTTGTAAATGCAAGTTTTGTCACTTCTGGAGCACACTAGCTTATACATAATCTTAAAATGAACATATTAACACTAACACCTAAAAAACTTTGACTGCAGACTTTGTCGCATTAGTCTCAGTCTGTCACTGTTTGCGAATACCCTAGAAAAGAATATGAACGCCTGTACACATGCCTTTTCATATACTTTTTGTTGAAGTTAAAATGACTCTCACTTTAAAATAAATATTTATTCACATTAGGTAACAGACTCTCAATTAACCAATAGGCAACTAAAAAAATGCATACTGAAACCTTTTCCTGATTGAAACCCTTCACTATGGAAAATAAAATGGCCATTGTAAGCACAGCATTATGCATTCTTCTGTAACCTTGGAGGGTAGCTCTGGATAAAGCTGTCTTCAAGAGTGCTTCATGGGAGGTTCTTACTGTGGAATAATATAGATGCACTGACATTTCATATTCCTCCTTTTCTTTCTTATTTTACTTTCCAAGAAAAGTCATATTACACATTGGACTCGAGTTTTCTCAGAACAGCCTGTCGCTCTGCAGTGCACTACATTCTTAAGCTTGACCATCTCTGGAAGATATCCGCTTGGCCTTCTGCAGACTGAGATCTGGGGGCCTTACTTCACAGAGTGCTTTTCTCTGGCTCTGAATGGTCAGTGTTGTCTTTGCTGTTCTCAGAGGTCTCTACTGTCTTTTTGTGCATTGTTATGCTGGGCCAAGAATATCTTAGCCACTTCCATTTGGAAGTCAAGAAATTGCATGATACTCTTTCTTGGCTCTGTGGTTTATTTAGTTCAGTGTGGTCCTGCTCAGTTTTCTCTTTAGAGTGAAACTGGGCTAGATTTGGGATCAATTGAATAGTCCTCTAGGTCATTCATTGTCATTATAAGCTTGGTCCAGGGGTTGACTCTTCAGGGTCATCGTTTGATCGGACTCAACCTGCTGAATCTGATGTCTGGGTGCACACAAAATGCCAATGTTGTGATCTGAAAGATCAGCAAATTCAAGAGTGTTAAATTCTGTGTTAAATCAAGGAGGTACACATAACCAACACTTGATGATTATTATTTCCAACATCCTGGAATTAATTTGACCAAAAATCTTAAAATTACATGAAAGTCATGCCGTTTTTAAAAGTCTTAAAGTGTTTATTTGTAAAAGGATTACATTTGTAGAGCTGACTGTCAAGTGTTATCATGTTTTGTTGATAAAATGTATTGTAATTGTGATCATTTTTTGGAGAATTGTCTTGTGTAAGTTATTTTAACTATCTTTACTAGGTAGACTGGAGTTAAACAAATTCAGAGTTAAATTATCTCTGTTAAAGTGTTGCATTTTCACTCTTTACACTAGAGTCAGGGAACAATCGACTCCCAGTAGTGTAGACCAGAGATATTTTTTTATCTTCATTGATGGTGTAAATGTAACTAATTTACAGTGTTGTACAAGTAGCTCTCCAAAGAGTGTTGTTTTAATTCTAAAAAAATTGGGACAATATGTTCACTCATTTAGATTTGAGAGCTGAAATAACACTGCTATTTTTGCAGTGTAGGTTTAACCATGGTGATTATGTCCCCAGCTGGCCTCAGTAGACTGTGGAGTGGGATCTTCATCCCCACTACTCTCCTCCTCACGGATGGTAATCAATATCCTCAACAGAGTCATCAGTCAGACAAGTCCTCTAGTTCTAAGTTGTCCCAAGCAATTGACTCAAGTATTATTTCCAGTGCCTTTGACAGAAGGAATCTAGTTTATACAGTTTTAAAATGTTGTAAATTGATATTATTAACACATTCTACCAAAAAAAAAAAAAAAGTTTCACAGTTTTTTTTTGCCAACATTTTTCAGTTTCAATGAAGCCAAGTCTGATTTTCAACTTCCGAAATAGGCCGGCTATAAGATTTTTTTTTTTCAGAGTGATATGCAGACCAGGATGTCGTTGCATTGTGAATGATATTTTTCCACACTATACGGTTTTCATATCTTGTGCGCATGATGGTCAAACAAACCATGATGGTCAAACAAATCAAAACATTATTTTCACCCTACTGCAATTTAATAGGGCACTATAAAGGCTAAGTAACTTAATTCTTATATTTGCTTAATTTTTGCAGCCTAGGGCTATACTTCTCACCATGGATTGTATCTTTTCTAAAACAGTAGTGTAAAATCATGTTTATTGCTAAGAAAACTAAAACAAACTAACAAAATTATACTTTAATTGAACACACCCCATCACATACGGTACAGTACACATATAGTACCGTCCTATTGTGGAAAGGCAAAGCTGAAAATCTATGATTAAAGTGCCACCCAGCGGCCAAAAGCTGTTGGCGCAATTAGATACAGCCACGGCGGCGGTAACAACGGCGATAAAAGAAACATTTTGAACTAGTTAACATTACTAACTTTTAGGAAACAGCTAATTAGTAGTTAATTTAGCTAGTAGTGTTAGGTAATGGTTTGTTAATACCGTCATATGTGACCTACTGTAAACTAAAGTGTTTCCAGTACTATGGTAAACACAAGCAAAATATGTGATGTCCATGTATGTGGTTTGCAAGTTGTTGGAGGTAAAGGCTGAGAAAATAAATGTTGCTAATATTTTCCTTTGGTGCAAACATTCCAAAAAGCAGGTACTTTCACCAAATAGTGCTAGGAACTGTGAGTATGTTTATATATATATATATACAGTTGAAGTCAGAATTATTAGCCCCCGTTTGAATTTTTTTTTTCTCTTTTAATTATTATCCAAATAATGTTAAACAGAGACAGGACATTTTCACAGTATGTCTGATAATATTTTTTCTTCTGGAGAAAGTCTTATTTGTTTTATTTCGGCTAGAATAAAAGCAGTTTTTAATTTTTTAAAACCCATTTTAAGGTCAAAATTATTAGCCCCTTTAAGCTATATATTTTCGATAGTCTACAGAACAAACCATCATTATACAATAACTTGCCTAATTACCCTAACCTGGCTAGTTAACTAGTTAAGCCTTTAAATGTCCCATTAAGCTGTATAGAAGTGTCTTGAAAAATATCTTGTAAAATAATATTTACTGTCATCATGGCAAAGATAAAATAAATCACTTATTAGAAATGAGTTATTAAAACTATTATGATTATAAATGTGTTTAAAAAAATTAAAATAAAATAAAAAAATAAAATAATAAATGTGTTGAAAAATCTTTTCTCCGTTAAACAGAACTTGGGGGAAAAAACAAAAAGGAGTGCTAATAATTCAGGGGGGCAAATAATTCTGACTTCAACTGTGTGTGTGTGTGTATATATATATATAGGATATCAGGATTATTAGATATGCCATTTTTTTCATGCAAGCCTCTTGCATCAAAAACATCTAGAATGTTCTGTTGAAGTGTTGAGTAATGGGTTACAAAATGCATGCAGTCTCATTAGCACTGGGTCTTTCTACACAGCAAGCATTAAAAACATTTCAATAAAACATTCAAATAGCTCAAACAATAAAGCATGATGTTAGCAACTTCAAGGTCAGGGGTTTGATTTCCAGAGAACGCATAAACTAGTGATGTAAATGTGCCTGCCAAGTGCATAAATGTAAATTTCCTTGTAAATCTAATGCTTTACCTAGACCAGACCTGCCTCCATGATAGTAAAAATCCTGCTGTATATCAGTCCTTAAATGTGTTCTCTTGTGCTGCAGTTCTGCAGCACCAGCCTGTCGCATTCTGATGGGTTAACTCATGGTGTAAGGGCTAAACAGGAACATAAAGCACAAAAGTAGCTCTCTGATCAGGTTCAGGATTAGATCTGTTCTAAATATTCCCAGCCACATGCAGCCTTTACTTAGAACAATGCCAGATGAGCATTTAATATTTCATAAGCTAATTAAAGCTCAGGCTCCAGGGCGCTGACGAACATGTGAGCATGTGCGTTGTTAGAGATACGGTCCGGTGTCTCCAAGCGTTCCCTGTTAGATGTCCTCATAGGCGTATGCCAAACAAATTCAGCCCTTAAGGAATGATGAAAATACCAAAGGATTATTTCAGTCCTTCCCTAGAGAGAGCGTGTATACATAGCCGTGTCAAGGGTTATTCCAGTCTGTCTCCAAAGGGCGTTCAGAGAGAAAAAGAGAGAGATAGAGGCAGACAGACAGAGAGCAAGAGAGAGCGAAAGCATATGTCAGGTGGAGTGCAATCACTGCGGCATTATCATATGAAAGACCTCCCGTCTCTGTGCATGGATTGAGCTGCAAGGGGGTTGTATTAGGTGACTAGGCTTTTATAATCCCCCTGACATATTTCCATGCAGATCTGATGGGCTGAGTACCTGAGTGGCGGTCTTGGGTGCCGCGTTTCTTGCCGAGACCTGACGGGAACTCCTGATTCATGCTGGGGGATTTTCATAAAGCTGCCTGTAGAAGCAGAGAGAGTAAATATCGGTGTGGATGTAGAGCCCCCCCACCGGGATGAGAGCTATGAACTTAAAGCTGATTGCCAGGTAATCACAGATTTGCAAACTATATATTTATATTCACTCGGAAGCAAACGAGGCAGGTCGCGACACAGTGTGTTATTTCACTTGCAGCTGGTTGCCAGCGGGAAGATGTGTTACTACAGAGTGTTTCTTCTCGCTGTGTTGTTTGGGAGTTCAAATTGATGTTGTCCATAAATAATTTGCCCATTTCATCCTTATTTTGAGCCTGGTGTGGTACAACTTGCTCTGATCCATGAAACAAATGCTACAGAGTTCTGGGAAACTACTGAAAACACTTGTATATTTATTTGTATGTACTAAATTGTTATTCATTCATTCATTCATTCATTTTCCTTCGGCTTAGTCTCTTTATTCATCCAGTGGTTGGCACAGCGGAATGAACCGACAACTTATCCAGCATATGTTTTACACAGCGGATGCCCTTCCAGCAGCAACCAAGTACTAGGAAACATCTATACACTCTTGCATTCACACACATATACTACGACTAATTTAATTTATTTAATTCACCTGTAGCTCATGTCTTTAGACTGTAGGGCAGGGCCATTCAATTAGTTTGTCATGGGGGCCGGTTCATGAAAAGCATCCCAAACGAAGGGCCGGAGAGATATGACTTGCTATATGAGTGATAACACAAAAGCAATATAAGAGCCCATATGTTGTATTTTTGCTCCTTAAGACACCCACGTTGGCTTTTTCTACATTAAAATGTTAATATATCGTATTTTGAAACTACATAATATCAGTGCATTGTACAATAGACTTTTTTTTTTACAAACATTCAAATGTTGGATTTCAGAGCACAACAAAAGCAGTGCATTGCTGAAGTAGGCTTCTTCTACATTCAGACACATTCATATGTTATTTTTTGAACTGCATAACAATTAGGGATGCAACAATTATAGATTTTGGTTGTACGATTATATAGTCTGAAGAATAATCATGGTTTGACGGTTATCACGTCTAATGTAAATTCAAGCTTTATATTAGGTGAGCTATTTAGATGACCTGTTGTTGCCATCTGCGTTCATGCATACATAATCATCTTAATATTAATTCGTCTAACATATCTTTTGTTTACACTGCACTGAAAGGCATGCAGAATTCTCACCGTTAGATGTTTTCTACTGCGTGCGCCCACAAAGACGCAAGCTAGTTGCTCCGCTTGTGCGCGCATATTGTCATTTATTCTTACATTAGAAACGACAAACTTGCAAGCGGAAAAGACGTGATATGGGAACGGCCGCTGCGTTAATCCGGTGTGCGGGCGTATTAGCCTCAGTGTACATACTTGGAACTTTAAACTAAGGCACAGTTGGCAACTTGGCATAACTTTGTTTAACTGCAGCAGTTTCATTTTGTTCCATGCAACAGAAATGCGGCTTAGAGAAGCCTTTACGATTAATTGTGACGAATTAAAGGGCAGTTAATAGTGAAATCGGCTAATCGTTGCATCCCTATTGACGATATTAGTGCATATTACAAAAGGCCTTTTCTACAAACTTATCCAAATATTTTTGGCTGCCCGCGCCACTCCCTGAATGTCAGGTGACTCACGCTCTGCAGCTTGCAGCTCGTGCTGTATTGAACAGGCGCACCTCACTTCATAACTATAGCGGCCGTTTTTCGACTGAGCTAAATTTATTTTTGATGTCTTGGTCACACTATTTGGAGGTGCCGGAACAAATTGCCTCGGGGGCCGGGTTTGGCCCCGCGGGCCGCCAATTGAATAGCCCTGCTGTAGGGGAAACCGGAGCACCTGTAGGAAATCCACGCGAACATGGGGAGAACATGCAAACTCCACACAGAAATGCCAACTGGTCCAGCCGGGACTCGAACCAGTGACCTTCTTGCTGTGAGGCGACAGTGCTAAGCACTGAGCCTCAGTGCCACCCTGGGATGTACCTCTTTAATAGAATAACTCTGTTTTTATAATGCCACATATCAGCAACAGCCCTGATTACTACAGAATGAAATGATTCAAAATTTCCCAATGCTACACATGAGAGACATTTCGAAAAGTGCAACTGTAACTATAGTCTATGAGGCACGTTTTCTATTGACTCATACTCACATACACACACACACACACTTCGTTGAAGCACTCTCTGTGGTCTTCTTTGTGTTTTATGGTGCAGTTTAATTGTAATAAAGTAATAAAGCTCTTGTGAGGCATGGAACATGAGCGAACAAAAAAGAAAATGCTTCAGAGTCCTGAGTAGAGGATGACTCCAAGAAAAGCTCTGGGAGAAATCCAAACACACACACAAACTATGTCCAGAGGACTGGGTGTGCAAATTAATTAGAAGTCATACAGATAAACACAGTCCCAGTACCTCTTTCGTTAATTACTTTTTTTGCCTATTCCACAAGTCTAAATCTCTCTCTCTCTCTCTCTCTCTCTCTCTCTCTCTCTCTCTCTCTCTCGCTCTCTCTCTCGCTCTCTCTCTCGCACTGATAAGGAACAAACACAGATGAAAGCGTAGAGCAGGTGTTCAGCATGTGACCCAAATGTGCCTCACGTGCAGCTTGCAACACATATTCACAACCTAAACAAAGGCTACAAGACCTGCAGGTGTCAACATCCATCTGATTGTATTAGACAATGTTCAGTATGGAAGCCAGGGGTGATGCAACCTTGTTGTTTAACAATCTTTGTTCAGTAGGTTGTTGGTTTAAACCTCCAAAAAGATTGATATGTTATGAACAATGGCTACACATACTGCATACACAAACATATACATACAGTTCTTATAGAAAAAAAAAAACTATATAGATAAGACTGATTCCTGAAAAACCCCAGTGACAGACAAGTCTCCGCATTGATACCGTGGGCCAGCCTGAACACCTGCCAGTGACCTACTCACACCTGCAGCTTCTCCACGATGGATGTTCAGCATTCTCCAGCGCCTAGACTGCAGCTCTGCACAAGAAGTTTGGCCAGAGGAAAAATGGTTGTGCCCAACTGAGCCTGGTTTCTCTCAAGTTTTTTTTCCCTTTGCTTTCGTGAATTGAAGTTCTGCTTCTTGCCACTGGCTTGCTTGGTTTGGGACTTGTGGAGCTGCACATTGAGGGATTTGCTCTTCAGTGTTTGAACTTTCAGCAGTGAAATTTAAACCACACTGAACTGAACTAAACTGAACTTCAGCTCTGAAAACTAGACTGACACAGTTTCAACTTACTAGAACTTCTATGTCAGGGCTATTCAATTAGTTTGTCACGGGGGCCAGTTCATGAAAAGCATCCCAAACGAAGGGCCGGAGAGACATGACTTGCAATGTAAATGATGACACAACTGCATATAAGAGCCCATATGTTGTATTTTTGCTCCTTTAGACACCCACGTTGTATTTGTCTACATTAAAATGTTAATATATTGTATTTTGAAACTATATAATATCACTGCATTGTACAATAAGTATTTTTAACAAACATTCAAATGTTGTATTTCAGAGCACAACAAAAGCAGTGTATTGCTGAAGTAGGCTTCTTCTACATTCAGATACGTTCATATGTTCTGTTTTGAACTGCATACAAATTATGGATGCAACAATTATAGATTTTGGTTGTACGATTATATAGTGTGAAGAATAATCAGGGTTTCACAGTTATCACGTCTAATGTAAATTTAAGCTTTATATTAGCAAGATTTAGATCTGGACATCCCTAACTAATATTAAAAAACCTTTAAAAGGCATTTTCATTAGTAATAGTTTTTATGCTGAAGGTTTTTCTGTGCTTATAGGGCTACACAATTTAATTATGTGTGTGTTTATAGAGAGGAACGGGAGAAAATAATATAATAATAATTGTTATGAAGGTCGGCGCCAATATTTAGATTAACTATTGTTATCATCTGCGTTCATACATACATAATCATTTTAATAATAGTTTGTCTAACATGTCTTTTGTTTACATTGCACTGAAAGCTAAGCAGAACTCTCACCGGAGCATGAGATGTTTTCTACTGCGTGCGCCCAGACAGCCGCGAGCACGTTGCTCCGCTTGCGCCCGCATATTGGCATATATATTCTTACGACATAACAAACTTGCGCGCGGGAAAGACGTGATATGGGAACGGCCCACGGCTATAGTTATTACAGTGTGCGTGCGTATTAGCTTCGGTGGACAAGCTCGGAACTTTAAACTAGCGCACAGTTGGCAACTTGGCGTAACTTTGTTCAGCAGTTTCGTAAGAACAGAAATGCGGCTTAGAGAAACCTTTACGATTAATTAACCGTGACGAATTAAAGCGCAGTTAATAGTGAAATCGGTTAATCGTTGCATCCCTGATAACGATATCAGTGCATCGTACAAAAGACCTTTTCTACAAATATATTCAAATGTATTCGGCTGCTCTCGCCACTGTCAGGTGACTCACGCTCTGCGCAGCTCGTGCTGTATTGAACAGACGCACGTCACTTCATAACTATAGCGGCCGTTTTTTGACTGAGCTAAATTTATTCTTGATGTCTTGGTCACACTATTTGGAGCCCTGTTCTATGTTAAGCTGCTTTGACACAATCTACATTGTAAAAGCGCTATAGAAATAAAGATGAATTGAATTGAAAATAACACTAATTACACAATAATTACTTTTATTTGAAAACAAACCACATTCCAAATAACTTTTACAACCTTTGGAAGGCTTTTGGAGCCTTCTCCTAACATGTGCCTTTCTTGAACTTTATCCTGAAGGTCTATGGAAAGCAGGGTGTAATGTGAGTAAAGGTAAATATTTTTACAGGGTATGATGATTTTCTATAGGAACTGCACTGTATGTACACTCAGAATTGCAAGTGTGTACTGAGAATTAGAGTTTATAAGAAAGTGTCTGGTTCATATGGAGAGGGAATGGAGAAAATTATGGAGAATATTCCAAATGTTTTGAACATGCTATGACCCAGATGGGGGTGAGGTTTAATGGGTAAAGGCTGATTTATACTTCTGCGTCAAGCGCATGCGTATGCTCCGACACAGCCTTTGCACGGTCAAGCCGTGGCTGACATCAACGCTGACGCACACCTCTCAAAAAATGGAACTACATATTGCAATAATGCATAGCGCAAGCTCTGTGATTGGTCGGCTGTGATGATTGTGGGTAGTGTTGAGAGCCTCGAGCCTGATGGAGTGAGTGTTTACAAGTGTTGAGTCCCATGAATGAGCTTCAGATGGAAACTTTTGTTTTGTGTTTGCCTTGTGGTTAAAGTTGTTGCACGTCTGCCAGTTCCTGCCTCAGAATGAGCGAGTTTTAGCTACTTGTACATTAAGGTAGTTAAAGGTAGTTAAAGGGTCACGAAACACCAAAACACTTTTTTTGAGCTGTTGACAGTCATATATGTGTCCCACGCTGCTATAAACACTATTAGGACACATATATTGCACTAAAAAGTGAAAATTGGTTGTTTTTGCGTTATTTTGAGAAAATTCGTTCTTCCGGTTTGAAACGAATTTTTGAAGCTGCGTCACGGCCATGAGATACTTAGGTGTAAATCCAGCCAGGAGAGTGGCTGTCTGTCTTTTCCAGAACATTCTGACGTATCTGAGTGTGTGGCATTAATTCATGAGAAGACGTGCTTCAAACCAATCAGCGCGCTCTATTGTGTATGACGTGAAACTACATTAATATGCATGATAGCTCCGGAGACTGTTTACACTGTACAGACGGCAGAGAGACGCCACGTTGTGTTGCCAAAACAAGTGAAAGAACAAGAACTTGGAGACATGGGTCGTCGGTGTGCTGCAACAAGGTTTTGTTTTCATTTTCCCTCTATGAGAGAGCTGCTGGACTCACGTGTGGATTTCAGTGCACGCGACAGAAACGCGTTTGTAAGGAACATTTTTACCCGAGAGTTTTTCGCATCTGGAAATGATGAAATCCGGATTTGCTGCTCGTCTCCTTTTAATAAAAAGACACAGCTCCAGTTTGATTGTCCTGTCGCTACAGATTAGGTAAGTGTGTGCAGTGTTCTTTGTTTAACCCAGATTGCAAAGTTTGTCGTGATTGTCGTAATGATTTAGTTACTAAGTTTACAGTATGTTAATATCACTGCAATATTACAGTACAATATTACAGACTGAAAGATCCGCTAATGCTGCTCTCCGAGTGTAAACATATAAACACAAACTATTCCCGTCGTGCAGGATTTTCGCCGCATTTTGTGACAGGATAGTCTATACACACACGGCTTTCTGACGCTACCTACCGAGTACATAAGTTACAGAGAAATGCGGAGGATTTTTTTTTTCTCCCATTCGCCGTGCGGTATCAAATCAGCCTCTGTGTTTCTTTTGCCTGTGATCAGCACATGGCCAAATGGAAACTCCCTTCTATGCAAATCTTACCCTGTTTCCCTCCCCCGACACTCCCACACTCCCAGAGCTGGACACGCCTAACTTTCCTGACTTTTTTCAAACTAGAGGTGTGACAACACCCTGCTGAGACAGGGGGGTTTCATGGCCCTTTAAAAAAAAAAAAAACACCAGCGAAGAAACTCGACACAGAGGAACATAGAAACCTACTGTTAGCATTTCGGACGTGTTATTGCAGAGCAAAACAAACAGCAGGCAGAAGTATAAATGCACAGCTATATAAGTATAAACCAGCCTTAAGTTTAACAAAGGCCATGATAAAACCTGAATCACAGCCACTCATCAGCTATGTATTTGTAATAATGTTAAAACTGTTTAGCATTTATATAACGTACACGTGATTTTTTTTTTTGCATCTGCTGTTTGCTTGCAGTCTTCTGATTGGCTGTGAATTTGGAGTCATTTTGTAACCATGTAAAAGATAAGCTAAAAACTATAATCATTTCATGATAGATTTTAGTAGCACTGCAGACCAGTTGCTCACATACTGGCACACAATTGCACACACCATTACACAGGCCACAGGTAAGTCTGGCGCTCTTGTTTTTGGCTTCTCACCACCGTGCATGAGCTGTTATTGTTACCATAGTGTGTCTGCCTCCTCCTGGGTGAGTGGTGTACTGAGCTAATACTGTTTGGCTTTTCAACAATGCAAAGCTGTTGTATGTGTGCCTGTTATAGAATAGCTGTGGCAATGCAGAAGGCAGACTGTATATGAAAAGATGTGACGTACAGCTTCTTTTTTTTTTGCCATTACTTGGCCAATATCAAATGACTGTCTATATGCATTACAATGTACATTTATTGGGCTCAAAAGCAAATATGAGTGGTGCGTGAATTTCTGCAGTAATGCAGGGGTGTTGCTCTGTAGTTGGTGTTTCGAATGGTTTTACTAGCGTTTATATATACTGTATATATATATATATATATATATATATATATATATATATATATATATATATATATATATATATATATATATATATATATATATATATATATATATACAGTTTGAAGCAGAATTATTAGCCCCCTGTTTATTTTTTCCTCAATTTCTGTTTAACAGAGAGAAGATTTTTCCAACACATTTCTAAACATAATAGTTTTAATAACTCATTTCTTATAACTGATTTATTTTATCTTTGCCATGATGACAGTAAATAATATTTTACTAGATATTTTTCAAGACACTTCTATACAGCTTAAAGTGACATTTAAAGGCTTAACTAGGTTAATTAGGTTAACTAGGCAGGTTAGGGTAATTAGGCAAATTATTGTATAACGATGGTTTGTTCTGTAGACTATCGAAAAAAAAATTAGCTTAAAGGGGCTAATAATTTTGTCCTTAAAATGGCTTTTAAAGAATTAATAACTGCTTTTATTCTAGCAGAATTAAAACAAATAAGACTTTCTCCAGAAGAAAAAATATTATCAGACATACTGTGAAAATTTCCCTGCTCTGTTAAACATAATTTGGGAAATATTTAAAAATGAAAATAAAAAATCAAAAGAAGGCTAATAATTCTGACTTCAACTGTATATATATATATATATATATATATATATATATATATATATATATATATATATCTGACTTCAACTGTATATATATATCCTCCAAATATCTTATTTTGATTCAACAGAATAAAGAAACTCATAAAGATTTGGAACCACTTGAGGGCAACATATAGTCTGAAGTTCCTGATGCTCAATATTCAAACGCAGTATTTATCAGTCAGTAGTCTGTATGCTCTCGCACTGCTGATTAATAATAACACTACAGAGTTCAGCTGCACTGTGAAAGGCCTAGAAACAAAGGCACAGGGGTCTTCATGACTGTTGTAATTAGCTAAAGCAGGTTCCTCACACATCATGACTCAAGATCTTTTTATAGTCGGTGGCCATGGCGCTAATTTATCTCTTCCCACCTGAGCACTCCTCTGTCTTCCTACTCAGTTACTGTAAAACACCTTTCATGAGTGTTTTACTGCACACGCTGAGAGAAAAAGAGGAGGGACGGATAAAAGTTGTATTTTTAGATTGCTTTAATAACGGGTGTCAGGCATACCACAAGACTGTGACTCTATACGCAGTATAGCACAGTCTGTAGTGTCTGATTGCTTTGATGAAAGTGTTACTATTTAATGAAAATATAAAGAATTTCTGTTTGAACTACCACAATAGTTGTTATGTTTTATTATTATTTTTCAGTGATTTTTATATATTTTTTGTCATTTATTTATGTAACAGAGGCCAGCTAGCGAAGTGCTATGCAGGTACACCTCACTCCTCTGACCTCAAAAGGTGCTCTAGCAACAACCATGGTCTTTAGCCTCCTTGTTAGAGCAACCAACACCCATATAATTGCCGGTTTGATCCCAGCTCAGAGCAGGTTGGGTGCAGTAGGACCGGTGGGTTAGACGTGGGGGCTCGTCCGGGATGGGAGTGAGGTTTTGTGGGGTGAGTGTAAATGGAGGCCAACTAGCAAAGTGCTATGCAGGTAAACCTCACTCCTCTAACCTCAAAAGAACCTCTAGCGACAGTCGCTAGAGACCATGGTCATTAGCCTACTTGTAGAGCAACCAACTCCCACACAAATAATTGCCAGTTTGATCCAAGCACAAAGCGGGTTGAGTGCGAGGACCGGTAGGTTACATGTTGGGGCTTGTGCGGGATGGGAGTGAGGTTTAGGGGCTGAGTGTAACGGAGGCCAACTAGAAAAGTGCTATGCAGGTAAACCTAACTCCTCTGACCTCAAAAGATGCTCTAGCGACAGATGCTAGAGGCCAAGGTCTTTAGCCTCCTTGTTAGAGCAACCGATTCCCATACAAAGAATCACTGTTACGATCCCAGCTCACAACAGGTTAGGTTCAGTAGGACAGATGTGTTACATGTGGGGGCTCGTCCGGGATGGGAGTGATGTTTAGGGGGGTTAGTGGAATGTAGGCCAGCTAGTGAAGTGCTATGCAGGTAAACCTCCCTACTCTGACCTCAAGAGAAGCTCTAGCAACAGACGCTAGAGGCCATGGTCTTTATCCTCCTTGTTAGAGAAACCGACTCCCATACAAAGAATCGCCGGCTCAAGCCCAGCTCAGAGCGGGTTGGGTGTAGTAGGACCAGTGGGTTACATGTGGGGGTTCGTCCGGGATGGGAGTGTGGTTTAGGGGCTGACTGTAACAAAGGCCAGCTAGTTAAGTGCTATGCAGGTAAACCTCCCTCCTCTGACCTCAAAAGGTGCTCCACCAACAGAACCCTAGAGGCCATGGTCTTTAGCCTCCTTCTTAGAGCAACCAACTGCCAGTTTGATCCCAGCTCAGAGCAGGTTGGGTGCAGCAGGTCTGGTGGATTACATATATTATATAGATTGTTTGCTATTTAACTATTTAATTTTTATATAAGTTTATGTTGTTTAATTTTAGTAATAACGTGCACCTTTTGTAAAACTGCTTTCAAATGATAGTTATGAAAACAATATTTATTTATATTATAGTTAAATACACTTTTAGTAATCATAGTTCTTATAAAATTATGACAGCTAACTAAAACAGGTTGTTTATAAATGCATAAATGTATTTATTTATTTAGCCTTTGTTTTACCTCTATGTTTAATTAATTGGCATATATATATATATATATATATATATATATATATATATATATATATATATATATATATATATATATATATATATATATATATATATAATTTACGGCGACACAGTGGCACAGTAGGTAGTGCTGTCGCCTCACAGCAAGAAGGTCACTGGTTTGAGCCTCGGCTGGGTCAGTTGGCGTTTCTGTGTGGAGTTTGCATGTTCTCCCTGCGTTCGTGTGGGTTTCCTCCGGGTGCTCCGGTTTCCCCCACAGTCCAAAGACATGTGGTACAGGTGAATTGGGTGGGCTAAATTGTCTGTAGTGTATGAGTGTGAATGAGTGTGTGAGATCTGTTGCGTAAAAAAACGTACTGGATGGGTTGGCGGTTCATTCCGCTGTGGCGACCCCAGATTAATAAAGGGACTAAGCCGACAAGAAAATGAATAAATGAATATATAATTTATTTTTATAATTTTTTTCCTTATGATTGTCATGCTTTACTCAGCATCATGTTGTTTCAAACATGTAGGACTTTCTTTTTCCAGATATTTTCCAATTGCATTACTATTTTTATTCATCTTATTCATTGCAACCCCAGAAGCTCTCTTGCCACATTATAATGAGTCAGAAGATGCTATGTGTCATGTGATTGCGTCATGTGATTCTGTTGAATTCTTCGTCCACTGCACCAGGACTTCCTGACCTCTGTGAAGGGCACAGAGCTCCATTGCGTCTCACTGAATCTCAGCTTGGGAAATGTCGTTTTTTTATGTGAGGGACAGATGATAGACGTTTATTGGGTCAAGCAGACATTTATTGGGTGATTTGCGGCATGTTGGGGTCTGTGTGTGAGGAGAGAGAAAGAGAGAGAGAGAGAGAGAGAGAGAGGCGGCTGCTGAGGTGGAACCAGAGAGAGAAACACTGCTTAGCAACCACAGGCAGCCCCAATGTGTCAGTCACCAAGAAAGCATGAATGAGTTACGATGAAGGTAGTGCGCACACACACACACTCTACCTCTCAATCTTCTGTATGCACACACACATTCTCACGAGCACTCAAGTGGGAAATCTGCATGTTTATTGATTCTTAAACACACACACACACACACACACACACACACACATGTTTGTTTTTGTGAAAAGTGGGTACATTACATAGGTTTCCATTCATTTTATACAGATCAAACCGTATATTATATTGCCCTTACCCCACCCTACCCCTAAACCCAACCATCACAGGAGACAGTGTACAGCTTTACTCCCTGAAAAAAAACTCATCCTGTGTGATTTATAAGCTTTTTGAGAAGTGAGGACGTCACCAATGTCCTTATATTTCACCTGCTTTTTGTAATACCTGTGTCATACCCATGTCATTATACAGATTTGTGTCCTGATATGTCACAAAAACACGTACACACACACACACACACACACACACACACACACACACACACACACACACACACACACACACACACACACACACACACAAGCAGATACTGTACTGTAGGTGTGATCTAATAGAAACAGTGAAAACTGCTTATGCTATAGATACAGTCAGTGTTACATGTATAATGTAATGTGTGAAGATGCATAAACACAAACACATTTGAAGAAAGGACCATGAAACATAGTAGAAGTGTGATTCTCAACTCAAGAATGTGACCTAAAATAAGTCTGGTAGGTTCAGTGACAGGAGGTCAAATGCAGATAAACATAAACATAAACATCCTTCCATAAAGGATAGACATACAGTATAAATGTTTTTTGGCTGCCCAAATATCCATCCATCCATCCATCCATCATGTTTGACCCATTCTCCCATCTATATGTTTGTTCATTCTCCAATTCATCTTTCCATGCATATGTTTGCCCATCCTTCCATAAGGGATAAACATTTACATGTTTTTTGGCTGCCCAAATATTCATCCATCCATCCATTATTTATTCCATCCATTCATCTACCTATGTATCCATCCATCCACCATCCATCCATCTATATGTTTGCTCATTCTCCCATCCATACGTTTGTCCATCCATCTTTCTATCCATATGTTTGCCCATCCTTCCGTAAAGGATACCCATATAAATGATGTCCAAATATTCATCCATCCATCCATCCATCTATATGTTTGTCCATTTTCACATCCATATGTTTGCCTATTCTTCCATAAAGGATAGACATATAAATGTTTTGTGGCTTCCCAAATTTCATTTATCCATCCATATTTTTGTCCATCGATTCTTACATTCATATGTTTGCCTATCCTTCCATAAAGTATAGACATATAAATGTTTTTTTTTTGGCTGCCCAAATATCCATCCATCCATCCATCCATCCATCCATCCATCCATCCATCCATCCATCTATTCATGTTTGTCCATCCATCCCTCCATCCCTCCATCCATCCATCCATCCTTCCATCCATCCATCCATCTATCCATATGTTTGCCCATCCATCCATACATACATCCATCCATCCATATGTTTGTCCATCCATTCTTCCACCCATATGTTTTCCTATCCGTGTATAAAGGATAGATATATAAATGTTTCTTGGCTGCCCAAATATCCATCCATCCATCCATCCATCCATCCATCTATATGTTGTTTGTCTATTTCCCCATCCATATGTTTGTCCATCCTTCCATAAAGAATAGACATATAAATGTTTTTTTTTGGCTGCCCAAATATCCATCCATCCATCCATCCATCCATCCATTCATCTGTCTCCACATCCATCCATCCATACGTCTATGAACACAAAATAATAAAAATAATATTTTCCAGTGGAGGCATTTGCCGAAGGACAATGAAAGCCTTGAGCGAAAAAAGCCACATCTGAACCTCTGCTGTCATTCCAATTTCATTCCGTCTCAACACACATTCCGGCACCGTCAGAGCTCACAATAATGCCATGTGGCTTGTGATCATCACTTCTTTACTCATGAACAAACTCAGCGTTGTGTGCAGAGCTCTCAGGAAACACCACAGATTTACACAGAAACTCTTACCAACTATTGCATGTTACAGTATTATAAACTAACAAGGCAGATTCCTTAAAGCTTTTGGTTTCCATAAGTCCTGTTATGCAGTTTGCCTTTGCAATTGGTGTTGACATACATGCAACACAGGATCATTGTGAAAACGTACCCCAGTATACATTTCTGGATAGTACAAATTAAGTACCCAGAGCTATGTATGGCTGCATTTCATCTTAAAAATTAACGTTACGGGATGGTGTGACGCCGCCGATGGCTTGTTTCTTTTCACGCTACCAGCTGACCGTTTATCTCAGCGTGGACAGCTTTTTTTTTGCTGTGACTAGTTTACCCAGTAGTTCGCCACATACGTCGGCCGACTTGAGATGCAGAAAGGAGTTGACCGCAACGACAGGGTTCGAGTCTGGGAAAGAATGGTTCCAGAAAGGAGGTAAAACAAAGGCAAAAAATAAAATAATCAAGTAAATAAAAGGCGATAATGTGGTAAGATTTGAAAACATGATAAAAATCAGGCGGCCACGAGGGATTTTCTATTTCTGGATTGCTATTGAAAACACTGTCGGTTGGGTTTAGGGAAGGGGGATCAAGTCAATCAGTGCTTTTGAAAACACTATTGGTTGGGTTTAGGGAATAGGGTGGGAGGGAGAATCGGTCAGTCAGTCAGTCGACAGAGGGCTCTGGTGGATTTATGCGAGAACAGCAGGCATGAATGGCACTCGCAAGAGAAATTTGAGATTTTAAAAAAGTCTAAAAGATTTTAAAAAATAAAAGAATTCGTGAAAACAAAAACTGCCAAAAACGTACCTCCTGGGACGTATTTTGCGCTGTCCAGTAATGTATAGAAGGCTGCGTATCACTACTTCACTACTATGCATACGTAGACACATAACGCCTAAGCAAAAGAATGAATATAAAAGAAAAGCTTTTGGAAATTTACAAGGTTTTTGTTTGTTGTATTGTAGCAGTTTCACAGTCAGATCATATTTTTTTGGGTTCTGTCAGACAAGATGTAAAAGTCTGACCTTGATTCTCCCCGACTCTGAGACGGAGTTGCATTGTGGTAGCCGGTGACATCATCAAAAAGGGGACACTAATTGAAAAGAGATCCGTCTGGTTCCAGTGATCATGAAACATGATATGGCTAACGTTTTTCAGCACATGACCTTTTTCCACAAAAGATCTGGCATTTAAAAGTCAGAAAGGCCAAAGAACCAAGGGAGAAGAAGACATTACAAGAATTTTTCAACAGCCTTAAAGAACAAAGTGTCAATGATGTAGAACATAAAGGATTACACAGACAATTAACCATCTCAATGACTCTGTCATTAACGCAGCTACTTTCTTAAACACAGACAAACACGTGCGGGCACACATGCCTGCCTACAGAGCAGGATTACCCTGTTGATTTAGCTCTGGATGGGGTGCTTTTCAAATGACTGTTGGTCTATCACATGAGTGCTCTTATTGATAACCTGTAAGCATCTTAGAGCCACCGCTGCTCATCCGTGTCTCGCTGTGATGACCTCATCACCAGCCGCTCGTGTTTCTTCTGCTTTAAACCTACTAAGCTGCTTACCTAGACGGCTTCTGGGCATGTTTCTAATGCAAAGGCTGTCGCAAATTATTCTGATACCTTCCAAGTTCTAATTTGCATGTATCCTGCGTGAACTAGACAATCCTGCAAAGAGACAATGTCAGTGGCAAATTCTATCCAAGTTGAAGAACATAGCCGGGGGGGGGGGGGGGGTGGGGGGGGGGGGGGGGGGGGGGGGGGGGGGGGGGGTATGTCTGCATTTTTTTTTCAGTTCCAGTTCCTAAAAGTAATCACAGGACATAGTGTTATTAGAAATAACTACTGTACTATTTAGAACCAGATGGCTGGTGGCAGCACTGGTTAAGCTATCGTACATGCTAAAGTCAGAATCATTTTACCAATTGGTTGATGACACAAGACCAATATTTTGTGTTGTTTCTGGGTCTCAGCCAATCAAAACATTTAAAGCAGCTCTTGCAAAAGTTGCCAGTTGAGTGCTTTTATGGGTCTATTATAGTGATGATAACACAATGTATGTACAGTATGCTTACAGCTAAGACTTTTTGGGTTAGGTAAAACAATCTTTTGGATTGGCTTAGACAAAATATTGGTCTCAGAAAATCAACCAATTGGTAAAAGCAGGACTGCTTGATCATACATATAAATTATTGGTTTAAACACATCTACAACATAGCTGAACATGGGATAAAGGGCATTTCCTTTCCTAAAGCACTGTAAACTGTAAACCAATCACATAGACTGGGCCTTCTGCCCAATCAGAACAGAGTACACTCTTGGTATGAAGGGATTTGGAAAGAACAGATCTTTTGATTCATGTTGGATAACAACTGTGTTTAGCACCACAAAATCATTATTATGAGTGGGGACTCTAAATCTTCTTTAAGAGTTCACACTTAGCTGATGATTGATAATAAAGCGTGTTCAGCATGATGTCCCAGGAGAGAGCCCTGAGCTCATAAGATCCTCGAGCTCGATGCTCCCTCCCATTTGCAGGGTGAGAGGGAAGTTTGGGCTCAGGTAGGTCTTGAGAACTTCCCTGCTGTTTATGGCTAAAGGAAAATTAGGGATTGCTTTGTAGAGATATACTGCTGGCTAAGAGCTCATCTGTGGTGCCAATTATGGTTTAGTCAATTCACTTATGTTGCATGTCTTTGGACAGTAGAAGGAAAGCGGGGAACCCGTAAACTTGGGAGAACATGTAAACACACAGAAATATCGACTGGCCTGGTAAGGACGTGAACCAGAGACTTTCTTGCTGTGAGGCAACAGTGCTAACCACTGGGCTGCCCTATCTAGGAAAAGGGGGAGGAGTAGGAGTGGAAGGGGGGATTCTTCAAGGTGAAGATAACTGAGGTATGAAACTCTGGTTATTTATAGTGACTTAAGTCCTGCTCACACTGTGAGATTTCAGCCATGATTTTGTCATCTGAGACAAATTTGGGAAATCCTAAGATTCCTGAAATCCTCGGCTAAAATCTGTGATCTTTGATCGTTGGTTTGACATGTTCACTGATAGCCGCTTAAAGCCCGTTGCAATCAGATTTTTCCTGCGATGAAGTTCTGGCAGATGATTTCAGACACTTTCCTGCAGTGCGACAACAGCTGCGATGAGCTTCAATCCAAGAACCAATAGCAGCTCCGAATTTGATGACGCAATCCATGCAACAATTTAAATGACCACAGGAAAATGTCAAAAAAAAAATTTTTCTTCCTGGTTTTAATATTAAGACATGCTGTGTGCAAAATTGCCGCAACAGATTGTTTATGTTTGCTGTGAGGAATCATTTCAGAACTCGGGATAGTGAAAGTGTCACGCGTGGACGACGTCAAACTCCGGGGGCATTTTCTTTCGTGTTTTGCCTAGTTCACACTACAGGATTTTAAGCATCGGCAGATCGCTGTGCAGTTCACACTACATGACTTGATTTTGTGTCTTTTAATCTCTGTGGTGTTCACATTACGCGACACTACGTAAATGATCCACAAGAGGGGGGTCACACACTACATGATCTGACAACAACTCGTTCGCCAACAGCTCAGTCAAGCTACCAAACCACAGCCAATGAGGGAGGAGTCGTCAGAAAAAGCTGAACACTATTGGCTGCTTGTGTGCTGATTACATCACTGACAGCGTTTCAAGCTTTCAAGGGAGCATTTAAAAACATCATCAGTCAGCTGATGCATCAGCGGATCAATCGCTCATCTGCAAAGTTTAAGTGGAAAGATACACAGAGAGTTTTTAATTTTTGTAATTTTATAACTCTTTGAAATAAAACTAACATATCTATAACACCCTGACAGTTTCTAAATATCTGTGTATGTCTTTCTAACACTGTTATTTTTTGTCTACCTTTAATTACCATATTGGTTAAAATGACTGTGACTTTAAATATGCATGCATTTTTTGCCTAGCAACTTCCTGCTAAAATAAACAAAACTTTCTGATAGCAAAAACATAAATTTACTTCAGATATATCTTTCAGAACAGCATATTCTGTGCCGCGAAATAGCTCCTGTTAGAAAGTGAAAATGAAAGCGAGGCTCAGACCTTTGCATGTTCTAGTATCTTAACTACATATTTATAGGCTGTATTACCAAAAAAGATAATATGTTTAGGGTAATGCTGTCATAAAATATGATGACAGACATTCAAAGCTTAATTTAATATCGCAATAGAAGTTTTGAATGTAAATATGATGTGAGACAGGTCAGAATGACCATTATGGTAATTCTAATAGTTACAGAATTCTAGTTCCACTGTTAATATAGCCTACTCTCGTGTCCGTGTTAACACAGAATGAAGCGAGTGCATCGATGCCCATTCTAGCCAATCACAGACGTTTCTGTTGAGCTCCTGAACACACAGCCATTCAGCTCATGCTGCTATGCTCTCTCATTGGCTGCAGCTCGTCACTACATCTGACCACACGTGGGGTCGAGTTGGCCGAATACTCTGGAATATTTAGCATGCTAAATATTGGATTTTCGTCTGCGAGGTGTCGGTGACGCTTCAGCGAGCCTCTTTGACGCGTTGTTCAGTAGTTCACACATAAAGACTGCCGAGCGCCGTGCACCCGCAGATTTTTCCCCGATCACAGCCCGATCTGTCGGCGAGCTCATTAACTTCCAAATCTGGCTCAAATCAGGCTTAAAATCCTGTAGCGTGAACTAGGCATTTGGCGCGTCTTCTTTGTCATTCAGTCTGACTTTAAGATCTTACAGTGTGACATGAGAGCCATGTTCGTGCAGTCTGACATGCTACAATCGTTCAGGATTATAAAAAATAAAATAAAATAAAAAAATCGCACAGTGTGAGCCGGCCTTCAGGAATGGTCTTATTGGTGAATCACATGTTAGCTAATGCTATGCCATAGCCATGCCATGGTCAATTATAAGCAGGTGATCCCCTCGAAATTAGTTTATAAATAAACTTCACTTAAACTTTGAATGTTCAAGTTGGGGGTGTGTAAGTAAGAATGATTACAAAATCACTGATCTATAATAGAGAATTATATATACAATTATATATCTTATTATATACAGAATAGATCAGTATCTTGTTATATACAGCAGGAGTCCATATTTTACATTTCTGTCCAGAGAGGTCATGTTTTGATCCTCGATTGGTCTCACGCAGTCAAGTGATGCGATTTCAGCTTGAACTTTCCAACGCAGCGACCTGCGAAACTTGCCACATGAGCTTGTGTTTCCGATCTGACTTATTTGCATGCGTATGAATAGGTCTATAGGGAGAAAAGTGTAGCGTGACCGCAGCTTAAGTAGGATCTGAAGGAGGACTTGGTAATTAAAGGTCTGCAGGAAGGTAGATCTCCAGAAACAGGGTTAGGCATCCCCTGATATACAGTATAGACCAGTAGGTGGATTTCATGAATGCAAAGTCAACTCTTGTCGCTTGTCAGTGAACAAACACTATTGATACTAATTATTTACTCTTCGTTTTTTATTAAGCAAAGTTAACAAGCCTTGTTCTGTTTTCTTTTAATTTATCAAAAGTATCTACAATGTCATCTTGTGCCAAAAAAGTGACATGAATGCACATGACTTCATTACATACTCCATAATAAAACTATTAAAGCTGTAGGTTCAAATGGGCTGAGTAAACGGCCAATGACAGGGTTTGTAAATTTGTAAAGTGTTTTTAATAAAAAAACAAATAAAAATATGCGCCTTATTCGCTCGTATCGCACCGCAGGATGTCTATTCGCGTCTTTGCATTGACAACATGTAAATCACTCGCGCTTGACACTTCTTCCGCATCTGGTGTGAATGCAGCATCAGAAGTCATTTTTTCTGAAGTTATACGACAGCCAGGTAGTGAGGCTAGAAAAGAGAACATAGCATTGTTATTTTTTGTAATGAATTGTCAGGACTTGAGAAACAGGTTGGAACACTATTCATGTTGACAGCTAGTCATCTCACTAGATTTTGAGACACAGCCTTTGTGATCCCTTAATCTTTATCGACTGACCCTTTAGCTCTGTGAGCTCCGGTGTGCTGTTTTTGATGACTTGTGTGGATTCATTCATCCCTGTCTATCCACTCATACATGCAGCGAGATTTATTAGTATTGATTATCCTATCTTCTTTTTTATAGGAGATGAAATATGTGAGCCGTGGCAAACATGGATACGCAGCTCTGTCACAGCAAACGAAACATGTCAGCTACACAATTATCGACATCATTAATGTGAAATCAACAATGTGCTGTGAAATCCATCTTGATTTCCATTTTGATTTCACTAATTAACACTCTCATGGTTGATTTTATTTTGATTATCACATAATGGAATAATGGAAGACAAGTTTCACGTTTCAGCTTATACTAGCCAAGTTAACAGAGTGATTGGCATGGGATGTTTACAATCATGGTTTTTCTTGCCATATGCAAACACTGTTAAGATTCTGAAGTGACAAACACATGAGTGAATCAAAACACAGGCCCAAAATTGTGACAATTGACTCCGTGGTTAAAAAAAAAAAAAAAAGATTAATTTGTAAATTGTGAGGTTTCAGAAAAAATCACAATAGCTGATTTGGCAACTGTTTAGAGGTGGGAGAGGTAATGGAGCATTCTCTTAAAGGGCACCTATTTTATCCCTTTTTTAAGATGTAATATTAATATTATGGTTCTTCTGAGTGTGCCAGTTTAGGGTCAGTTCAAAACACAATTCAGATTTTTTTATTATAGTGTGTTAAAAAGTGTCATTTTGGAGGCGTGTACACAGTTCGTTGTTTTAGGGGCGTGTTGCTTCACATGAAAATTAGTTTCGACTAATAACCAAGCACACTGAATTAACTTTGACTAAAGGGCATCACACACCGGATGCGCACATGACAGTTGAAAGTATCGCCGTTAGTTCGAAAGTATACGTCGTTAGTTCGTTATTTCCAATGGAGGGACGCGCACGTGAGGCAACGCACTCGCACTTTCCAGCTGCACCTAGTTAAGATGACAGGGAGCTTCTGTGACCGCGGGAAATGCACACCGATGAAGTTTAAGAAAGACGCAATGAAAAGTACACATGTATGCAAACCCACCAAAACTCACAAACACTGGCGGCGAGGAGAGCGATAACTTGGTGAACGTTGAGCCCAATGAGCCTTACATGATCTAAAAATAGAGCAAGGGTGTTTCTTTGGTGACGTCGCTTTGACTCACGCTGAAAATGGCAGACGTGAAACAACATACTGAGGATATGGTAATGCGCAGCTGTCAATCAATATTGGTGGGCGGGGGGACCGCACTCCTACGTCAAGTTGCGGTCGATCTCAAAACCGCTCCAATTGGTCCACCTTTTTTATGTTGTTAAACTGAAAAAAAAGGACTGAGTGTATTTATATTACCCCTTTAAAGACTGGCTAATCATAACTGGTGAAATTCTGTCAAATCAGTCAAGCACTATACTAGACCACTCTAAGTTATGCCTCATTCACATTAGCAGCGACTTTGTAGCTGCCTGTCACTCTGGGTGGTGACCTGTTGCAAACGCATGGGTGTGTAGGTCGACAACACAGAGAATGCAACCGGACTCTGAGCAAACTGAGAGAGGATCACGTGAGCTCTACTAGTGCTTCTGTTAACTGTCACTCAAAAAAGTCGCTCTTCGTTTGCATAAAGTTGAAGGATTCTCAACTTTGCCGCATCGTTTGACACGCCCACCTGGTCGCCAATGTTCGGTGCCACTTGTGTAGGCGGAGGTCGCTGGAAGTCGCTCACTCTCCGTTGAAATGAATGGTCACTTGTTGCTTTGCTGCTGCGAGTCGCTCGTAGTATGAATGAAGTTTTAGATGTTAATTTCAGTCAATTTTTCTGTTAAATTAGATTTAAGTTCAGTAGTTTGAGAGGTTAAGTTTTGTGCATGAGCAAATGCCATAATTTGTATTTTATTTAATAGTTTTATATCAGCTACTTGTATTGAATAATGTTTATCTTGTTCTCTTCTTAATATGGTAAAATTTAGTGTGCGTTCATGAGAGCGAGAGCGTCAAAGTTCATTCATTCATTCATATTATTTTCGGCTTAGTCCCTTTATTAATCTGAGGTCGCAACAACGCAATGAACCGCCAACTTATCCAGCACAAGATTTATGCTGCGGATGCCCTTCCAGCTGCAACCCATCTTTGGGAAACATCCATACACACTCATTCACACTCATACACTATACGGACAATTTAGCCTACCTAATTCACCTGTACCATGTGTTTGGGCTGTGGGGGAAACCGGAGCACCCGGAGGAAACCCACGCGAACGTGGGGAGAACAAGCAAACTCCACACAGAAACGCCAAGTGACCCAGCCGAGGCTCGAACCAGCGACCTTCTTGCTGTGAGGTGACAGCACTACCTACTGCGCCACCGCGTCACCCAAACATCAAAGTTTGCTACATTAATGCACATCAACTCATCAGTAACGTTTTTTTTATGTAAGTCATTGTAAGAAAACATCTTAAATAATTGAAAATTAGGTAACCACAATAATCAAACCCTTGGAAACAACTGTGGTTGGAACCAAAGTTCACAGGACTGTGTTTTCTGGAATCCTCAGCGATGGATATCAACACTAAGATTCCTTTCTGCCGAACTGCGTCATAGCTCATTATTAAAAAGTTGACTTGATTTTAACTCTCCTCGACGCCCACACCGGCGAAGACGCACCGTGCCACTACTCGGCGCTTATCGCTGCTTGGTGTCACGGTTGTGTATCTGTCTGTTTCTCCTGTATGTGTGTGTGTGGATGTGGGTGTGTTTGTTTGGGTGTATCTTCACCGCGTGGCTGTGTGTGTTTACATTCGTCAGCTGAGCGATCACGTGTCTTGCTGCTACTCAGTCTCACTCAGCTGTTATCTATTAACCACAGGTGATGTGTGTTACCCGCGCGCCTTTATATGTTCAGTGTTTGTAGATAGTGTTAGTCAGTTCGTTGTGTTCACGCCTGTCTCTGTTTCCTGTTATGCAGCTCTCGCTGAATTCACTGGTGGTGAGTCAACATAGAGCCTGTTGCCTTTGGACTATTCTAGCACGGCTTGTTTTATTAATGTTGTTTCAACTGCCTGTACTGATGACAACCATAAGAGATTCACGTTGTCTGTTGCTCTGATGAACTATTACTGCTGTTTAGCGTGACGATTTCCTTGAGAGATGCACCATTGCTCTACCCCTTCCCTCGATATCTGGTTAGATATCAGTGAGAGACTTCACTCTGGATCGTTTGCGCTGAAGAACTATTACCGCTGTTTAGCAGGTTGAATTCTTTGTGAGAAGCACCATTGCTCTACCCTATCCTTCAATATCTGGTGAGATCTATACCAGTTGTTATTCATGTTATCTCTGTTAATACATTATCTTGCATTCACTTGCATTTAGGTCTCCTGTGTATTTGTGACACTTGGTCCCATTGAAAATGAATGACTTCCGGCCTTTGCCGCTTCGGTGTGAAAGCACAGCTACAGGATTTGCTGACATGTTAAAAATCTGACTTTTTTTTTCTGTATCTCTCGCTCTTATTTATTTATTTTTTTTATGTTTTAACAGATACTATTACCGAGGAAAAAGCTGTACTGTCAGTTAACGGCAGTGGTGGAAAGAGTACTGAAAAATCATACTCAAGTAAAAGTACCATTACTTGCATAAAAATGTAGTTCAAGTAGAGTAAAAGTATCTGTTGTATATATTACTCAAAGTATGAGTAAAAAGTAGTCGAGTAGTGAGTATTACGCTGTTAAAAGCTGATGCATTTACATGTAATTTCTACATGTGTGTGTAAACGTAACATGCAATAACGAGTTATTGCCCAGCAGACACACAACGTCATAAGACGTTTATATTAGGTTAGATTTAGGTTGTGATGTTAGGTGACCAAACTTCAATGTCTAGCCAGTGTCTAAGGACGATCTTACTTTGATGTCCAATAATGACGTTGATATTTGGTTAATTTTTAGGTTGTATTGGAAAGTGACCAAAATCCAACGTCGAGCCAACATCTTAATTCAACATCATATTGAAAATACTGTCAAATACTGACATTTATTCGTCAGGTATGGCAACCAAAATCCAACGTCTGATAGACATCATAGTGGTAACGTCCACACAATGTCAAGCTGGAACATCATTAGATGTTGATATTTGGTAGGTTTTAGGTTGGACATCGGCCTGATTTTGGGTTCTGACGTCAGCCTGATTTCCATTTTCAAACAAAATGCAACGTCCCCATGACATTTAGGATACAACGTCAATCAGACGTCATGTTGACATCTTGTGCCAGCTGGCTGTTTAAGGCTATTTCGGTCATCATACAGTAAACCTCCATCAGTGACATGGATCTAAACAGTCTCTGGGTCAATGTGTGTAAAGATTTTGGACCTCTTCTTGGACATGTTTAATGCTTACAAACAGTTTGCTGCAATTATAAATCGCCCATGTTATGAGGTAGTTCATTATGATGCGATTTACCTTCTATGTGCGATTTGATTGGACCCGAATCTCAGGACTGATTTTTTTAAATCCCCATAGACAAGAAAAAAATACAGTAGTGACTGCAGGTTGAAGGAAAGTAGTGGAGTAAAAGTACCGATACAGCACTAAAAATGTACTCAAGGGAGAGTAAAAGTACACCTTTTTAAAACTACTTAGTAAATTACAATTCCTGAGAAAAAAAAAAAAAAACTACTCAATTACAGTAATTTGAGTATTTGTAGTTTGTTACTTTACACCACTGGTTAACTGTCAATAATCTGAATTAATCAGGGGTGCGTTTCCCAAACAACGACGTAACTCACGGCTGAATTATCATAGTGCGATGCATCGTTTGGGGAAAGAACGATGTAGTGACGAGTGTTTCCCAAAACCCTTAGTTTCTCTGTCGCAGATCCATCGCTTGAACCACATTAGTTATAACGTAAAACGCCCATAATGATGCTCTAAACGGGGTGGAGTAACTTCTTTAGAGAACAACCCCATCATTTCTTTGTGCAAATTAAATTGTTTTACACAAACACGCATTTCAAATAAAATCCAATATTAGTTTTGGTAAAAACATCCTCTCTCTTTCCATATTAAATAAAATAAATGTAAATGGCACATATAGGGCCTGTGCTTGCTTTACTAATATTATTGAGAAGTTGAACATTACATATTCTATTCTAAACCATAAATCACTTACAAAAGCGAACACTATTCTAATATCATATATAAATCATATAAATAAATAAATAATGAGGCGATTTATTATAAATATATTTACTTTAATAATAATATTAATGATGATGATGATGATGATGATGATTATTATTATTTAGGATATTGTTTATTTATTTTTAAAAAATTACAATTTGACACATGCAAATCACAGCAGAAAGTTCTAACCAACAGACCCATGTCATATACAGTAGAGATACTTAATAAATAACCTACTATAAAATAAAAGAATTAACGTATGCTATGTTTTTCATTTTCACAAGCTTTGGAGACATAACATAATTTCCGCTTTTAAATATACCTACTGTATAGTTTTCGCCATGAGGCTGTGTTCAAAATGATATCAATGTTTTCAAAGTGCACCGCGAAGGGAGCACAATTGTAAACATGAAGATCGCTAAAACTGAACTGTAAAAATACTTTGAAAGCAAATTACACCTAAGAGAGATGACCTTAATGCTTTTTTATTATTAATAATTCTAACTTTGAATGTTAGAATGTTCTAAATGAATAGGGCATAGGGGGGATAAGTGGGAATAGAACACAGCCAGGAACTATGCTTTTAACTACAGCTTTAGAGGTGTCGTTTCAAGGGCTCAAGTTTGCGACGCAGTTTGCGAATGTTCGTTGGAGCGATGGATTTGGGAAACAGCAAATCAACGAACTATGTTTGTAACGACGGAACTTGTGACCTTAGTTGGCTAACGATGGTTTTGGGAAACACACCCCTGATAATGCTGATTATTTGTCAATAATCTGAAGTGATTTCATTTAAAAATAAGCTTAGCGTACCAGTTTCATTCAGAACTTCAGCAAGCGAAGCCCATGTTTTTTCTCTTCAATAGTGGTCTGGCTTTGATATTAGTTGCTAACGTTCAATATTTTTTTTTTATCCCATATCTTTTTTGACCCCACTTCTATCTGTCTTCATGGAAGCAGGTTAATCACTGACTGGAAGCAGGTTAATCAAAGACTACTGTCTTTAGACACCACACACGATACAACTTTATCTGCTGTCTGCTAACACCATCTGAAACAAACTGTGTCTGACTGTGCAAAATACGGGCACAGAAGTAGTTTGTTACCGTGGGGGGTGGAATATGTCATTGAAAACATGTACATCTAACTTCTTACTTTCCTCAATTAATTGCCATTTTTATCAAAACATATGCTTAAGCATGAAATACATGCAAGCTGGGTCAGTTCTGTACAAGTATCTTACATTGGTGTTTAAGGAGTGGGGTTCTGACAGATTTTTCAAATCTGGAACACATTCAAGCTCATAGCGGTGCACAATGTTGTGCAACAGAGTTTGAGATACAGTATGTTTTTTTTTTTCTTTTTTGGTATATGAAAAAATCTGTCTAACTGGCAGCATTGTGTATATAAACCAATCAGTATCAGTGGTGGCTGGTCAATAGAGGGCGCTGGGGCGCCGCCCCCGTCAAGTAAGACTCCTTTAATATGTCAATATTTATTATCACAAATATTAACAAAATAAACTGATTTAATTATAACATTCTAACATTTATTGTAGTCATACTAACATTTATTGAAAAAAAAAATGTATGAACAATATTTTTTCATATGTGTGCGGGGCGCCGGACTAATGGGTGTCTATGTGGGTACACAAACTTTTGCAAAGCATGTGATACGACAATAAGCTCTAATTGGCCTGTTTTAAACTGTCTTTGGGGCGCAGCGCTCTGCACCCCGAACCCTCCCATTTTGTTGTTAGAATGAATCATATTTGTTTTTATATGATTGGCCTTATGTGATTGGACCATTCTCACTTAGACCGTTCACTCAGCAGCAGCAGCTCGTCAGTTAGCTGTGCTGACCTTTAATCATAGTGAAAGCAAGTGCAAGATGAAGGAAAATTCTGTTGTATCTTTGCAAAGATATCCGTTCACAAGGCGTTTGGATGAAGAAAAAAAAAAGAATAATCAAGGAGCTTGGACCTGTTCGACCTTCCTTGCAAAACTAATGAAAACAAATTTACCAGTAGTCAAGTGATCGCGAGCGGGCGTATATTCGGGGCTTTTCCAACACTTGTCATGACAAACGGAGTTGGCTGGCAAGTTGAGATGTAAGTCATGCCTTTTACTGTTTTCCATGTTTGCTGTTTCAAACAGCACGACGCAAGAGAGGCTGAATGCATTGGCCATGCTGTCAATAGAGAAGAGACTGGTGACTGAGATGACTGACGTTAACCAAAAGCTCATTAAGAAATTTGCAAGCCAGAAAGAAAGGAGAGCAAAATTATGTTTTAAGTAGTGCTGCCAGTGATTAGGCAACATTTATGTGTGTGTGTGTGTGTGTGTGTGTGTGTGTGTGTGTGTTTACTGATTATCTTGATTACTTCATTACTGATAAACCTAAATTGAACTAAAATGAACTGATTTGTGATGCATTTATTGTATGCTTTAGTCATTTTTGTTTTTTGGTACATCACCTGAAAAAATGGCTTTTAATGGCTTTTAAAATGCACCCCCCTCACATTTTTTAACACCAGCCGCCACTGATCAGTATTAAAGAGACAGCTCACACAGTGGGTTCAAGTAATGTCTGTTCGCTTTTATTCTGAAGCGCAAAGGCAGTGACTATAACATCGAGCATATTGTGAAGTCAGATATTTATTATTTTACTGATTTCATCAGGCTCCAAAGATTCTTCCAAAAAGACGAAGAATAGCCTTCTCAACTGCCATAGTTGCATCTCTTGCATCATCAGAACAGGGTGTTCAATGCATCCCCTTTTCTGTTTAAAGAAATATTTTGTAATGCTTTTTCTTTCTTTTTTTTTTCTGGATCATGCTTGTTTCAGCACAAATTAAGCTCTGGCAGTAACCATGGCATTTTTTTTTTACACATTTGGTGTTACTTCATTTGACCAGATTAACATCGAAACTTGTGTTCTGCAATTTTAGCTAAACCTCTGTAGACAGACTTGTCATAATTTACTTGCGTTTGGGAGACTGCTTTACAGAGCATTCTGTTGTGATGTTGCCAGGTCCTCTCATAATTAACGTTTTCTGGAATGTTATTTGGCCTTATCTCATGATCATATGCAATTTACTTCATGACATTATTAATGTGTGTACGCACAAGTCACAATAGTTTGCTTTAATTATTATTCATTCATTCATTCATTCATTCATTCATTTTCTTGTCGGCTTAGTCCCTTTATTAATCTGGGGTCACCAAGCGGAATGAACTGCCAACTTATCCAGCACATTTTTACGCAGCAGATGCCCTTCCAGCTGCAACCCATCTCTGGGAAACATCCACACACATACACTACGGACAATTTAGCCTACCCAATTCACCTGTACCGCATGTCTTTGGACTGTGGGGGAAACCAGAGCACCCGGAGGAAACCCACGCAAATGCAGGGAGAACTCCACACAGAAACGCCAACCAAGGTTCGAACCTGACCCAGCCGAGGTTCGAACCTGCAACCCAGCGACGTTCTTGCTGTGAGGCGACAGCACTACCTACTGCGCCACTGCATCGCCCTGCTTTAATTATTATATATATTTTTTAAAAATAAAGTATTTAGATATGTTTTTATGGGTTTGTCCTGGTTGTTTCCCCCCTAGTAAAGTTATCATAATTGTGTGAAGGTTCATAGCTTTGCGTGAATGATGTACATTTAAACATGCCAATAATTATCTCTACCAGAGTTTTAGTGGGTTGATTCAGTCATTAATTCAATTGTTGTTAAATGTTGTTCCCAGCAGGCACACAATGTCATAAGACGTTAATATTAGGTTAGATTTAGGTTGTAACGTCAGGTGAAAGCTGAGGATAGTGTTATTTTGATGTACAATAATGATAACGTTGATATTTGGTTGATTTTCGGTTATGTTGGAAAGTGATCAAAATCCAACGTCGAGCCAACATCTTAAACCATCGTCATATTGACGTCAAGTACTGACATTTATTCATCGGGTATGGCAACCAAAATCCAATGTCTGATAGACGTCATAGTGGTAATGTCCGCACAACGTCAAGCTGTAGCATCATTAGACATTGATGATTGGTTGATTTTAGGTTGGAAGATGGACATTGACGTTAGCCTCATGTTGGGTTCTGACATCAACCAGATTTTCATTTCCAAACAAAATGCAATGTCTCCACGACGTTGGGGTACAACGTAAATCTGATGACATTTTGATGTCCTGCGCCTGCTGGGTTGTTTCTGCCTGAATTTAAAGGGATAGTTCACTCAATAATGAACATGTTCTCACCATTTACTCAACATTGAGTGGTTTCAAAGAGTTTATCTCTTCTCTTGAACACAAAAGAAGATATTCATGAAAAATGTTGGAAACTGATAGCCATCCACATCCACAGTAGGAAAAACAAATACTAAAGATTTCAATGGCTAATGTTTTTCAACATTCTTCAAAATATATTATAATATTATGTAATCCTTTGTGTTTAAAAAATAAATTGTGTTAAAAAAAATTATCCAAACAACTATCCTTTATTTGTTTACTATTTGTTGAATGCAATCAACACTACTTTTTTTATTGAGAGAAAGAGAGTTAATTGAATTGTCGATTGTGGTTGCTAGCTACATTTTTTTTTTATGTACAATTCAATTGTTCACTACTGTTGTCTCTGGTTTCTACCTGAGAATTTCAAGAGTAAACGTGGCTTTTTACTGAAATTGATTTTTATTTAGTTAGTTAGTTATTTGGTCTTAGGCAGTTGTCAACACCTACATTTTTCTTTCATTCCAGTTGTTGATTATTGCCCTTGCTAACTTTTGTTATTTTGAATGGTTGACTCTACATGAATTTTTCAGGATTCAGTGCAACTGTTGCTACCTAGTCATTTTAGTTGTTATTTTTACAGAACAGGATTAATTTTATTCTGAGGAATTTTGCTTTGTATAAAAGTGTATATCAAAAAGTACTTTAAAGTAAAGATATCAGTTAAGGGGGTATTTTAGATGGGGTATTATGAAAGAAAAAAACCCATTAAACAAGACAAATAACAAGTAAATTGACAAAACTAAATTGACATTATAACAAGCGTTGAATTTAGTATCCACACTCTACAGCTGCCAAACGCGCTTTATAATCAATCATCGGCAAGGGCGAACTCTTGAAATGGAACGAATGAAGAATGGAACGAAGGACTGATCGAAGGAAGGAAGGCCCAAATGAATTAAGAAAGGATTCAAGAAAGGAATGAATGAATGATTGAATGAACAAATAACCAAATGAAGAATGGAACAAAAGAATGAACAAATTAAGAAAGGAACGAAGGAAGGAACAAATGAATGAAGGATCGAATGAACAAATGAATGACTGAAGGAAGGACAAAACAAACAAACAATGGAAGGAAGGAAGGAACAAATATAGAAAGATCACTGAATGCACTACAGAATGTTACGTTTACACATCCCTGCACAAACTCCATGTAAACACATCAACTTTTCACAGCGTAATACTCAATACTCACTACACTTGAGCACTTTTAAAAGAGCTACTTTTTACTCATACTTTGAGTAATATTTACAACAGATATTTTTACTCTACTTGCACTACAGTTTGGGGAAAGTAATGGTACTTTTACTTGAGTATGATATTTCAGTACTCTTTTACCACTGCTTACAAGATATTTGCCCATCAGCAACTATAGTTGCCACTTGGACTTTTGATAAAGTATACAAAAAACTATAGATCTCTTGAAAGATTTCTGTTGTTTGAATGAATCGAGAGACCTTAATGAATTTTTTGATATATATTTGTGAACAAAAAAAGATTTTTAGCAAAACGAAAATTGCCGTTTTTTTGGGAGGGGTTGCCTCCATTTTGCATCCTGGAATTAGGAAGCTGAAAGCCTCATGTTACAGGAAGGAAATCAGTTATTTTTATTTATTTACTTCTTGAAACCTTTTATTTGGTTATTTGCTTGCATATCATTGTAAAATTAAACATGAATAATATGTAGAAAATTATTAATTAAAAGAACTATGAACTTCGCCTACTATAGTTGCCATTGAGTTAATGTGAACTGAAAATTGAATGTACTTGAGCGTGTGTACTTGGAGTATTAGAGTTAGAAAACCCTGTTTCTCCTATAGCTCCTATAGCCGTGTAGCTCAACGAATCAAGCGTCAGACAGCCAGAGAACAGACTGCATGGATCTGATGAGAGGTTTTTGTTTCTGACATTAAAACGAGAGACCGAGCCTCGACTGGAAATGACCTGATAATTACGACAGTCAAACAGGGTTGCTTGTCCTTTTAATAAAGCAGCCGAATCTTCTCTCCCATCATCATGACCCAACACAATTCTCTCATATACACCTCTCGCAGTTGTCCTGCTCTTCTAACGGCCACTTACCGGCGTTACTCAGTAATGACCCCTATCAAAGCCGCGCGTCCACAGTCCATTAATGGCCTGAGTCACTCTCTCATGTACAACTCTGAAAGCCCCAAATGACCCTCTCGCCAGGAGCCAACACCAAACATTGCGTTGATCCAGCTGCATTCTTGACAGCCTTTTGTTGTTGTTTTTTTTTAATAGTGCTTTTGTGGTGGTGGATGTGAAATGCCAGCGCACAGATCAAATGGCGGCTTGTTTTAGACAAGGATCGGTTAGTTTGGTAATGAATAGGTTGAAAGCCTGGATCAGACCTTGTGTGCTGTGATAATGAAAAGTGTGATGTATCATACATCACAATGCTTTATGGCTCCGAAAACACGAGTAAAAGTCGATGAGGAATTTAAATACTGGATGAGAACAATGAGAGATTGTAGGAAGGAGAAAAAAAGGCCTGAAGTAAGTGTAGGAAGACAAAGGGAGGTAGAAAGCGAAAGAGGGGAAGAAAACAGATTTATTTCACACCCACTCTCCTTCCTCGTTCTTCGCTCCACACCATCAAATATTTACAGTGCCTGATGCAGTCTTAATATGAACTGAGGAACACCGGAGAAGCGGCAGGAATGGAGTTGAAGCTGATCTGATGTATAGCTTTGATCAGTGCTGAAGCAGAATTCGTTTTTTTTTTTTGGTCCTCTTCATTTGAGTTAAGCCAAAATAATGATGAACATGAATAAATTAGTAAGCCCTCTGAGAAATGAACCTGAGACTGTAGCCACCATAAAATGTCTCTTCTGGGCTGATTAAATGCTGTAATTCTATATTTTTTTGTGTTGTTCTTGAAGCATAGCTGTGATGTGGCAAATACCATATTTGGTCGGAAATGATAGGGAGAATCTGATTGGCTAGAAGACAAGACTGTCGATTGATTTAGGAAGTGAAGACTGGGGTTTAATGTATTTAGGAATTGAATGCTGCGTAACCTAATTGATTTTGATATGAGGAAGGCTTTTCTGTTGCTTTTCTTCTGTGTATTTCAATGGGAATTAGTTTTTTGTACAATAACACTGACAAAGTTAGAATGAATTCTAAATTGTAAATTCTAATGAATGAAGTTAAAATGTATTATTCATATATTTGTTCTTGTATTTGTTTAATTATTCATGCTTTTGTTCAACATGTAAAATTTGTTGTATTATTTCATGTTTTCATTGATTTTGTATACAGTTTTGTTAGTTGTTTATATTTAGCGCTCTAAAATGTTCTAATCACACTGGTGTGATCGTCAATTTAATCAATCAAACTTTATTTATATAGCACCTTATTACAACCAGGAGGCTGCCCAAAGAGCTTTACAGTATTAAAAACAACTTTAAAACACATAAAATAGTAAGAACGCAAGTGTCAATAAAACTGCATTTTATACTACCGACTATCAAAAGCAAGTCTAAATGGATACGTTTTAAGTTTAGCTTTAAACAGTGCCACATCTGTAATGATGTGACGTTTTTAAGGCAGGGTGTTTTACAGTTTTGGACCTGCCACTGAAAATAAACGATCACCCCATTATTTGTACCTGGATCTGAATTAAAAAAAAGTGTCAATAAAAAGAAAACTTAAATGTACATTTTAATTTTAATTATGCCACTATTATAGCGTGAACATTAATAACATTTGTAAAATGTAAAATTAAATTAAATTTAAAATTAAAATGAATAAAAAAAATATAGAAATTAATAACAGCTTTGTAAAAATTTATTTGCATATTATTTTTCAGTTTGGCTTTTCATTTTAATATTGGCAGTCTTGACGCGGAAAAGCAGTGAAAATGAAATGTTAAATCGGCAACTTCATTTTATTTATCGATTTGACAGGGACGATGTGTTGTAACAGTGAAAATGAAAACGAAATAATTTCATTTCATATTCAGTTTTGGCTGATATTTGGCGAACAGTGTTTTATAATGAAATTGTTAATCTGGTTTTCATTTGAATTTCCAATGTTTATTTGATTTATTTAAAATTGGCAGGAATTACATTCCATACTAGAAGGGTATCTGCTGTGTAAAACATATGCCGGAATAGTCAGGCGACCTCTGATAAATAAGTCGAAGGAAAATGAACGAATGAATGAATTAAGTACCACTTTAAGTACCAATTCTCACTATTAAGTATAGTGGCTTATTAGCTGTTTATTATTTAGGTATTGGCTTTTAATTAGTACTTAAACTCTACATGATCAGTTTCTACCCCCCAAACCTAACTACTATCTTAGTGTGGTTTATTTATAAACTAATTTCGAGAGGATCACGTGCTTATGATCAACACGGCTGGCACCTTATCAGCTCCGAAATCTGCCCTATTAGATGATTACGGACACACTATAAATAACCAGAGATTTCACTCCAGTTATCTTCGTCTCGAAGTTCCCCCCTCCTTCCACCCCTACTTCCACCCTTTCCTATAGGGCGACACGGCGGCCCAGTGAATAGCACTGTTGCCTCACAGCAAGAACGCCACCAGTTCAACCTCCCATTGAGCCGGTTGGCGTTTCTGTGCGGAGTTTTCATGTTCTCCCCGTGTTCACGTGGGTTTCCCCCGGGTTCCCCGGTTTCTTCCCACCGTCCAAAAACATACACCATAGTCAATCGACTAAACCAAATTATTGCTTAAGACAACTTTAGCTTACACTTTTCACACGGCGATAAGCGGGGGAGTTCTCGAGACCTTCCTGAGCTCGAACTTCCCTCTCGCCCTTCTAACGGGAGGGAGCCCCGGGCTCGAGGATATACGAGCTCAGGGCTCTCTCCCGGGACAGCATGCCAATTACACTTTGTTGATCATCAGCTAAGTGTGAACTCTTGAAATTGCTATTAATAAGCAGCAAATTAGGAGTTTATTGAGGCATGGTAACACTTCAGTAAGTAACAATTCACGCTATTGACTACTGACTTATTACCTGCCTATTATTAAAATATTAACTATTTATTAGCACTTATGAAGTATGATCTTATTTTACATCCCTAATCCTACCAAATACTTAAACCCAACTACTACCTTACTAACTGTTAATAAGCAGCTAGTTAGTAGCTTAATTACGACCTAGAGACCAGAGTTAACCATCATTATAGTTAATTAATGATATAATACTAGCAAAATGTGTACCTTAAAACTAAAGTGTGACCAAAAAGACTAAGATGTCAAATAACTATATTCTATGCAATACAAATCTGGCAGTAAAATTACCAACAGACAACAAAACAACACTGAAATGGACATAAACAATGCAACTGTAAAATAAAGAGATTTGTTTTACTATAACTAGCAAGCTCATATTAAAGTATGTGCATGCCTCCCCTTCTCAGGATGTATGTATATGTGTCCTATAGTGAGTTTGTATATGTGTGTGTGTCCTTGTGAGTGCTTGTGTGTGTTGAGAAGGGTCATCCGCAAAACACTGCAGAGCTCAATCTCACCTGCAATGCACCAGCCCAGCGTTCACTTACCTGTACATCACTACATCAGCTCTCTCTCTTTCTCTCTCTCTCTCCCTCGCTCTCTCATTCTGGCATTCACACACATACAGTGTCAATTTTTTTTCATCTCAATAACTTTCAGCTGTCTCCTCCCCTGTAACAGCTGGGCGGTTTGCTCTCAATGGATTCGTCCTCTTGGCTGCAGATATATCGATCATTTTCGCTCTTGACGCCCCATGGGGGAAGAACATTGTAGGGGGGTCTCTGCGTACGTGACCCGAGGTCTGTGATCATTCATGAAAAAGGCCAAAAAAGAAACGCATTGACGTCTTTCAGAAACAGTAAGCTTCCTGTCCATTTGAACAGCTCCGCGGGACGCCTGCTGAAAGAAAGCTTCAGTATACCGAGAAGTGTTGATGCTTGCTGGTTTTATATAGGCTGTCCTGTGCTGAATCAGCATGTTGTGCTTCATAAATGATAATAATAATTGACAGACAGATGTAGATCTCTCTTATGGGATGTGTTGAGCACATGGCATTTATCCATGATCACCTTGTCATGCCTAACTTTGCCGTTCATCGCTCTGGAATTTACATGAATAATTGAACAGGTCTATTTGGCCCTGTTTTATTTAACCTTTAGGCTTACACTTTGACCTTGCAGCTTTTGAAAAGCAGGTTCTTGCCTAATATGCATGCTATCTTGTAAGCTATACTGCATTTACTTTGAAATATGATTATATATACAGCATATTGAACCACAAAACTAGTCATAATGGTCCTTTTTTTTATATTTAAACACCCGAATGCATAAGCTTTCCATTGATGGTTGGTTTGTTGTGACAGGACAATATTTGGCTAAGATACAACTATTTAAACAGCTAATCTAAGGGTTTAATCTAAATATTGAGAAAATCGACTTGACAGTTGTCCAAAAGAAGTGCTTAGCAATGCATATTACTAATCATAAATGTGATTTTTGAAATATTTATTGTAAGACATTTACAAAATGTCTTCATGGAAGATGATCTTTGATAGTTCTGGTCGTTTTGGTCCGGGGTCACATACAGTATAGTATAAACTTATTTATATAGCATTTGCATTCACGGCATGCTGGCATAAAGTGCATTAGTGTTTGATTACTTTTTCAATAAAACTGGTTTCCTTTTTTTTTATTATTTTTGTTTTCCACAATGTCTTTTCATAAAGTCTTTGTTAAAATGTTCTAAGCCATGATCCAAACCATCTAGCTATAAAAAGAATCATGTCAATAAAACAATTTTATTTTAACAGCTTTTAACACACTTAATGTTTTTTTATGAGGGATATTGTAAATGACATATTCAAAAAAGTAAAAATGATAAGGAAATTTAAAACTTAATTCAGAATTGTTGGTCATATATATATATATATATATATATATATATATATATATATATATATATATATATATATATATATATATATATATTTGCAGGTTTTTTTTAAATCTTCGCTTTCGCCAATTGGTGAAGTTTTTTTCCTCGCCGCTGTCGCCACTGGCTTGCATGGTTCGGGATCTGTAGAGCTGCGCATCGATGGATTTGCTCTTCAGTGTTTGGAATCTCAGTAGTGATTATTAACCCACACTAAACTGAGCTAAACTGAACTGAACTTAATCTCTGAAAACTGAACTGACTGTTTCAATTCACTATAATCTTCCATGTGAAGCTGCTTTGACACAATCTACATTGTATAAGCGCTATACAAATAAAGATGAATTGAATTGAATTGAATTGAATTTTGCATTAATTCATTCATTTTCTTTTCGGCTTAGTCCCTTTATTAGTCTGGGGTTGCCACAGCGGAATGAACCACCAACTTATTCAGCATATGTTTTCCAACTGCAACCCAACACTGGGAAACACCAATACACTACTAGTTTACCCAATTCACCTACAGCGCATGTCTATATATAAATAAAAAACAACCTCAAGCATTTAGAAGAGGTCAGTCTTTAAAGCTTATTGTTAAAAATCACTGTCCCTATGGAGAAAATAAATAGAGATGTTACTTCTGGAACCCAACTGTTGTAATATAATAATCATGAGATTCTGACTTAATTTGATTAATCACAGTCATTAAACCAGTGTCTACAGTATGTACATGTGAGAAAAACATTATGTTCAAGAACATCTGAGAAAAAAAAGTGTGTATATGCGTGATTAGTAAAAAAAATCACTACATAATTTCATTAAAATTATTCCAGGAAAATTAAAAGAGTAAATACAGTATATTTAGTGTTGGTCTAGCTCACAACAAAAAAAAAAATAGTGCTTTATAAGAAATACTATTGTGCTTTTGAACCATACTAAACTGTATTTTTGTAATTTGCAGCAGTTTGTTAAAGAATGCTACAGCATACTGTAGTATTACCTATATTGAACCGATAAAATGTAATTAATAATGTTGTGTACATTAGTTTTTGCTACAGTAAACTATGGTGTATTGTGGGATCATATAATTATAGAAAACCAAGTACAGCATTGGACCAGTTATATTACTATAGTTGTTGTTTTACCAGAGCAACTAAAGTATTACTACAACAAATTAATTTATGTACTAAATGGTTTAAAAACACTACAGTATTAGTACAAATTAGTATAGTATTTCTCATGTTGTGATCTAACCTCTGAGATGCTATAAAAACAATCAAAATATTGGTGGTTTAATTAGGATTTAATCAGCAATTGTATTAATTCTGTTTAATATTGCATATGACTGTCCACAAAAAATACAATACAGTTAAATAAAATGAGAATGGAGTCTAAAATCTTGCTAAACAATATTATAAAACATTTTCGAACGCACCATGTAAGGCAAGATAATAAAAAACAGATAATAAAAAAACAGATAAAAACAGATAAAAATATGTTAAAACAGGTTGTAAAAGAATAAAAAAGTAGAGAAAAACATAATAGTGCGATCTGTCGGACGTAGCACAGTGCTCATTCAGTAAAGGCACAGCTAAACAGATGTGTTTTCAGTCTGGATTTGAATGTGCCTAATGTTGGAGCACATCTGATCATTTCTGGAAGTTGATTCCAGCAGCGAGGGGCGTAGTAGCTGAAAGCCAATTCACCCTGCTTTGACTGAACTCTTGGAATTTCTAGTTTATATGATCCTAAAGATCTGAGTGTTCTTCTAGGTTTGTATTCAGTGAGGATATCTGTAATGTATTGAGGTCCTAGGCCATTTAGTGATTTATAGACAAGTAGTAATACTTTAAAAACTATTCTGAATGTAACTGGGAGCCAATGTAAAGTCCTGAGGACAGGTGTGATGTGCTCCGATTTTCTGCTTCTGGTCAGAATCCTGGCCGCAGCGTTCTGGATGAGCTGCAACTGTCTGACTGTCTTTTTGGGAAGGCCAGTGAGAAGGCCGTTACAGTAATCCACCCTGCTGCTGATAAAAGCATGAACAAGTTTCTCTAAGTCTTCACTGGAAACAAAGCATCTGGTTCTTGCAATGTTTTTGAGATGATAGTATGCTGATTTACTAATTGCTTTGACATGACTATTGAAACTCAGATCTGACTCCAGAGTCACACCAAGATTCTGGACCAGTACAGTATTTATGTACCTTGGTTTTATATTGGTGTTAGTAGTGTTGCCAAAAAAATCCTTACAGGGTTGACGTGAACAACAGAAAGTAGAATACAGTAACAACACAGTGTGAGAATAGCATAAGCACATTATTGTTGCATGTTATTAAGAACATAACCTACTGTATGTGTTCCTGCATCGATCACAACCTCGTAATCTACTCAAATTTGAATGTTTCTTGACTCATACTATACTTTAGAGTGCGAGTTGTCCAGCTAGATGCTAAATTTGTGTAAACTAGCAACTATATGCTAAATTAGACGCTAAATGTGTTCCTAATTAGCTTTAGCTTTTATGCAAATCCAAATAATACTTGAAAAAGGGGGCCTGCAGAATCCAGCCACAATTGTTTGATGTGGTGGTTTGTCCAGCGCTCGAGTACAGTGTGTTCTTTCCTCTGTTTAGTAGCTATGGTGATGCAGCAAACACTTTAAGAGCAACACTTCATCAAAGTGAGAAAGAACCTTTTGTTTCAGGGAATTATTCAGGTCTTGTCATGTGTACACTTTTGTGTTTCCCTAACATAATTGCTGTGCTAGCAGAAGCGTATATAGCGTAGCACACTCTGCCATTTACATGGGTGAGCAGGTTAACTGCATATCTTCAGTGGGATTCCAGGGCTCGATCTATGCATGTTAAGTCTTTAAATTAGGCCGGACTGAACAAGCAAGCACAAACAAGAACAAATGATGACAAATGACAGGGGACACGGTTGACAGTGGCTGCTGGGATATAACCGCTGTCTATTGGCTGACCAGCGCCATGCGGAATGGAGATGGAAATCCCTGGCTGATAAAGTATTGATCATTTTTACAGGTAGATCTGTTTGGCAGAGATGTATGATATCTCCAGCCTTCTCCCATTCTCAAGTCATGGATGCTATGTGCTACAGTATATACTGCAGCAGATCTGCAAAACTGCAATTGTTTGTGCTGCTGCATAATTGAAACTATTTTATTGGCCTGAAGTATACTTAATGTATGCAAATCAAGTTGAATATAATTAAGTGTTTTGTGGGCAATGCTGAGTATGTGTTTGCAAACAATGTATTACTGTAGAGGAAATCTTGACTTTATGATTGTTTATATTGTTCCAAAATGTTCATATTGCTCTCTCTCTGTCTCTAAATATTTAAATTATGTATAGAAGAATAGAGATTTCAAGAGTTCACACTTAGGTAATGCTCAACTGAGATAGCAGGTTTGGCATGCTGTCCTGGGAGAGAAACCTGAGCTCGGAGATAGATGAGCCCAAGGTTCCCGCCTGGTCAATGAGCGTTAGGAGGGATACGAGATCAGGTGTTTCTCGAATGCTCCCTTAAATTCAAGTGAATTCTGGTATGTAATGTATGTCTGCGTTAAGTGCTTATGACTGTGTTACAATGCATGTTTTTTAGACTGTGGGAGGAAACCGGAGGACCCGGAGAAAACCCACGCGAACACGGGGAGAACATGCAAACTCCGCGCAGGGAGTGCCGGCTGGCTCGATTATGATTTGAACCTGTGGCCTTTTTGCTGCGAGGCATCAGTGCTATCCACCGAGCCACCGTGTTGCCCGATCATAAAAGAGGAGGAGGGAAGGATAGTGGGAGGGGGGGAGGGTTTTCCAAAAACGAAGATAATGAATGGCGTTTAGGAAGAGTATTTATGGTAGTTTTAGAATGATCTGATAGGCTAGCTACTGATTAGCGATGAGGATCAGCTGTAGTCGATCATATCACGTGCTCCTCTCGAAATTAGTTTGTGAAACTTCACTTATTGAGCAGGTATAGTATTATAAAGAGATATACAGTAGTCACAATTTGAAGTGGATCATGAAAGTATTTCAAAATTGTCCTTAGACAAGAATTGGTGTTGTTAATTAGTATAACTTTAATGGAAGGTTTAGATCCACTTCAAATGTTGAGTACTGTATTCTGAATGCGATATGCTGGTGTAGTAAAGTTTACGGCCACCTGGCCGCCGGGAAGAAGGAGGCGGAGAACCGACGAACTTTTAAATATTTATTAGTAAAAGGGACGGCAGCTCCTCATAGAGACTGCCGTCTAAACCAAAACAAACGGACAGCAGCTCCTCACGGAGACTGCCGTCAAACTGAAACCAAAAGTAAAACAATGTGTCCGGGCCCGGTCCTCTCTCTCTCTCCTCTGCCATCGTTCCTCCTCTTATAGTCCAGAGCTCCTTCCGTGGGATTGGAGGCAGGTGCGCGCCACAGGTGTTTCTCATCTGTGGCGGGCCTCGTTTCGCTCCCACGGCTCTCGGCCATGCCCCCTCGCCACAGCTGGGTTTCGGACAAACCCAAACATTTTGAAAACAATTAAAATGACATGTTTGTTAACTGTTGGTTAATTGTTGTCGAAATTTGACCCAAACTTAGGTTAAAACAGCCCGTATTAAATTTATTTTTTGAGTAACTGTAAGCGAAAACTATAAAGTGGGGGAAATAAGTATTCAACACATCACCGTTTTTCTCAGAAAACATATTTCTAAAGGTGCTGTTGACTTAAAATTTTCACTAGATCTTGGTTAGAAATACACAAAAAGAAAACAAATCTAATTAGTTTACAAATTAAGTTATGTGTAATAAAATTAAATGACACAAGAAAAAGTATTGAACACATGAAGAAAGGGAGGTGTAACAATGCAGTGAAAGCCCAGACAGCAGCTGAAATCTCTCAGAAGTTCTTCAGCAACCCTCTGCCCTTTGTCATTGTAAATTAATATTCTCTGCTTCAGTCCAACATCTACATTACAAGGATGATGAAGATAAAACCAGAGTGGACATTTCAGGAAGACAATGATCCAAGGCACAGCCTCTCAAAGGAAACTCTCAAATGTTTTCAGAAAACGAAAATCAAGCTGTAGAATGGCCCAGCCAGTCACCTGACATGAATCCAATATAAAATATACAATAAAGATCAGTTTGGATAGACAAAACCCAGAGAACCACATACATATATATATATATATATATATATATATACAGTGTTTCCTCGAGGATTTTTTCCAGCTGTGGAGGCAGATCTTTTTTTACACAGATCTGCCAACTACCTATAGTGCCTACCTGTAGCGCAGTATTACAAGTCGTATACTTATATAAACTGTGTTCATCTTAACTGAAAGCTACATTGTGTTTGCTGGCCTCACGCACCTGTCAGTCAGTCAGTCAGTCAGTATGTCACTTTAAAGGGTTGAACAAATAGCGCACAGCCCTAGTTAGAATTCACTCACCTTTTAATATGTTTTGGTGCGATTATAACCCACTATATAAAAAAAAAACACGACTAAATGTTTTGAATGAGAAGCTGTAATGTAGCCGTGGCGGGATGAATTTTGGTGTGGCGCCCCGCCACGGAAGAATGAATGTAGCGGAAACCGTGATATATATACTATATATATATATATATATATATATATATATATATATATATATATATATATATATATATATATATATATATATATATATATATATAGTTGAAGTCAGAATTATTAGCCCCCTTGTTACATTTTTTCTCTTTTTTAAATATTTCCCAAATGATGTTTAACAGAGCAAGGAAATTTTCACAGTATGTCTGATAATATTTTTTTCTTCTGGAGAAAGTCTCATTTGTTTTATTTCGACTAGAATAAAAGCAGTTTTGATTTTTTTAAAATCCATTTTAGTGACAAAATTATTACCCCCTTTAAGCTATTTTTTTTTTTTTATAGCAGGGCGATTCAATTAGTTTGTCATGGGGGCCAGTTCATGAAAAGCATCCCAAACCAAGGGCAGGAGAGATATGACTTGCAATATAAGGGATGACACAACTTCTTATATGCAAGAGCCAATATGTTGTATTTTTGCTCCTTAAGACACCCGCGTTGTATTTGTCTACATTAAAATGTTAATATATATTGTATTTTGAAACTATATAATATCAAAGCATTGTACAATAAGTTAAATGTTAATGTTAAAACCTTTAAAAGGCATTTTCATTAGTAATAGTTTTAATGCTGTAGGTTTTTCGGTGCTTATAGGGCTACACAATTATGTGTGTGTGTTTATAAAGAGGAAGAGAGAAAATAATAATATTATAAAAGTTGTTATGAAGGTCAGCGCCAATATTTAGATTAACTGTATCTCCGTTCATACATACATAATAATTTTAATAATAGTTCGTCTAACATGTCTTTTGTTTACATTGCACTGAAAGCTAAGCACAACTCTCAGCCGCTACAGCATGAGATGTTTTCTACTGCGTGCGCCCAGACAGCCACGAGCGTGTTGCTCCGCTTGCGCCCGCATATTGGCATATATTCTTACGACATAACAAACTTGCGTGCGAGAAAGACGTGATATGGGAACGGCCCGCGGCTATAGTTATTACAGTGTGCGTGCGTATCAGCTTCGGTGGACAAGCTCGGAACTTTAAACTAGCGCACAGTTGGCAACTTGGCTTAACTTTGTTCAGCAGTTTCGTTTCGTGCGGCAGAACAGAAATGCAGAAATGCGGCTTAGAGAAGCCTTTACGATTAATTAACCGTGACGAACTAAAGTGCAGTTAATAGTGAAATCGGTTAATCGTTGCATCCCTGATAATGATATCAGTGCATTGTACAAAAGACCTTTTCTACAAAAATAAACAAATGTATTGGCGAAAATGTATTTGTAGCGGCCGTTTTTTGACTGAACTAAATTTATTTCTGATGTCTTGGTCACACTATTTGGAGGGCCGGAACAAATTGCCTTGGGGGCCGGGTTCGGCCCGCGGGCCGCCAATTGACTAGCCCTGGTCTACAGAACAAACCATCGTTATACAATAACTTGCCTAATTACCCTAACCTGCCTAGTTAACCTAATTAACCTAGTTAAGCATTCAAATGTCACTTTAAGCTGTATAGAAGTGTCTTGAAAAATATGGAGTAAAATATTATTTACGGGCAACCCAGTGGCGCAGTAGGTAGTGCTGTTGCCTCACAGCAAGAACGTCGCTGGGTCGTAGGTTCGAACCTCGGCTGGGCTGGGTCAGTTGGCGTTTCTGTGTGGAGTTTGCATGTTCTCCCTGGGTTCGCGTGGGTTTCCTCCGGGTGCTCCGGTTTCCCCCACAGTCCAAAGACATGCAGTACAGGTGAATTGGGTAAGCTAAATTGTCCATAGTGTATGAGTGTGAATGTGTGTGTGGAGGTTCCCAGAGATGGGTTGCGGCTGGAAGGGCATCCGCTGCGTAAAATCGTGCTGGATAAGTTGGCGGTTCATTCCGCTGTGGCGACCCTGCAAGGGACAAAGCCGACAAGAAAATGAATGAATGAATGAATGAATGAAAATATTATTTACTGTCATCATGGTAAAGATAAAATAAATCAGTTATTAGAAATGAGTTATTAAAACTATTATTTTTAGAAATGTGTTGAAAAAATCTTCTCTCCGTTAAACAGAAATTGGGGAAAAAAACAAACAGGCATGCTAATAATTCAGGGGGGCTAATAATTCACACAACATATATATATATATATATATATATATATATATATATATATATATATATATATATATATATATAGTAAATATTAACATACATCACTGCTTATTTTCGTAGCCCTCTTTTTTTCTTTTTTCTTTTCTTTGGAAACAGTGTTGTGCACTGTTGAAAGCATTCTACAAATAAAATTGCCTTCACTTCTGGATGTTACACAATGAGGGAGGAAATAAGACATTAACATAACGTTGCAATCTTCTGTTCCAATCGCACATCTGAAACAAGTGTTATTTCTCTTTGACTTAAGTGCGCAATCATGTGTACGTTCACCGTAAAAGCGATTCCTTCCAAATACTGCCTCCTGTTCTGAGAGGGATAATTGTTCTCTTCTGTCATGCTGTTAGCACGCTTTATTAATTATTGCTTGATTTAGGATGCGGTGAATGGTGTAATCATACCGAAACATGGCGTTTGAGTTATTGTAATTGAGCTGTCGGCGTCCTCATGCTACATGTCATTCTGAGACAGGAAAACTGTGTGCATTTAAAGTGCAGCAACAGTAGAATCGCTGACATTGTGGCTCGAGGGTTTATTTATGGGGCATATTTAGCTCTGATGTATGAGTGTGCCTTAGCCCATCTCCCCCAGGGCATGTTAGAGGCAATTGAGTGGAAAAAAAAAAAGCACAGAAATTACTTTTCTTGTTTGGTGCTGTAAAGCAGAACGAGAAAAACAGACGGGCTCCAGCATGACTGTAACATCAGCGTGATGTTGACGGTTGACTGATCATATTGATGAGGACAGGAGCGCTCATAAAGAAAAAGCGGCTAAGAAAATCAAATGGATAGAGCAAATTAATACTAAGCAATAGCACTGGGGTTCAGGCTGGTCGTTTCATTTATTTATTAAAAAATGACGTTTAAATAAATATACAGTGGAGTTATAGTGGAAGACCTAAAGGGTCCCACTTTATATTGTGTCGCTTATACCTGTGAACTTACATGGTAGTTAGTTGTGTAAGTAGTATGTAACTACAGTGTATGTACACATTGGTACAGAGTATTTACTTGTGTATTACTGGTGTAACTACACTCATGTAACAACCCACTGAATAGTATGTGTAAGTACAAATGTGTAACAGGACATTGGTAACAACCCTAGGAAAGTACACATCTGTAACAAGAATTATGTAAGTGCATTGTGTAACAACAATATGTACTTGCAGATGTTTTCCCACTTCCACACCTGTTTGCAGATCATGTACTTGTGAACACTGTATGGCTGCATTAGAAGGTTTCACCTTGTGATACAAGTGTACTTGCATGGTAAATCCACAGGATCCACTCAATATAAAGTGTAAAATGGTCACAAATTACTGTTCATATATTCATTCATTTTCTTTTCAGCTTAGATGGGTTGCAGCTGGAAGGGCATTCACTGTGTAAAACATATGCTGGATAAGTTGGCGGTTCATTCCGCTGTGGCGACCCCAGATTAATAAAGGGACTAGGCCGAAACGAAAATTAATTTTATTTTAAACTTTATATTGTGGACCGTTCCTGTGGAGTTACCATGTAACTACACTGTTATTAAAGTGTTGCATACAAGATATTTCTACAAGTTACACAGTAATTTGTGACCATTTTACACTTTATATTAAGTGGACAGTTCCTGTGGAGTTACCATGTAAGTACACTGGTATCACAAGGTGAAACCTTCTAATGCAGCATTAGTTCTGCCATACAGTGTTCACAAGTGCATGATCTGCAAACAGGTGTGGAAGTGGGAAAACATCTGCAAGTACATATTGTTGTTACACAATGCACTTACATAATTCTTGTTACAGATGTGTACTTTCCTAGTGTTGTTACCAATGTCCTGTTACACATTTGTACTTACACATACTATTCAGTGGGTTGTTACATGAGTGTAGTTACACCAGTAATACAAAAGTAAATACTATGTAAACGTGTGTACATACACTGTAGTTACATACTACTTACACATCTAATTACCATGTAAGTTCACAGGTATAAGCGACACTTTATATAAAGTGGGACCAGTTAATTCACAGGATAAAATTTTTTTTGGTAACTAATCAATTCTGACAACCTTCTCGTTTGATATCAATTAGATCAGGGGTTCCCAAACTTTTCAGCCCGCAACCTCCAAAATAACAATGCCAGTGACTTGCAACCCCCAATATTCTCTAAGGTGGTTATACCTTTTCAAAAGGTACAAATTTGTACCTAAAAGGTCCATAATAATACCTCAAGGGTACATATTACTACCTAAAAAGTACAAAAGTGTTCTTCTTAAAATTTGTAGGTACTAATGTATACTTTTGAAAAGGTACCACCCCAGTGACAGCTCTCATACCTTTATTTCTGACAGTGTACCGTAAAAATCAGTCAGCTGCATCTATCGCTATTGCTGTGTTGTTAATCTAACGTAATCACCCCAGGGGTCGCAATCCAATAAAAACATTTATTTGCATTTTTTTTTATGGAACTCTTAACTAGTATTTTATCTTCTGTAGGCTATGGATAAAAAAGGTAATTCTAATAGTTTAATAAAATAAAATAAATTTTTGGAAATCACCAATCGACTCCCCCCGTTTTGTTCTGTAAGAGTCTAAGGTTGTACTCACACTATGTGCAGTTGCCTTGAACCGGGCCAAAGCACGCTTGTCCCCCCTCCCGTCTCCCCCGACGGCCCGCACTCACATTACATTCGGGCCTGGGCACGCTTTTATCATCGATGACGTGCTGTTCAGAAACGCTCTCGCTCAGCACAGTGGAGATTTCTTTAATTATGTCGTTTAAGTCGTTTGATATGCGTCGACACGCAGTCAAATATTTAGCCGAACAGATCAGCCACTTTTGACGCTCATAAACAATCATAAAGTCCTCCTGCTGCAGGAATTAGGAGGTTTGCTGAAGCTGCAGCTGTCGTGCAGTGAGGGGTTTCCGTCTTTAATAAACTACGACAGTTTGTGTTCATTGAACAGTACGAATGATTAATTAATCCATATGAAACAGTCGCTTAAAAGTCATGTCTCGCTTTCAGTTTCGGGCTCAGGCGCGTTTTGCACTCACACACAAGCGTACCGCCCCAAAGCCCATGTGAACCGCGCTCTGGCACACCTCTTCCAACCGGGCCAGGGCCGGCCAAGTGTACCGTGCCTGAGCCCGATTCAGAGCACTCACACTTCTCAAACGATCCGGGAAACGGGCCTGGGCACGGTTCGGATAGCATAGTGTGAGTACGCCCTAAGTTATCATATGCATTTGTTTATATGGCAAAACATGTATTTTTCATTAAGAAGGTTCATGCTGACTCCAAAAGCAGATACTGATAAGATCAGGGCCTGGTGTGTAGACATTGGGGGTTTTGCGATGTGGTCACATGTTGATTGGTCAGTTTGAATGTCTCAGTATTTGGGCTTTAGTCACATGGTCAAGAAGATACAAAATAGCTGGTAAACTTTGCTCTGTCTCTTTTCCTGATCTGCTCTTTCTGGCTCTGCACTATATCTTCTCTGTCTCTCTCCCTCTCTCTCTCTCTCTCCCCCTGTCTCTCCCTCTGGTAACTTTAAATCTACATTTAAGCTGGGTACAATTTATATCACATGTTTTTATCATTTTCCCCCGGTTTCACAAACATGGTTTAAGGCTAGTCATGGATTAAATTGCATGTTTGAGCTGTCTCAACTGAAAATAACTTGCAGTGAGATGTCTTAAAATATGTCAGTGTCATTTTTTGTCTACAGGTGCACACCAGTAATGTATTTTTTAAGGCTGATTTTAAAAATGTGGCTTAAATAGCCTAATTTAACTAAGGGGTAGTCCTGGCTTAAGCTAAACCCTGTTTGTGAAACTGGGCCTTTATGTTTTATAAGTAATTCAGTTGTAACCATAGAGAATTATTGTCATTAAATCATTTCATTTATTAAGTATTCGTGAATTACTTTTGATTTAACATCAACACTTAATTGCTCCATATTGCATTATAATACAATCACATAATAACAACGCTCTCCCACATTTATAGCTGTTAATACTGCCCTTATTTCTGTTTTTGGTATAAGATTGCAGAGAAATGTTTGACTAGAATGTACAGTTTTTTTTTACCATCAATACTGATAAATTTTTAGTCACTCAGCAGAACTACAGTTCGAACCGCTGTGGTTAAAACCCATTCCTACAGTTCCGCGACCCCCACTAAGGGAACCACAGCGTTAGATTACTTCAGTCATAATATTCTTAACAACGTCCCTCTTACCATTAGTTTGCTATGAGAAAATGATATGCAAAAAGAAAGCCCCACCCTCTACATTTCAGTTAGAAGTACTGTACATCAACATACTGAAATAAAAGTCTCAGCATCTTTTGGTTCATGCAAATTTTAAAGTTCAAAGTAAAATAAAAAACATACATCACATTTCAGAAATATATAATCTAAGCAGATCATTTATTCACATTCATATATTGGAATTGTTCAAGTCTCCTAGAGTTGACTTGAACCATTGAATTAGCATGGTTCTAGTATGAATTAGCATTATGCTAGCATAAATTAGCTTGTTGTTAGCATGGTTCTAGCATTAATTAGCATGAGTGATTAATGTTAGCATGAGTTTAGTATGAATTAGCATGTTGCTAGTATGTTTATAGTATAAATTAGCATGTTGCTAGTATGATTAGTATGATTGCTAGTATGGATTGGTATGTTGTTAGCATGTGGTATGTTGTTAGCATGGTTCTAGTATGAATCAGCATGTTAGCATGTGTTTAGTATGAATTAGCATGTTAGCATGAGTTTAGTATGAATTAGCATGTTTATAGTATGAATTAGCATGTTGCTAGTATGATTAGTATGATTGCTAGTATGGATTGGTGTATTGTTAGCATGTGGTATGTTGTTAGTATGTTTCTAGTATGGATTAGTATTTTGTTAGTATGAATTGGTATGTTGTTAGTATGTCCAATGTAAAGTCTATGGCAGTTTTTTTTTACATTGGAAGTATATAGGACAGTTGCTAGGGTGCTGTAAGTGTTGCTAGGGTGTGGCTAGTAAGTTGAAAGGTCTTCAGTGATTGGCAGATTGGTAGTCTGAGGCCCCGTTTACACTAATGCGTTTTCGTTTTAAAACGCACAAGTTTTGCTACGGTTACGCCATCCGTCCACACTACGCCGGAGTTTTCGAGCCCCGAAAACGGAGCGTTTTGGAAACGCTGAAGAGCGCGTTTTAATTCTGATACGCTGCTGCTCCGTCTCAGTGTGGATGGGGAAAAACGGAGACGTCTGAAAACGGAGGCGTGGCTGCTGAGATTCGCTACCTGATTGGGGCTTTTGAGTCATTGCGTATCCTTCCCTTATTTGTCAAGCCCCTATTACATGACTATAACGCTACCGGAAGACGGCAGACCAGCCTTCACTGTAAACAACAACATGGACACAGAAATGGGAGCGTTGTTTGCACTATTGTCCGTTTCAGGCGCCATTGTGCAGTTAAACTCTTGCCTTTTTTACTACAGCAGCTGCATATATTCGCTAGAGGCAAGCTATTGTTCGAGCACTCGCTAATCGCTCGCGTTCATCGTTCAACCAGCGTTTGTTGACTAACAATAACCAAATGCTGAGCGAGACACATGCTTCCTGTTTATACTTGAACGCGCATGCCCAGAGTGCGCGAATGGTCACGTGATATACGTTTTTGGTGGAGTGGTGTGGACGGAGATATGTTTAGAAACGCTAGATGAAACGCTAGTGTGGACGCGGATCGTTTTTGATAAAAAAAGCCGTTTTAAAACGAAAACGCATTAGTGTAAACGGGGCCTGAGTTAAATAAGCCCAAGTCTGTATGACAGTCTGGCGCAAAGTTATGAGGTCATAAAGTTTGGTCCAATGTTAAGTCAATGGGACTTTTCTGAATTTTCCGGGACAGAAAACTATAAGTCGGATCAGTTGGAAAAGATATAGGCTGCGTCCGAAACCGCCTACTACTCAGTAGGTACTGCATTTGAATTCAAACGTACTACTCGGCTCTTAGAAAAGTACGTTCTATACAGTATGAATGTGAGAAGTATGAATGGAATTCGGACGTACTACATCTGCCATTTTGTCATGGTCACGTGACCTACCTGCGTCAGTTGCGTCGCTTCACTTCCATTCATGAATTCTCTCGCGGGGCATCATGGGATAGCGGAGCGTGCATGGGATGCGCACTTCAGAATCTCGCCGGAAGTAGTAAGTCATCCGGGTACTTCTCGCATACTGATTTTCGAATTCTATGAATTCGGACATACTACTCGGCTCGCATACTGATTTTAGCGTACTGTATAGTATAGAAGTATGCGGTTTCGGACGCAGCCATACAGTAGCAGCCTGAGTCAGACCAGTTTGGAGGTTTGGAGTAAGTTTGGTGGTTGTAGTATGACTGGTCTAGGAGGAGATGTATATAGAAATTAGTCTCAGAAGAAGAAGAAGAAGAAGAAGAAGGAAGATTAATAAGTTTATGTAGTATAACAGTATGTTGGCTTTCTCAAGCCACCATAATTACTAGGAACTATACTCTCATCCTGGCGTATTTATATTTGCACATAACAGCTGCACATATTATGTTGTATATAGTAATATAGCTGTACATACACTTGTCAATTTGTATATTGCATTCGCTACTTTTTAAAATATATTTATTATCTGTTTTTTTACTCCTCCCTGCTGAAAAATCCAGCTTAAACCAGCCTAAGCTGGTTGGCTGGTTTTTGCTGGTCAACCAGCCTGGTTTTAGAGGGGTTTTGGCCATTTCCAGGCTGGTTTCCAGCCATTTCCAGCCTGGTCTTAGCTGGTCAGGCTGGAAAATTACCAGCTTAAACCAGCTAAAACCAGCTTGACCAGCCTGGTTTAAGCTGGACATAGCTGGTTTTGGCTGGTCAAGCTGGATTTAGCTGGCCAACTCCCAGCCTGACCAGCTAAGACTAGGCTGTAAATGGCTGGAAACCAGCCTGGAAATGGCCAAAAACCCCTCTAAAACCAGGCTGGTCGACCAGCTAAAACCAGCCAACCAGCTTAGGCTGGTTTAAGCTGGATTTTTCAGCAGGGCTGTCTGTAATTCTGTTGCACTGTAGAAGCTCTGTCACAAAAACAAACTCCTGAAATGAAAATCTGCTTCTTCGTTATTGTAATAAATACCATATAATGTTGTGACATAGTTTTCATAGTTGATATTCAAGTCAAAGTTTAATTTAAAATGGATGCACTGCACATTGTGATATTGAATTAAACCGAATTGATGACATGACAATCATAATCGAACCAAATTTTGAGATCCATCCATCCATCCATCCATCCATCTTTTCAGTAATTGAATAAGGAAGCTTAAATATTACCAGTGTTATGCAAGTGTTCAGTATATTTATGTGCCCCAATATATTTAAAGTTCTCTGAAATCAATTCGTTGTACTGATAATCTTCCCCTCCAGTGACCAGTTGTGACCAGATCATTAAGTCATTGAGTTTTGAATCTGTCCAATTTGTGCGCTAATAATAATAATTCCGTCCTATTTTGTGAACTAGAACGATGGACTCGTTAAAGCCAGATCTGACTCAAAAGAGTGATTCACTCATGAATCAGACACCATGTCTCATGAACTTTCAGCATAACAGGAGCAGGAAGATGTTCAGTGAACTTTCATGATGGCTTCAGAAAACCTGGAATACATTGTAATATATGAGTCATATGGACTACATTTTGAAGCTCCAGTTCCCGATCCTTTACTTTTATATGGGAAGGAATGGCAAAGATGTTCTTAAACATTGCATAACAAAACCCCTGCCCTCCCCCTGAATAATTTAGTGCTTATTGAGTAGATACTACATTTGATAGAGTGCTGCAGTGACAACATATTTTTAAGGCCAATACGGAAGTTAGTACTTATGTTTCATATTCACTTTTATACTGACAACAACTTTCCCTGGCCAAGGAAAACCATGAGGGTATGATTTGATGGGCTACTTGCACTGTTTAATGTGTTTGAGATGTTTATACAGTGCATAACTTACTGTACATTTTATAGGTATATTCTCCCTCTGCCCATGTTAGAAAGTCATAAAAATATTTCCATTTTGCTGTCAGTGAGTGGTCTTCTGCGTGTGTTTAACTGCATTAACATGTCTGAATGCAATAATTCTGACTAAAATATATATTTTCTAAACCATTTAATCTTGTACAGTATATTTACCATATGTAAGTGCATTTTTTATGATAACCAGAACTGAGAAAGTGACAGATTTGATGGGCTTAGTTCAGTATTTTCATTTTTTAAAAACGTGCTTTGTTTTAGATATGTAATGTTACAAGGTTCGTTGAACAACATTGGTCGGGATCTTTAAAAAATAATAATTTTATGTTTTAATTTAAATATTAAAATACTGATATGTTTACTATATTAATGTCAAACTGTTCCCCTCAACAAAAATCCTAAAGGGTTTTCCCATTACTGTGATGCAAAATCTCTGTGACTAACAAATGTTTATGATATTTTTATGTTATGGTAGTTTCATGCCATCGTTGTAATTATCAAATGAGCACACAATTTATTGGTAACACTTTATAATAACAGTACATTAATAATGATGTATTAATATGTAAACTAAACATTACTTTATTATGAATTAATGATGAGTTAAGGTATGCACTAATCATGAACTAACTTGAACTACAACATGAGTCACATGAGTTCATGTGTGAATTACGGCTACCTTAATTACTTGTTAGTACATGATTGTTTGTTAGTTAATGTATTAATTACCACATTAGTTTATGCTTAATTTAACCATCATGAACTCATGATATGTTAATATATAATTATGTTGTGACTTTACTTGAAGGGGCACATCATCATTAACCCATTCTTAACTACTCATGAACTCCTTATGCACGTCCAACTAGTCAGTTTACACTGACTAACAATAGAAAAGTGTTCAGTCAACATCAGCATGAACAGGAGTTCATGAGTAGTTAAGGATGAGTTAATGATGATGTGCCCCTCCAAGTAAAGTCATGACATAATTATACATTAACAGCTCATGAGTTCATGTTGGTTACATTTAGCTTAAACTTAAATGTTAATTAACACATTAATTAACAACATGTACTAACAAGTAATTAAGGTAGCCGTAATTCACACATGAACTCATGTGACTGTTGTAGTTCAAGTTAGTTCATGATTAGTGCATTCCTTAACTCATCATTAATTCATAATAAAGTAATGTTTAGTTTGCACATTAATACATCATTATTCATGTACTGTTATTGTAAAGTGTTACCATTTTATGAATTGGAAATCTTAAATAGAGTCAGCCGCAGGTAAAAAAAAAAATGAATGTGAGCATCAAACAAACTACTGTACACCATGACTTCAACATCACTTATTTAGCTTCTGAGAAGTCTTTCAGTTGGAGTTTGTATAGTTTGCAGGAGCACAGTTATAAACACACTGCAAATGTGAAGTAGTAAGCAAGCTTTTAAAAACCTCTGGAGACACACTTGTTTACAGCTGACATTTAAAATAATATAGAAAAGCTTAAAAATGTGCAAGTGGGTATTGCCAATGTATTTTATGCCTAAAAAAACGAAGGAACATTTACGTGGTTAAAAAAGGGGTTCCTTATTGGTATTGATGGTTCCAAGATGTTAAGTACCATTAACTCTGTTATTAGAAAAGGAGGTGCTTCCGCTAAGAAAGAACAGGCACTGGTGTTTTGGGTAATGTTGGGATATGTTGTATTGCATGCTGTGTGAGCGAGTTGAGAGGACCTGTTTTGGTTGTAGAAAAAAGAAAAATATACTATAAGCATTGTGCTTATTTGAGTTCATTCTTTCACATAAAAATTAAAAATCAGTGAAAGTATTTTCTTTAAGTGTGGTCTTATAAACTAATTTCAAGAGGAGCCCATGATAGGATTGATCGGGGCTGGACTCTCATCCGTGTTCACCAATACTCCAACCAGATTGATTCAAACTTACAATAAATAGATCAAATTCGCCCTACTACCCACATAGCAAACGGACTTGGCCCAAATGTGGCCTCATTATGGCAATGCTGGCGTGGTGCCGGCACTTGCATGCATAATGTCAGCCGAATGTGGGCCATGCATGGCAATGATGGCACTGCATGCATGACGGCAAACTACATTTGGGCCAGTTGGGGATGGGAGGTGTGTGGCCCAGATCAGTGTAGCGATTGTTCACATTGTTTAGGTAACATTAGGCTGGGTTATGGCTCACTTTTTGGGGATTCTGATTAAAGTATAAACTTATAGCTGAGAATCGGTACCAATAATAAACCTGTTTTGGCTCAGTTTAGGGCCAGTTAAGGGTGATAAATTGCCTGAGATTCAGGCCAGTTATGGCCCATGTGTGGCCCTTGTCTTTAATCCAGTTATGGACCACTTCAGGACCGTCATTCTTTGCAGTACTTGGGCCAAGGGAAAACTTATTGTGTGGCCCGAAGCTGGGCCAGAAAACATTTGCTATGTGGGTACCTTATCTTCGTTTTGGAAGAATCCCTCCTTCCACCCCATCTCCTCCTTTTCCTCCCTTTACCAGGGGGAGCTCTCGAAACCCACCAGATCTCTGACCCCCTTATATGCTTAGTAACTAAGTGGGAGCCCTGCTCAGGGTTGTCTCAGAGCTCGGGGTTCTCTCCTGGGACAGCATGCCAAACCTCCTATTAGCATCAAGCATATCTAAGTGTGAACTCTTGAAACTGTTAACATATTTATTACACAAAGAAATTATTCTTTTAAAAACTGAGAAGTTGTTTAGGGTACCCTAAATGGTTCTTCCATGACATCACTAAAATATACCATCAAAATCATCAAAAAAGGTTTAGTCTCTGCAGCCTTTAATGAGGAATTCGCAGGGAACTGGCTCAGGAACACACACCACTTTCACTATGTTGTCATGTTGCATTTTGTGTGTCAGTTGCATTGCTTCACTTTTATTCACAAGTCCTCTCCTGTGGCTTAATGGGACAGTAAAGTGTCCATCAGATGCACACTTTACAGCTGTAGCAGTACTACTAAGTCATCTACACACTTTTGCCTACTGTTAATGAATTCATCGTTCTTAAAGGGGTAATTCACCCAAAAATAAAATTTGACTCATTATTTACTCACCCTCAAGTGATTCTAAAGCTTTGATTCTTTCTTCTATTGAGATTTTTTTTTAAAGGGAAAACCATTGACTTCCGTAGTATTTCTTTTTTATCTACTATGGAAGTCAGTGAATAAAGATTTTCAGCATTCTTCAAACTATCTTCTTTTTTGTTTAACAGAATTTCCATTTTTGGATAAATATCCCTTTGATCTTGTTTTCATAATACATGCGCTTTCAAGAGTTCACACTTAGCTGATGATTTAATATAAGCTTGTTTGGCATGCTGTCCCGGGAGAGAGCCCTGAGCTTAAGGGATCCTCGAGCCCAGGGCTCCCTTCCGTTCGTAGAGCGAGAGGGGAGCTTAAGCTTAGGTAGATCTCAAACTCCCCAGCTGCGGTAGCTGAGGAAACACTTGAGGAGGAAGTGAGTTAGACAGTTGTATCCATTGCTTAGTCAGTTGTGAATTAAGTATATCTTTGCGGGTGGGAGGAAACCGGAGGATCCGGGGGAAACCCACGCGGACACAGGGAGAATATACAAACTCCGCACAGAAACACCCACCATCCTGGCGAGGACCAGGGCTGGCAGTGTTCTTGCTGTGAGGCAACAGTGCTAACCACTGGGCTGCCGTGCCGCCCGATCTATGAAAAGGAGGAAAAGGGGGAGGAAAGGGGGGGTTTTCTTCCATACGAAGATAACTGTGTACTGAAACTGTGGTTATTTATAGTAAATGGGCAATCATATGATTGGGAGATCATGATTAGTTAATGCAAGACCAGCTGTGGTAAATCATAAGCACGTGATCCTCTCGAAATTAGTTTATGAATAAACTTCACTTATCTTCTAATTTGCTGAAAATGTCACTGCTACTGCTTGTTCTAACTCAAAAAAAAAAAAAAAAAACGCAATGTGTCAGGACTGCTGTAGTGGTGCTTTATTTTTATTATTCACCAATGCTCCTGTTATATCCTAGCTGGATTATCCCACAAATGGCTTCTAGTGTCGGTCTAGCAGAGCAAGGCTGAATGTGTTAGTTTCAATTCCACCTTCATGTGGCATTGAACACAACCGGTCTCAACCTTTTTTTTCCATCTACAATTTTTAAACCAAATTTTCAAACAGATGAATCGCTAAACTTAATTTAGCACTTTTATCCAGTACTTCAGGAATCAGAATCGATTGGTGCACATGGTTCTCTCAGTCAACAATTCGGAATTCTTTCATACATGTATGACTTGTAGTGATCCAGGTTAACTGCTTTATTTTCAAACACATGTAACGAATTGTAATGAACTGGATTCTGTGTTTTAGACATGTCCAAATCGTAATGAGTCGAGAACCAATGAGTGAGCAGAGACTAAATATTTAAAATGAAGCAAAAAGTTTTAGTTTCTTTCAAAACCATTATTGCATAATAATAATAATAATAATAATAATAATAATAATAATAATAATAATAATAATAATAATAATAATAATAATAATAATAATAATGTCGGGCAACGCAGTGGCGCAGTAGGTAGTGCTGTCGCCTCACAGCAAGAAGGTTGCTGGTTCGAGCCTCGGCTGGGTCAGTTAGCGTTTCTGTGTGGAGTTTGCATGTTCTCCCTGCGTTCGCGTGGGTTTTCTCCGGGTGCTTCCGTTTCCCCTACAGTCCAAAGACATGCGGTACAGGTGAACTTGGTAGGCTAAATTGTCCGTAGTGTATGGGTGTGAATGAGTGTGTATGGATGTTTCCCAGAGATGGGTTGCAGCTCGAAGGGCATCCGCTGCTTAAAACATGTGCTGGATAAGTTGGCGGTTCATTCCGCTGTGGCGACCCCGGATTAATAAAGGGACTAAGCCGAAAAGAAAATGAATGAATGAATGAATAATAATGTCCCTAAACCAACATCTGTTTTGGAAAAAAAGTATGTATAAGAAAAAAAAGACCACATCAATGTTGTTATTGCTTTTCTGCATTTGTCCTTTTTTACGTTTTAAGTAAAAACTATCAGAACTCTATAACCGTTACAATAGCCATAGTGGACATATAAACATTCATATAATTTTTTTGTTGCATCATATTTACTGTACATTCAACGCTTACACCTCACACGGGGCTTCAGCGCCAACGCTTATTGGAGTGTGTGTCTGAAGTTGGGGCTGATGCGATCAATAATATAGCAGCATTTTTTTATTGATATTTTTACAGTACTGTGACGATTGGGTTTAGGGTTGGGCTGGGGGTAGGTGTTAAACTATACAATTTATTGGGTAATCTAATAGATAGCATGAATAATACTCAGTAAAACTACTGTTTTTACATTACTGTGACGATTGGGTTTAGGGTTGGGCTGGGGGTAGGCGTTAAACTATACAATTTATTGGGTAATTTAATAGATAGCATGAATAATACTCAGTAAAACTACTGTTTTTACATTACTGTGATGGTTGGGTTTAGGGTTGGGGTGGGGGTAAATGTTAATAAAATACAATAAATGGGAAATTTAATAAATAATACATTTAATAAATATTTCTCATTAACTTCCGGCCACAACCATATCCGATCTAGGAACAACCCTGCAATTGACCACTGTCTGAGCTGGGGTATTTGCATAAATTGATCGGATCAGGCTGACGCTTCCATTGGTGCTTGAAAAGTTGAGAAATTCCCAACTTCGACAGCGTGCAACGCCGCTGAAGCAGCACAGACGGATCCACAATTCAGTTTGGCAATGCTTGACGTCACCCATTCAAAGTGAATGGGAAGCGTTGGCGCTGACGCCCCATGTGAATCATAGTTTACAGTGTTTTTTCAGTGTTTAGCAACTATATTCCTGAAGGACCACCAGCTCCGCACATTTTCCTTGTCTCCTTCACCAAACACACCTAACACAGACCATCAGCTTATTAGCAGAGACTGATTTATAGTCATTTTCATAAAATAACAATGTTGCAATAAAATATGCACACATTTTGAACAAAGTCAGGGTGTCATGGGATTTATTTAAAAGAAGTTCATTCATTTATTAATTTTCCTTCGGTTTAGTCGCTTTATTTATCATGGGTAGCCACTGCGGAAAGAACCCCCAACTTATCCAGCATATGGTTTATGCAGCGAATGACCTTCCAGCTGCAACCCAGTACTGGGAAACACCCATACACACTCATTCACACGCACGGCCATTTTAGTTTATTCAATTCACCTATAGTGCATGTCTTTGGACTGTGGGGGAAACTAGAGCACCCGGAGGAAACCCACACAAACATGGGGAGAACATGCAAACACAGAAATGCCCACTGGCCCAGCAGGGACTCGAACCAGCGTCCTTCTTTTGCTGTGAGGTGACAGTGCTAACCACTGAGCCACTGTGCCGCCCTTTAAAAAAGTTATTAAATGAAAAAAAAAGTTTCAGTAGTTCTAGCTGTAGCCGGCAGCTAGCTCTCTGCAACTCTCACATGGTAGCCCACTGAAGCTAAGCATTGCTGCGCCATCCGGTCAGTACCTGGATGGGAGACCACATGGGAAAGCTAGGTTGCTGCCAGAAGTGGTGTTAGTGAAGCCAGCAGGGGGCACCCAACCTGCGGTCTGTGTGGGTCCTAATGCCCCAGTATAGTGACGGGGACTCTATTCTGCTCAGTGAGCGCCGTCTTTCGGATGAGATGTTAAACCGAGGTCCTGACTCTCTGTGGTCATTAAAAATCCCAGGATGTCCTTCGAAAAAGAGTAGGGGTTTAACCCCAGTATCCTGGCCAAATTTGCCCACTGGCCTCTGTCCATCATGGCCTCCTAACCCTCCCCATATCATAATTGGCTTCATCACTCTGTTTCCTCTCTACCAATCAGCTGGTGCGTGGTGTGCGGTCTGGCGCAAAATGGCTGCCGTCGCGTCATCCAGGTGGATGCTGCACACTGGTGGTGGATGAGGAGATTCCCCCCAATGTGTAAAGCGCTTTGAGTGCCCAGAAAAGCGCTATATAAATGTAAGGAATTATTATTAATTATTATTATTATTATCTAATAGCTCTAATAATGTGAACATTTTCAAATAAGAATAATATCATCCAGATAATATTATATAAAAACATAATTGTGAAAAAGGTGTTTACAATGTGAGTCTCAAAAAAAAAAGCATGTATGATTTATGGGCTAAGGAAAAAGCGGAACCAGCTTGCGTATGATTGTATTTAATGTAAGGTCAAGTGTGTACCGACATTTATTGGTTTAGTTAAGTGAAATAGAGGGTTGTGGTTTCACGGTGACCATTTGTTATCTGCTGCGGTCACAGTTTTGCTGTACAGAGTCTGTTTTATGAGAGCATTACATGACCCACGTCTTCAGAAGCAGCTCCTCTTCATAAATGATAATGTATGTAAAAATGATGAAGTGCGCTGTTAATGAATGCAGATAGTGAAATGTAAACTCTCCACAGCTCCCATTAAACGGCTTCACCCTGTGTGCGTTTCATTGTGATGGCTGTGTTTGTTTGAAACACACTGCTTTGTGGGAGGACACCTGCATGCGAATGTAATCAGTTGAAGCCGATGGAAGCAGATGTTGGTGAATGAGCCTAAATTTCCATGTATACATACATTTCCCTAAACACCATTATATTTTGCGTGAATTAGGAGAGTAGATTATGTTAGGTTGTAAACAATCAGTACAGTTAAAAAAAAAGTGGTTCAATTATGTACCATTCTCCTCAGTTTATTTATTTATTTTCTTTTCGGCTTAGTCCCTTTATTAATCAGGGGTCGCCACAGTGGAATGAACCGCCAACTTATCCAGCACATTTTACGCAGTGGATGCCCTTCCAGCCACAACCCAACACTGTTAAACACCCACACACTCTTGCACATACTCACATACAGTACACTACGGCCAATTTGGCTTACCCAATTCACCTATAGCGCATGTCTTTGGACTGTGGGGGAAACCGGAGCATCCGGAGGAAACCGACACCAACACGAGGAGAACATGCAAACTCCAAACAGAAATGCCAGCTGACGCAGCCGGGGCTCAAACCAGTGACCTTATTGCTGTGAGGCAATTTTGCTACACACTGCGCCACCGTGATGCCCCTAGTTTATTCATCCAACATTAAAAGTAAACTACTTAGAATTAAAATAAAATGATTTCAGCTGATTGTACATGACTACAAAAACCACACAAAAAATAATATTCACTCATTTTTTTACAGTAGATAGATGTGAAAACAAATGTTAAACTTAAAAAGCCCCTGTTATGGATTATAAAAGGTCATATTTTGGTTTTGGGGGTCTCCAACAACAGGCTGATCTGCTGCAAGGTCAGAAAACACTTGCATTTATATGCATTTATTTTTACCTAATTATCCCAACGACTCCCATATGATTCGTTCAGCGATTCATTTGTTCCCAAACCCCTCCTTTGCGTGAGGCTAATCTGTGCTGATTGGTCCGATGACCCAGTCTGTTGTGATTGGTCGGCTGGGTTTAGCGCGAAATAGAGAGAAACGCCTAACATGGCTGTGAAGTAGCACTGAGAGTATGTGAGAGTCCAATGCAGGAATGCAATAAAGCAATGCAGTTAAACGCCAGCATATTACTCTGTACTCTTAACCCTAACCACAAGTAATAACAACAACACACATTCAGCATTCAGCATTAATTAAACAGTATTAACAAATGATATTTGAAAATTCACCGCGGCGCGCGTCTGAGGAACAGCTGACGGTGGCCATAGTAAAAGCAAACGGCAGAGGATTGTAAGTTCAGAAAGACATTTAAATCGGTAAAGGAAGAAGCATGCGTTGCGTTTTCAATGTGGTTTTGGATAGAATATGTGAATAGCCCTATAAAGATTTAACCTGGGAGATACAGTACAGGCACTGATCTATAATAGATACGTGATTACAAGCAGTGCGGATCGATTACAAGTTACAAAACAAAAATACATATTTTTCAAACTACAGAAAACGAAGCAACAATTTTAACTCTTTTTTTTACACTTACTATGATCCGGAGGAAAAAGATACTGGTCCATATGAACTATAACAGTAAAGTCCCTGTCAAAGTCCGACCCATACATACAGGGAGTGCAGAATCATTAGCCAAATGAGTATTTTGACCACATCATCCTCTTTATGCATGTTGTCTTACTCCAAGCTGTATAGGCTCGAAAGCCTACTACCAATTAAGCATATTAGGTGATGTGCATCTCTGTAATGAGAAGGGGTGTGGTCTAATGACATCAACATCTTATATCAGGTGTGCATAATTATTAGGCAACTTCCTTTCCTTTGGCAAAATGGTTCAAAAGAAGGACTTGACAGGCTCCGAAAAGTCCAAAATAGTGAGATATCTTGCAGAGGGATGCAGCACCCTTAAAATTCTGAAGCGTGATCATCAAACAATCAAGCGTTTCATTCAAAATAATCAACAGGGTCGCAAGAAGCGTGTGGAAAAACCAAGGCGCAAAATAACTGCCCATGAACTGAGAAAAGTCAAGCGTGCAGCTGCCAAGATGCCACTTGCCACCAGTTTTGGCATATTTCAGAGCTGCAACATCACTGGAGTGCCCAAAAGCACAAGGTGTGCAATACTCAGAGACATGGCCAAGGTAAGAAAGGCTGAAAAACGACCACCACTGAACAAGACACACAAGCTGAAACGTCAAGACTGGGCCAAGAAATATCTCAAGACTGATTTTTCTATGGACTGATGAAATGAGAGTGAGTCTTGATGGGCCCGTGGCTGGATCGGAAAAGGGCGAGAGCTCCAGTCCGACTCAGACGCCAGCAAGGTGGAGGTGGAGTACTGGTTTGGGCTGGTATCATTAAAGATGAGCTTGTGGGCCTTTTCGGGTTGAGGATGGAGTCAAGCTCAACTCCCAGTCCTACTGCCAGTTTCTGGAAGACACCTTCAAGCAGTGGTACAGGAAGAAGTCTGCATCCTTCAAGAAAAACATGATTTTCATGCAGGACAATGCTCCATCACACGCGTCCAAGTACTCCACAGCGTGGCTGGCAAGAAAGGGTCTGAAAGAAGAAAAACTAATGACATGGCCTCCTTGTTCACCTGAACTGAACCCCATAGAGAACCTGTGGTCCATCATCAAATGTGAGATTTACAAGGAGGGAAAACAGTACACCTCTCTGAACAGTGTCTGGGAGGCTGTGGTTGCTGCTGCACGCAATGTTGATGGTGAACAGATCAAAACACTGACAGAATCCATGGATGGCAGGCTTTTGAGTGTCCTTGCAAAGAAAGGTGGCTATATTGGTCACTGATTTGTTTTTGTTTTGTTTTTGAATGTCAGAAATTTATATTTGTGAATGTTGAGATGTTACATTGGTTTCACTGGTGAAAATAAATCATTGAAATGGGTTTATATTTGTTTTTTGTTAAGTTGCCTAATAATTATGAACAGTAATAGTCACCAGCACACACAGATATCCTCCTAAAATAGCTCAAACTAAAACCAAACTAAAAACTACTTCCAAAAATATTCAGCTTTGATATTAATGAGTTTTTTGTGTTCCTTGAGAACATGGTTGTTGTTCAATAATAAAATTAATCCTCAAAAATACAACTTGCCTAATAATTCTGCACTCCCTGTAATAGTCTCTGCTGCTCTTTCCTTTAAAAGGAAGGCCGGCAGCCGGCAAATCCCACATTGCAGCGTAGATTATTGTATCAAAAATCAGAAAAAAATGACAGGAACAAATACAGCACTAGGTTGGCTATACTGTGGTATTGTTGTAAAAATGAACTTTAACCCTTTATTCCAAGCACCCGAATATTTATCTGTCAGTGATCTTCATTTGGTGTCATTTTCCTCTGCTAGCGTCTGAAGGGAAAGGAGTGTTCACGTTTTACCGGATCTGGCACTACATATTTGGTAATTTACCACATTGAGGTTGATGCATTCAGGCAAAAGATCCAAACTCAAGATGATTCGTTTATTCGAGTCACAAAAATGTAAGTCACGTGACATACTTCACTTTCACTTCCCTTTTAGCAGATTTAAGCAAGTTTAGTAGGAACGTTCTGAACAGATGTACAACTCAAACAGATGTACAACTCAAAAAAGCAAACCAGAGAACAGGACAGGCACAAGTGTCACACAGAAACACACAGCAGCAACAAGAGACAAGGATCCGCCCCTTAATCTGGTCCAAGTCATCACTTGAGTGCTTAAATAACCACCATCCTCTTCTGATTGGTCCACTCGGGAAAACTCAGTGAGCCAATAGGAAACCCTAGATTTCAGAAGAACAACAGACAGCAAATAAAAACAGAAAGAGGAGGAGGGAACAACAGAGCAACACCCCCAGGAATGTAACAACTATTATATTTTTAAAGAATAAACATAACAGTGCAATTTCAGATTTAAACTTCAGCTAGATGTTTTCTTTCACTTTCACACTGCATAAAAGGTCATTTTTTAAAAAACCCATAATAGGGGCTCTTTAAAATGTGAGTTCAGTGTTGAAGCAGACTTGAGTTCAATGTTCCTTTATTATTGCTGAAGTAGAAAATATATATATATATAATATATATATATATATATATATATATTAAATTATTTTCTGAAATATAGATATTATGAAATGTTCTATTCTATAACATACAGTAAGCATTACTTTTTTGCATCATGTCCCATGAATCTTTGTCTGCGCTTATATGTGTGTGTAGCAAGTATTGTATCATTCTGATGAAGCAAAAACATATAAAATAAATATTTAAATAACAAAACATAACATTTTCCAGCCAAAAAAACTGACCAAACAGCAACAGCTACTAAATGTGACAGATGTTTTAGCACCAGGGTTGTGAATCTTTCTGGAAGACATCGTTTTCATACAGTGAGTTTCACGTCACAATTTATTTTTTGCAGCAGTATTACAGATGTGTTGATTTTTACTATAGTGTTGGATATGTAAAGATATAATAATCTGGAGGTTTCCCAGAGATGGGTTGCGGCTGGAATGGCATCCGCTGCTTAAAAACAAATTGATGTCTCCATGATGTACTTGTGCTATTATTGTGGTGATACTAATTGTGATACTCATGTCACATTACAACTACCAAGTGTACCATTGGGCCTAAGGGGCAAGACGTGTTTGGCGCGATTTGTTGCAATTTTCAGACCAGCACAACCCTAATTTTCACGTTTTGATCCATGTTGTTTAAATAGCAAATCCATTTGTATAATTAGTATAATTTTATTATTATTAGCATTATTATTTATTATATGCATATTTATATTTGTTTTAATAAACACAAGTTTAGATTTGTTCACCTGTCTGGTTTTGGAGACATATGCATCACCTTATGGGGCATAAGAATAGGATTTGTGTTTAGATATAACTCCACACTTGACCACACTTCGTTATTATTGTTCATTTATTCATTTGCTGTAAATTAGAACTGAATTTAGAAGTAGTTTTGAAACAAATCTTTGCGCTTAACAAACTAAATTAAATATGTAGGCTAATGGATGTCTTCAGTGGAGTGCATACAACGTTGCCTTATCCAAAAAAGTAAAAGAGTAAAGAGTAAAAGTAAAGTACAGAGAAAGTAAAGAGGACGAATAGAGGAGGCTCATTCTTTATCCTTGCGCAGATGGTCTGTTTAACTGTTTTCTCGCTAGTGAAGTGTTCAGTTTTTCTACTTACAAGGTCTGCCATGTTAATAGCAAATGTGCCATGGCGATATGCAACTGACTCTTAAAGGAAATTGGGAGATGAGACTCTGATTGGTTTAATGCATGGTGTGCTCAAAACACACCCATAACTCATTAAGAGAATAAGCACAACCCTGTTAGACCATGTCAGGGACACGCCCTTAATGCTTTTGCGCCATGCGCTTTAGACTTTGCGCCTAGATCATTTAAATAGAGTCCCATATTTTCATGAAGAATAATAGAAAAAAAGGCTAAACATCTCTCTTTCTTAGCTGTCCCAATTTATGTGGGCTGTTTGCAGGCAGCACAACCTTATTATTTAAAATCATTTCATTTCTTTTTTAGTGGAAGTTCCCTAAACCAGATGAGCAGCCCATAATTTGAAACACAGTAGTCACATGCCGAAAAAGAAAGATACGCAATAGCAAACTGTAGTGCTTCTCGCCTGATAAACTCCTGTCAATCATAACAGTCCTGCATCAGTCAAAGCAAGCCTGCTGCCGTCATCCTGAGCTGTAAAAACACGCGCTGGCTCACACTCTCAGTCTTATTATACACACACAGACACACACACAGGGCGAATCAGTCCAGCTCGCTGCCTGACCTGTTTAATCATGCTGCTCAGCGCTGCGAAGAGCCGTTGACATTCCCAGCTCACCCTCTGCTCCATTGTGCATTCACTCACGTCTCTTCCTCACCCTTCAGGTCTCATACCTGACCACCATTAGGATAGAGAAGACATAGTGCTGTGTACAATACAGTAGCGCAGTCGGATCAAAACACATTTATGACCTTTCTCGACACTCTTGATGTTTTGTTTGGACACTACATTAAAGTCTGAAGGAAACAGAAGTGTAATCTTCTCTTCTCTATTGTGTTGTGCAGGATATATAGGGGAAACTAACTCTTCAGTAAAAGTAAGATAAAAAAAAGGGCGGGGCCTCAATTTGTGTTGTAAGATTTAATTGGATGGGTGTGGTTTGGTATTGGTCAGTATTATATATTGTCCCATCCAGAGCCATCAATAATTTGTATACTATATAAAATGTATTATATGTTGATATAATATTATCATGTGAATAAATTATTTATATAAACAAAGAGAGGAGGCGCAGTGGTTAGCACTGTCGACTCACAGCAAGAATGTCGCTGGTTCAAGTCCCGGCTGGGTCAGTTGGCATTTCTGTGTGGAGTTTGTATGTTCTCCCCGTGTTCGTGTGGGTTTCCTCCAGGTGCTCCTGTTTCCCCCACAGCCCAAACACATGCGCTATAGGTGAATTGGGTAAGCTAAATTGTCCGTAGTGTATGTGTGTGAATGAATGTGTATGGATGTTACCCAGTGATGGGTTGCAGCTGGAAGGGCATTCGATGCGTAAATGCTGGATAACTTGGCGGTTCATTCCGCTGTGGTGACCCCTGATTAATAAAGAGACTAAGCCAAAAAGAAAACATAATAATAAAAAAATAAATATAATAATAATAATAATAATAATAATAATAATAATAATAATACAACAAAGAAGCTTATTAGAATATGCATGAATTTATATTGTTTATATTATCAAATACTATGGTAATATATAATTATTTATGGAATATTTAAGTATTTAAGATAATGAATTTCTCCCAACATAATAATGATAATAATAATAATAATAATAATAATAATAATTATTATTATTATTATTATTATTATTATTATTATTATTATTATTTTTATTTTTATTATTATTATTATTATTTTTATTATTATTATTATTATTATTATTATTATTATTATTATTATTATCAGTGGTATTATTATTACATAAATAATAGGCAGTTTTATGGTGACATATAACGCTGAGACAATGCATATATTGTTCATAATTTTAAATATATATATTGGGGAATTTATACTGTATATACTGTATGTTTAAAAATATATATTGTATGTTTAACTAGTTCTCTGACTGTGGGAACTCCGTTTTTAGTGCACCCGTACAATGAATAATTGTCACGATCACCTACGACCTAGCTTGTGCAGATTGCTGGAGAACTACGCATGTGCCACTACAACTCCCAGAAGTCTTTGCACTCATCACTCCTGCCACAGCTGACAATCATTCAGACACTGACACACACAGCTAAAGCTCATGATTGACTCATTGACTCAACTAATTATGCACCTCACATTCGCATACACTTGACTGAGTCTTGTTTGCTGTTAACTTAACGAAGCGTTTTTCTGTGTCTAGTCTTTCTGTGTTCATTGACCCTTTTCTTGTTTACTGTTTTTTGTTGTTTGTCTCCTGTATCGACCTTACTGCCTGTGATCTCGACTACACTTCTGGATTTCCCTAGTGGTGGGCAGAGTGAGGCTTCGTGAAACACTGAAATAGTTAAGGCAAATGTGTCAAAGCTTCAAAACGTTTTGAAACCGGTCTCTGCAGTGACACCTAGTGGTCATTTTTTTATGTATAGCTCTGGAAAAGTTTCAGCAAAGAAACAGTTAAGCAAATTGAGGTGTTAAACCCCACATTAAAGAGTTGAAGTTTCAAGAGATTTAGTGGAGCGGTAATAGTTCCTGACTAGCATGCAGTGCTCGTGGGAATCCACGTTAAATGCTCTATTCTTGTAACTTGTTTTGTTTTAACATTGTTCTGACATCCGAATGAACACTTTGTGAATAAGGGTGCTTTCACACTAGCACGTTTAGTCCGCACCCGGGTTCGTTTGACGTCATAGTACGGTACGTTTAGCTAGTGTGAACGTGTCTTCTGAACTCGGGTGCACACCCGTGAACCGTACCCGAGTCCGCCTGAAAGAGGTGGTCTGGGGTACGGTTCATGCGAACTCTGGTACGGTTCACTTCTAGTATGAATGCAATCGTACCAAATAGCGGAAGTGAACTGCCAACTGTACAACAAACTATCGTTTTCATAACGTTCATTCGTGTGTGTGCGCCACGTATTGTACCTTGGTGACAAGCGGGACTGAGCAAAGCACAGTGATACACAGTGATGTCTGCTTGTCTCCTCCAGAAACAGCTTCTGCAGACACTGTGTGATGTTCTGAATGTTTATAATATTTTTCGGCAGATAGACGCGAGTCGCTTTCTGTATGTCCAAAACTAAAAGATTCAGTAAAAGCAAATCGACCGCGATGTGCGGAAGTCTCCATTTTGGCGCTTTGCTTTCGTGACCGTCACCTAGCAACAGCAGTAAACAGTGGCCAGGTCTCGAAACACTTCCGAAATGACAGAAGCTTTATCATGTGACCTGGTGTTTCGAAACACTTTAGTCACGTGACCTGGATGTTTCAAAACACTTTAGTCACATGACCTGGGTGTGTCGCATCATGCGTTGATGCAGTGTTTTGAAACACTTGCATTTCGGAATCTCGACACTGTGTCGAAACGTCAATTTAACATCAGCCATCCCTATTTCTGTGTTCCTTGACCCTTGCCTTGTTTCCTGGTTTTTGTTGTTTACCCAGCCTCATCTCACGAGGAAACGTAAGTATTTTACGTTTTGTCAGTTTAGTGGCTAATTCGTACGAGTTCAGTCGTACGAAAAAGTACGATTTTAAAAAGGAGGCGCGGCACCTAACCCCACCCCTAACCCTAACCGTCATTGGGTGATGAGCAAATCGTACTAATTTGTACGAATTAGATCATACGAATTCATACAAATTAGCCACTAAATCAAAAAGTTACGAATTGCCGTGAGATTGCGTTGGTTTACCTCCTGTATTGACCTTATTGCCTGCGACTTTGAATACGCTTCTGGATGTCCCTGTATGTGCCTGTTTGCTCCTGTGTTCGACCATTGCCTACTCTACTCTTCTAATCAAATACTCTTGATTATTAATCTGCACGTGGATTCTCACCTCTGTTGTCCCAGACCTATTTGTTACAATAATAAAGTATATTCGGTAACATTTTATTTTGATGGTCCATCTGATTATTAGTAGACTGTCTGGTTAAAATCTGTTGATACTGCTCCTTAAACAGACATTCAACTGACTATATAAAACTTTGCAAGTACATGTCAACTTACAACCCTAACCCCAACCTAAAAGTCTAATGAGAATTAGTTGGCATATAGATTCAATCTAACCTAAATTCAACAAACAGACCATCAAAATAAAGTGTGACCACATATTTTATTATATTTAATTAAATTCAAAATAAATCTGTATATAAATGCCTTCCGAATATCTAATATCCAAATTAAGAAAATAGGACTGCTCTAACCCATTGCTTTCCTACTCGGTTTAGCATTTTAAATCAATCCTTGACCAAAACAACCCTTTGATGATTCAAAAATCCATGATTGGAGATCGATGCACATGCATTGTGAGGATTTGTAGTCCACGCATTGAGAAAGCAAGTGAGTCATTACTCCCCTGTTTGACACTGAGATGTAAAAAGCAAAAAATAGATAAAAAACACAATCCAGAGACCTTTAAAAAATGTGTTGATAGAAAAAAAGGTTGAGAATGACTGCTTTACAGATGTTCTATACTTTACAGTACATGGCATGTGCAAATTGAGTGTGTAAACGGTGAGATTATCAGTCTCGCAGAGAAGAGCTCTAATCATCTTTATTGTAGAAATGCTGTCCCAAAGATAGATGGAGTGAGATCAGCTGCCCGATTAGTGACAAAGATGGAAATCTTGGCATGAATCTTAATGAAAACAAGCTACTTTAGCTCTCCGTCAGTGGCAGCTAATAATGGCTTAATTAACAGCGAGCAGAGGCTGCAGTGGTTAGTCTCTGTCTGAAGGGAAGGTTACTGCTTACTTCTCAGCACTTCTAGCCTCTAATGAAGGCTGACAACATTTCCTCAGATTAACGAGAGCAACAGCGTTTGCTTTGCTGTGTGTTCAACACTGTTAAAAAAAAAAAGCTGTAAATTTTACGGGTAAATAAATGGGCAGCATTGTTACACAGACGAAAACACCATCATGGTAATATACATCACTAAAGTAATGCGCTAAACATTATTTATCAACATAGATGTAACAGAAATGTTAATCACTGATGAGGAAAAAAAAACACTAACATCAACAGCAACAAAAGAAAATCATGCATGGAATTCTAAATGTACATGGACTGTAAAACTTAAGGAAACTTACTGTTAACTTGGTTACAGAATTAAACATTTTTAGTCATTAAACATTTTTTTTCATTAAAATCATAACCATTTATTTGTGGGGTTTCATTTGTCACATGCACATTTACAACTGCAGGAAAATATTTCATTTCCCTTGAACCAGAAGGGCATAAGTAGATTTCTACATTTCTGAAGAAAATGTCAATAGTGCCTTTTCATGCCAAATTTATCACCATAATGGTAGGGTGCTGTGAGTTTTTGTTTGATGGAAGCCAAGCCAAGCAGTCAAAAGAGACCTTATGCAAGTTCCTTTTGAATCCCTAATTCAGTCTCAGATGCTTTGATTGATTGATTGATTGATTGATTGATTGATTGATTGATTGATTGATTGATTGATTTTATTTTATTTTATTTTATTTTATTTTATTTGTTGTTTGGTTGATTGTTTGGCTGGTTGGCTGGTTGGTTGGTTAATTTGATTGATTGATTGATTGATTGATTGATTGAGTGATTGATTGATTGATTGATTGATTGATTGATTGATTGTTTGGCTGGTTGATTAGTTAATTTGATTGATTGATTGATTGATTGATTGATTGATTGATTGATTGATTGATTGATTATTTATTGTTTGTTTGGTTGGTTGGTTGGTTGGTTGGTTGGTTAATTTGATTGATTGATTGATTGATTGATTTGATTTATTGTTTTTTTTTTTTTGGTTCGTTCACATGATTGATTGGTTGATTGATTGATTGATTGATTGATTGATTGATTGATTGATTGATTGATAATTTGATTTATTGTTTGGTTGGCTGGTTGGTTAATTTGATTGGTCTGTTGATTGATTGATTGATTGATTGATTGATTGATTGATTGATTGATTGATTGATTGATTGATTGATTGATTGATTGATTGATTGATTGATTGATTGATTGATGGTTGTTTAATTTGATTATTGTTTGTTTGTTTGTTTGTTTGGTTGGTTGGTTGGTTGGTTAACTTTCGGTTAACTTTGATTGATTGAATATATTTTGAAAAACATTGGAAACCTGTAACCATTGTCTTCCATAGTATTTGTTTTACCTACTATTGAAGTCAATGGTTACGGATTTCTCACATTCTTCAAAATATCTTCTGTGTTTAACAGAAAAAAAAACTCTTAAATGTTTGAAACCACTTGAGAGACAGTAAATGGTAAGTAAAAAATCTTCATTTTTGGGTGAACTATTCCTTTAACATAAAACATGTGTTTCCATCATAATACTCTGGTTTCAACATTTACTATAATAAAGGGGTGATTTGAATAATTAAATTATTATTATTAGAATATGAAATCATTAGAATATTAAAATGACTGCTGGAGGATAATGTGACACTGAAGATTAGATTAATGATGCTAAAATTCAGCTTAGAAATCAGATGAGCTATACATTATATTTATATCTAATAAGGCAGAAATAATTTTAATTTGCAAGGTTCACAATATTGTAGCTTTTATAGTGCTCCTGATTAAATAAATGCAGTCTTAATGGGAATATACAGACACTTTTTCAGAAGTGGAAGAAACAAAAATATTTCTTAAAAAATATAAAAATGTCTTGCTGACTTTTGTACTTTTAAAAATATTATTTTATAAACAAAAGTGTAATTCACATTTATGTGGCATATTGTTAAAGAAAGATCCAGTTCATTCATGATATAAAATATATTAAATATTTGCATTTATTAGTTAAAGGTAAGGGGGATAGTTCACTCAAGAAATTTAAATTTCAGATATAATTTATCTAAAGCACTACACATATGTTCTGCCATCCATGAAGACTGCCACTTCACAAGAGTTTATGCTACAGTAGAGAAAGATAAGATGTCAGCAGCGTGGGAGTTTTTCACAGTGGAAAAATAGGAGCAATTTGCAATTTCTAAATGATTTTGGGAAAAAAAAAAATCCTTGTACTCCGCTTATATACTGTAGTGACGGTTTTATAATTAAATCAGTTCTTTGCTATAGTTGTGTGCCTTACATTTTCTAAATAAGGCTCAGACAATTAATATCAAGATGTATACAGTATTTATGGGACCTATACATGTGTTATCGTCTTTCAAATTTATTGGATTTTTCAAATTGATCTGCTTAAATTTTCATATTTGTGCATGCCTAGTTTAAATCTTTTATCTTGCTTGTTTTGCTTTGTTTTCCTTGTAAACTTTAAAAAAAAAAAAGTAATACTGGCTTTACAATGACACCAGATTGACTTTCCTATAAACAACAGATGAATAAAATCCAAATGACTGTTTAAGAAAGAGATAAGCAAGGGTAACAAAAGGAAAAGAGCACATAATTGGTGCGTTGGGGGCCTTCAGCTAATTTGCTTAAGGCCCTCCAATCAAGTCGGCCTTCTGAATATTTATCAGTTCACACATCCCTGGGAATCTATAAGCCCAGTCAGGCAGCAAACTGAATTTCATGTAAATGAAAATTGTTTAAAACATCGCCTTTTGGTTATGTCGACAGCAATTCATCTCATAATATAATAGAGTGTCATTACCTGGCTTATAACACATCCTTCTGGATTTAAAAAGGGGTCAAAGGGTAATTTATTCCAGCAATGGCAAATGTGAATTTTCAGCATCATTAATCCAGTCTTCAGGAATACTTTATGTTGTACATATCACATTTACTGTCACTTCTTATGATCAATTTAATGCATCCTTGCTGACCAAAAAAAAAAAAGGGCGGCATGGTGGCTCAATGGTTAGCACTGTCACCTCACAGCAAAATGGTTGCTGGTTCAAGTCCCGGCTGGGCCAGATGGCATTTCTATGTGGAGTTTGCATGTTCTATAGGTGAATTGAATAAACTAAATTGTCCATAGTGTATAAGTAAAATATATGCTGGAATGGTTGGTGGTTCATTCCGCTGTGACGACCTCTGAAATAGAGACTAAGCTGAAGGAAAATGAATGAATGAATGAACTGCTGATTGAAGCATTCCTATAAATAATGCTACTGTATATAATAAAAGGCTTCAGACTGACCCATGACTTATATTATTGGTTTCTATATACAGTATTCAGCTTTAAAGATGTGTCATCATATCGGTCACAATTTCTAGATCGTTTTCTTTTGAGGTTGATGCTGGACTAATGCCGTATAGTCTCTCCAAAAATATTATGTCATCATGGTTTGCTTTGTCCTCCACCTGCACCAAAATGTTTTTGCATGTTTGTGGCTTAACAACCTGATTTGCATAATCCGACACAGGCATTGTATAAATCCACAAAGCTGTTTGGATTTTATTCTTAGTGGTTTTAAACCATAAACTTTAGAAAACCTTTTGTATTTTTTTGGCAAGCACATATTTGACACATTAAATGAATAGTTCATAAATGAAAATGAAAATCTCTTAATCGTGTCTGTAAAGAATAAATAATTTATTCTGAAATAATTTCATTTCATACGTAGATTTCTACATTTCTGAAGAAAATGTCAATAGTGTCTTTTCATGCAAAATTCATCGCCATAATGGTAGGGTGCTGTGAGTTGTTGTTTGATGGAAGCCAAGCGGTCAACAGAGACCTCATGCAAGTGTCTATAGAGTCCCTAATTAAGTCTCAAATTGAGTGGTTGGTGGGTTGGGTTGGGTTGGGTTGGGTTGGATTGGATTGGATTGGATTGGACTAGACTAGACTAGACTAGACTAGACTAGACTAGACTAGACTAGACTGGACTGGACTGGACTGGATTGGATTGGATTGGATTGGATTGAATTGGTTTGTTTGGTTTGGTTTGGTTTGGTTTGGATTGATTGCTTGCTTGCTTGCTTGCTTGCTTGCTTGCTTGCTTGCTTGCTTGATTGATTGATTGATTGATTAATTTGTTTATTTATTTATTTATTTGGTTGGTTTGATTGATTGATGGATTTATTGATTCATTCATTTATTCGTTCACTGACTAAAAAAATCAAACAGGTTTGGAACAATGATTATAGGTTTCCAACATTTTTCAAAATATTTTCATTTGTGTTACAGTTTTTCTCGGTCGCTTTGGTGCATTTCTCACAACACTATTTACATTTGCACAACAGTTAATGCATTTCTCAAAACAATTAGTGCAAACTGCAAAACTTAGTAGATAACCTGCAAAAGCGCGTCACTTGCTCAAAATGGAGAGCTCATTCCTCAAAAGCAAGTATTGATGTCAATGAAAGTGTCAGTGCCATCAAAATGAAAAGTCCTGCCTCCATTGTTTATGAACAAGATAGTCAAATGGCTTAGTCATGTTTTCATTATGACACTTTACTCTGTACATTTTTTCCAATGTAAAAAAGTCAGATTTTGGTGACACTTCCTGAAAATGCTCAAGACAGCACTATATACTATTTGCACAGCCATTTGAAAACTACAGTAAAGTTAGACATCACTGCATTTAGTGAGTGTCTTGAGTACAAGACACTGAATATGTGTGTTTCACATGTTTACTGCATTTGCTCTTTACAATTCTAATTTATTCACAGCATTGCGCAAAAGAATAAATACACCCTTTTTTACAACAAACAAACTTTCTTTGGGTAGAGCTGTGCAAAACTGTAAACAATATTGCAGTACATATTGGAACTGAACCTACAACATACATAGGTCTGTAAATCATTCATGAAATTGTTCAATTTAGAAGACATTTTCAGTGGAAAAAAAAGATTTAAAGTTTTTAAATAAAATGATCTTGACAGATTTTGACAACTAGTTCAACATTTTTGTATGTAATGACTCAAGTAATGAAATGAGGACTATTAGTTTTATATGGAGTGACTATTCAGCAGACACAAGTTTAGTTAATTTTGACTGACATGACGTAAGCAAATGATAATGTTACAAACAGCAGAGAGTTGTATGAAAGCAATTGATGCATGTCCAAAAGCATTTGCAATTTGTTGAAAGGAATGAGAAACTGCTACTATGATGTGCACAAATGACTAATTGTTTTGAGAAATGCATTAACTGTTGTGCAAATGTAAATAGTGTTGTGAGAAATGCACCAAAGCGACTGAGAAAAACTGTAAATAGAAGGAAGAACAATCGATCGATTGACTGACTTGTCCCAAACCTGTTTGATTTTCTTTCTATTATTGAACAAAAAAGAAGATATTTGAAAAATGTTGGAAACATAAACATTGATTTCCATAGTATTTGTGTTTTATACCATCAAAATCTCAAGAAATGTATATAGAGGTACATAATCAGAATGAGCCTAGGATTTTTGTTTGTTTTTTGTTTTTTTGGTGACTCTTAATGAATCTGGAAGTGGTTTTATTTGGTAACATGCATATATAAAAGAGCTTCCCCATAATAATCATCTTATAGTTTACAAGAAGAGGCTTGATTTAATAAGGTTTTAGTAGTCGCTTAGTCACAGATTTTTTTTTTTTTTTTTTTAAGGCACAGGATACGGTTAAGTGAATCTCGCTGTCTGTGATGGATAGATTGTTAATGGCTGGTCTGTGTGGTAACAGTACATCAGGCAGGATATGCAAACACTTGCCTATCATTCATCAACCTCAAATAACAATTTATATGTCTACTCAATCTATCGTTAACCTAGAAAAAGGATCACTGTTTATGTATCTGGATGGTCCTACAGATAATAGTAATAGTGTATCTTTCAAATCTGTAAAGACTTTATTTTTATATGTGTGCACTTATATTAACAACAACAACAACAAAATAAATTATGCTTGTTTTTTTTTAAAGGAAATGTTCTCTGTCCTTGTAAACTTAAGCACATCAGAACAAAGAACAAAAACTCCCATGTAGAGTAGTCTGCCTTACGTAGATAGATAGATAGATAGATAGATAGATAGATAGATAGATAGATAGATAGATAGATAGATAGATAGATAGATAGATAGATAGATAGATAGATAGATAGATAGATAGATAGATAGATAGATAGATAGATAGATAGATGGATGGATGGATGGATGGATGGATGGATGGATGGATGGATGGATGGATGGATGGATGGATGGATGGATGGATGAGAAGATAGATAGATAGATAGATAGATAGATAGATAGATAGATAGATAGATAGATAGATAGATAGATAGATAGATAGATAGATAGATAGATAGATAGATAGATAGATAGATAGATAGATAGATAGATAGATAGATAGATAGATAGATAGATAGGAGTGAAATGTCTACTTTCAAATGAACAAATTAATATGGAAAACAAATATTCCCAGATTATGTAATCCATATGAAACATGCAGTCGCATTACTATGTAGATGATGTTCAAGTCAGTGTCTCCAACTTCATCGCTTACGCTGACAACAAAGCCCAGTTTATCAATAACTTATTAAAATGTTAATGCAGCCTCAATATGGGTTTTCCCTCACACATTCTCAATCATTTCTTCTGTTGGTGTGCTCTGACAAGCTTTGTGTTCTTGCTTGAGCGATTATTAGGCTTTGTAGACAATTAAAGGCTCATTATTGTGAAAGGTATTTTATTTTATTTTATTTTTTAATAAACATTCGATTAGTGGACTAATCGTGTATATGAATGACTACTATTTGACCAGAAAAATCTTTCAAAAGCAAGTTTACAGACTCATTAGCAGTCAGCAATCCACCAACCAAACCCAGACTCTTAATATTTATATCCAGTAATAACATGCTTGACTCTATTAAATGCGTAAAAGACTCAAACTGACATTCACATCTATATATTTTGTTAAAAAAGCAGTGCATTATTTGTAACTTCTCGAACCACTAGCAATAGTGATATTGGAGGGCATGGAGGGCACCATAGCGACCAGCGTCTTCCGGTAGAATGTTAAGAACTTCCGTTTACAGTGTTTACAATTGATAATTTGCGGTCCGAAAATGGGTTTCAAAAGCGTTTTGAGTGGATTACGAAGTGTTTTTGTGACACACAACTTTGAAAGGTGTGTGTTAAAGCCATTATAATTTGTCAGATTTGGTTCAAGCGTGAGAGAAAAACGTTCTTCTAGTTCACGTGTCTGCCGTCAGGAATACAGTGTGTGTGTGTGTGTATGTGTGTGTGTGTGTGTCTCCCCTGCCTGTCAGCTCTTAGCTCAGCGGCTCTTCAATACACACACACGCAATACTTCACTGCATCATAGAGCTAACCAGATTACTGGCATAAAAGTTAACAGCTATGGAAGTCATGCAATTTACAAAAATGACCAATAAAAGTCTGTTACTGATACTCTACTGGCTGATCTGCACGTTGATTCTAATCGCGAACCGTTTATGTTTCATTTAGTGTGTTGTATTTACCACGGTTTGTGTTTTTCTGTCATTTTAAAATGTCACTTTATTTTCACTTTGTCACAGTTATTAAATCAGTGTGTTAGTGGGGCAGTACATTAGGCTACGTGTGTGTGTGTGTGTGTGTGTCAAACATTTTGGTGAACTATATTTGTTTGGATTGGTTATATATTTGAAATAAAGAGAAACTGTTGACTTTAGCGATGACGAGGCTTCATTTAAACGGCAGAAGATGCTGTCTGACAACGAGAAGAAAATGCCTCACAGCAGTTGTTTTCCATCCTATTAGATCGCATTTTTTTAAATGATCAGTCCAGGAGGTGGCGCTGATCGACAACATTATTAATTCAAAGATAATAAACGCAGGTAAAATAGATTAAAACTATCATTTCAAAGCTGTCCATACCCAAAAGCTGCCGGCCGGAAGTTCTTAGCATTCTCCTTGCGCATACTCGCAAAGCATAATGAATAATTTTGCGTTCTAAGAAAAAGGTCTATAGTAGTGTAATAATAAAGAAAATTCACATGACCTGTACCTCTTGTTCTGAGTAATTTACTAAAGCATTGAAAGGTGTGTGTTCAAAATAATAGCAGCGGAGTTTAACAATAGAATCCATTCATTCTGTAAAAAAAAAACAACTGTCATTAATGGTCGTTTATTTAGGAGGAAGGTCAGCAACGTGCCACACGTTGTTATAAATCATACTTCATTCTGAATAGTGACGTCAAATGGGATGTTCCAAACAATGTTCAGAAAAACAACATCGTTTCAGTGAAGATTTGTTTTGAGAATGGAAAACGTTTAAAGAAGTACAGCAAATTATTGGAGGAAATTATACTCAACTGCCTTAAAGTAGTAACAAAAACCTTAATTGAAGAAAACAAGCAACTGCACTTAAAACCTATGAAAGAAGAGTCCGAATGGCAAAGTTCTAGCCAATCATCACCTCTAGATAGATCAAAAATTATCCTAAATGATCTATACTTGCAGTTACAGTCAGCATGAAGCCCTCATAAAGTGCCATTTTGGAAAAAACAGCATGTGCAGAATCTGTTACAATATGCCAAGGAACACACTGACTGGCCCAAACACAAATAAGGACTGATTAGAGCAAACTTCTCCTTTTTGAATTTAGCAGTGATCAACAGTATATCAGACTACCCTCGGGTAGCGAATTCAAATTCATTGTAAAGACTGAGAATCTTAGTGGCACAAAAATCATGATATAGGGATGTTTCTCATACTCAACCAAATTAGGTATGAGTGACTATTTATCATTTATCAGGAATCATGTATCTGTTTGAATTCATCAGAATACTTGAAGAGATGATGTTCTCCTGTCTTTCGGATGAGACGTTAAGACGAGGTCCTGACTCTCTGTGGTCATTAAAAATCCCATGGCACTTCTCGTAAAGAGTAGTGGTGTAACCCAGATGTCCTGGCCAAAGTCCCTCAATCGGCACTTACCCATCATGGCCTCCTAATCATCCCCATCCACTGAATTGGCTCTATCACTGTCTCTTCACTCCACCAATAGCTGGTGTGTGGTGAGCGCACTGGCGCCGTTGTCCTGTGGCTGCCGTCGCATGATCCAAGTGGATGCTACACACTGGTGGTGGTGTGGAGAGACTCCCCTCATGATTGTGAAGTGCTTTGGGTGTATGGCCATACACAGTAAATGCACTATATAAATACACATTACATTACATGCCAAAGAGTAAATGCCTCTAAAATGAGAGTTTTAACAAGCAATAAACCCAAACACATGAGTAATGAAGTAGCCCATTGATATCAGGCAAAAAGGTTTGAGGTAATGGAGTGACCAGCACAATGCCCTGACCTTAACCCAATTGAAAATGTATGAAGTGATGTTAAAATGCTGTTTCTGAAGCAAAACCCAAAGTTCACAGGAACTGTGAGATGTATTGTAAGTTGACACGATGCAAGACAGATGCACAATAATCAAAAACAATGGCTATGCAAGGAAAAAAGTTTTGAAAAAGAGAAAAATATTGATACTGCTACATTTCCCAAGATTAGTCCTTTTATTTGTCTTCTCAAATAGTATACACATAATTAAAAAAAAAAATTAGCACTTTGATTTAGAATTTAATGTGAATGTGTTTCCACTATATTTAAAATATGTCAATAAAAGCAATTTAGAAATAGTTGGACTTTTTTAAAAGCACTGTTGTTGTTGTTTTTAAACAAAACTCTAGGCCTACTGTACATACTTTCTATGCTCCGTTGATGAGAGTGCAGAGTTAATTAAAATTATGATCTGCCATTGACTTTTTAAAGGTCATTTTATGGTGTTAAAAACATTTTTTGAGTATTTGGGTGTCTCTATGGCAACAAAACTCGAACAAGAATAAGAAATCACATCTGCTTTTTTTTGCCTATACATTTGGTTGGGGTTTTCACAGTCTTCTAACTAACTGAGAGATTTTTGCTTAAACGGTGTGTCTTAGGAAGCTGTTTATGAGTCTTAACTTTAATAAAAATTAGCGGTGGGCCGTTATTGGCATTATTCGTGCTCAACTTTTATCTCGCGATAAAAAAAAAAAATATCACCGTTAATCTATACTCAAAGTTGGGTTTTGGAGCTGGGCCTATTCTACGCAAGCTATGATGACTTTCACCTTGATTTTTTTTAGCGCGGATGTATACCTGGCTTGTGAGCTGTCTGACAACAGAGTGCCCTTCTGAATCAAATCAGCAGGATGCCTAACTTTAACTGCAGTTTGGAAGTTTTACTTTAACTCATGAATATTTTATTCATGCGCCGTGACAAACTGGGGTATTAGACGCAAATAAATGAGTAAGGACTGGTGAGAGTGTTATGGAAAACGCAGGCCAAATGGAAGGAAAAAAAAACTTCCGCATTTCACGATGTTTGTGTGTGTGTGCGTCTTTGTGCGGTCCTTTACTGACAGCCGCCTGTGTGAATCATGTCGAAAATAAGACGAAAAGTCCTACATGATGGTAATAGTTTGTCAGTATTGCCACTAATATCTGCATACTTCACGTCTTAATTCCATTTCTGTTTAGTTCAGTTATGACTTTAGTCGCATTAAGTAATCAAAAATCGCTGTTTACATGGTAGACTCTTAATCAGAGTATTGTTTTAATCATATTAAAATCGTATTAAAGTATTGTTGCCCATTTAAACATACTCAATGCTTGACACACCGTCAGGGCTCTGTGAACTTGCCTTTGCAAAGCAGCATTTTCTGTATGTACGTACATCTAAAGCAAGTATGAAATCACTGTTTTGAGCTTATGTAGGCCTTAAGTTCAACATTTATGTTTACTTGAATAAACACTTAGTAAACACAAGTACATCTTATTGAACATCATTTATTTTCATCACCAATTAAATCAAATCAAATCAAATCAAATCACTTTTATTGTCACATCATCAGCAGCACGTGTTAGGAGCTTAGGTGCTGGCTCCAGACAGTGCAAAATACAGACAGTGTAAATACAACGACAGTGCGAAATACAGACAGTGCAAAATGCAGACAGTGCAAAATACAGACAGTGCAAAATGCAGACAGTGCAATATACAACAACATACTCACAAAAAAAACAAGACAATGTAAAATTTGCAATGTTGACAGCGATACGTAGACAGTATTGTTTTAAGTATGGATTACCATAGTAGAACAGTTTCTCAAGCAGTTTGTGATGCATTTTGGAAACAGGAGATTAGCCCCTGGTCTAATGCGTCACCTGGCTTGAGAACCCCGTTCTCAAAGACTTATTATTTGGGCAGCACACATATTCTGAATGCCTTTGGCAGAATTCAAATGAGCCATTTTAATCTAGATTAATCTAGATTAATTTTGAGATTAATCTAGATTAAAAAAAAAAAATCTATGCCCACCTATAGTAAAAATATGATTGAGTCTTTATTATTTGAGGATTTATGGATCTTATAAATGCACAAACAGCTTGAAACACTGCAACAAAAGAGGAATACATAAAACATGAGCTTTTTAGTTTTTTTTTTTTTTAAGAAGCATTTTTTAATCCCTATGATGTTTTTTTCAAGTTCTTTTTGTTGTTGTTGTTGTTGTTGTTGTTGTACATGAGATTGTTGAATGTAAATTGCTGGTGGTAACAGATCAGTGGTGAAAATGTTTCTACAATGAGTGTTTTAACAAGAAAGTGACCCCAAACGCACATGTAATTGAGTGGCAATGATTAGTAATAATGGAGTGGACAGCTCAGTGTCCTGACCTCAACCCAGTTGAAACACTTCTGAGATGATACTAAAATGCAGTTTTTGAAGCAATAGCCTAAAACACTGCAAAAACAAAAAGGAAAACATGAAACATGACCCATTTTAGTCACATTTATATCACTCTTTTATTCTTTTATTTAGTTATCTTTTTTGTTGTCATACTAGAGATTGCGGAATGTATATTTTCGGTGGTAGCAAAGCTCAGCGGTGTTATCCATGTGTTGTAAATAAAGGTGGTTTCATCTCTCTTTCTCCCTCTCTCTCTAACTGAATATGTATGGCAGTGTTGGAAGCAAAAGGTTATTTACACGAGCGGTGCGTCGGTAGAGCAGGATGCACTGATGCCTTTCATCTCTGGGCATCTCTCTGGCTAATGGATCACTTTATGTAGAGATTTCACAGCATTTCATGTTTCTGTTTGATCAGTGGGCAGTGAAGACACATGAAAGTCTGAGGATTATCTTACAAAGGGCTCCCTGTTTTATCGCACTTTTAGATTTACCGTTGCGCATTTAATGCGGGTCAAGCTTGTTGTTAAGACACTAATCGAATGGTTTGACTTGCTGCTAAAAACAGGAATCACAGTCTTGAAATTTCTGATCGCTGTGCTGTGATGTCTAAAGCAAAAGTGATATGCAGGTTTATTTGAGGAATATAATGGGTTCTTTTTAATCGAAGGTTTGTTTACTGCATCTGTGGCTTTGATTACAGAAAACTATTTAAATCAAAAGGGATTTTTCACTCAAAAAATGCAATATTTGATCATTTTCTCAGCCTCATTTTGTTACAAACTGTGTATGGCTTATGCTTTTTCATCTTAACTAAAAATTAAATAAAGCTGAAACTATTCAAAACATGTTGAAATGATGAAATCAAACAAATGTAAAGAAAATATAAGATAAATACAATACCTTATACTTTAAAATGGCAAGTATTTCCTTGACAAATAACTGAAGAAAGATTAAAACTGCTAAAACTAATACAACAATTAAAACTAAATTAAAATAAAAACATTTTAAAGCCCAACAAATAGGGCTGCACAATATTGGAAAAATGTGACATTGCGATATTTTGATTTTCTGCGATAAATATTGGAATATATAAACAATTTCACCAGATGAGTTAAACTGCTATTTAGCAATAATTTATTAATTATTGGACTGATTCTGTAGGCAGGTGAATCATTCATAAAAATGTCAAAAATTAACTAATTAAAACCAAAGATAATTGTTAAAAGGACCAGTGATGCAGCAACATCGAACAACATGTCCCGTCATGCACCTCGCACACAGCTGTTCCGGATCGCCATTGATTACATACACACAGCCGGAAGATTGTCACAGACTGATTGCGAGGACTATTTACACAGCACGCGCACGCACATCAGTGCTGAGTCTTGTTATCCTGTATTGTGAAAATTATTATGCGTTTCCCTTTGCCTTGATTTGTCGTGTTTTGACCGTTGCTTTGTTTGTTTGTTTACGTTGCTAGCCGCAGGAACTGACCATTTGCCTGTTTATTGACCACGACTTTGGATTCCCTGTATGCACCTGTTTCCCCCTGCATTGACCATTGCTTGCCTGACCAGTCTCATAATAAACTGCATTTGGATCCTCAACCCCATTGTCAGCATTCCCACACATTACAATTCAAAAGTTCACACTTGGCTGATGATTGATTATAAAGTGTGTTTGGCATGCTGTCCCGGGAGAGAGCCCTGAGCTCATAAGATCCTCGAGCCTGGGGCCCCCTCCCGTTTGCAAGGCTAGAGGGGGGTTTGAGCTCAGGTAGATTTAGAGAATTCCCCTTCCGTAGATAAAGATCAGACAGTGATTGCTCTTAAGAGATAACTACTTACTAGGAGCATGTCTATGGTGCTGATTTGGATTAGTCAATTAACTTAAGTTGCATGCTTTTGGATGGTAGCAGGAAACCGGGGAACCCGGGGGAAACACACATGGGTACGGGAAGAACGTGTAAACTCTGCACAGAAACGTCGACTGGCTTGGTAAGGATGAGAACCAGTGAGGTTCTTGCTGTGAGGCAACAGTGCTAACCACTGGGCCACCCATCTAGGAAAGATGGCTGTGATTTGGAACTTAGGATATTTATAGTGGCTTAGGAATCGTCTGATTGCTGAATCATAAATTGGATAATGCAGGACCAGCCGCAAGCAATCACAAGCATGTGATCCTCTCGAAATTAGTTTATAAATAAACTTCACTAAGGGTGAAATCAACAGTTTTTTATGGTTTTGAGTGGAATCAAATAGTATTTAGGTGCAGAATTTGAATAATCAAATGTAAAATAACACTGCAAAAGTAATTCAAAATTATTCTTTATTAAAGTTACAAATGATAAAATGTCTTGTGCCTTAACACTTTGGCCTTAAAATCACGTACAAATGAAAAACTCACTCCATTTTGGTTAAACTCTGCACAATCTCTCCACACAATTCTCATATGTCCTAAACGAGTTCTCCTGGTTAACTATAATATATATATATATATATATATATATATATATATATATATATATATATATATATATATATATATATATATATATATATATAATATATATAACTGAACATTGCAGATCCTGCTGTGTGACTATTGCAGATGGCACATTGCGTTATTGATGCTAAAACAATATATATTGTGCAGCCCCTACCAACTAATGATATAAAATGATACTAAACTACAATGTGCTATTTATTTTTCACAATTCTAGCTTAATTTAGAGCTAGACTTGCTAAGAAATAAATAAAAAAGTGGTATAATCAGTTCTAAATGACTAATAAAGCCCAAATTAATTTACAAATCCCACAATAAAATTAAACAACAAAATTAAATGTATGAAAAAATATCACAACTAAATCAAAATACTTTTAAAACATTCAACAGTCACATTAATTATATATTTATTTACATCGATCATATTCTAGACTCTTCCATTTGTTTACATTGTACATTTTTACTGGAAACAATTTTTCATAGGCAAATTCACACACACACACACACACACACACACACACACACACACACAAACTCTAAAAAATGCAGGGTTCCACAAAATTCCTTCATGTTCTCCTAACGCAAATCGATTCAGTTATCTTAACAAATTTAAGTGGATTGTACATAGAACAATTAAGTTGTCCCAAAAAATTCTCAAGAATTGTGTAGTTTCAGCTCATTTTAAATAAGTAGTTCGAAAAAGCAGCAAAAAATCTTTTTTTTTTCTCCCTAAAAACACTTAAAATATGCTGAAAATAACCAGTAATAGTTTTAATAGCAAACCTTATGATAGTTGAAACTTTGGTGTGATGTGTTTTTATGTAATATTATCACAGCTGTCTGTTCGTTTATTGTCGACGTTTCACGAAACATCTTTATCAGTGAAAGACAGAATCTGAGGTTGAACTCCCCATGTTTTGAGTGTGTTTGTGAGATGAGGCTCACGGCTCTCTGTACTGTTCTCTGAAATCGATTAAATGCCATTGACAGTGAGAGTGAGATGCTGTTCTGTGCTCCACTGCTCTGACCTGAGGATGAAGGATGAAAGACCGCAGGCGCTTTTCTCGGAAAGCACTGCAGGGTAAACATGAGCACTGTAGTCCTACCACACTCAATTAAAACTACATGCTAAGGCAGAGGGGAATCTTTTTTAGAGTTTAGAGGAAAAACAGCAGTCAAATATAATGGGCATCAGAAATATTGCAGAGAAATGACTGTATTGCTGGGGAAATAAATTTAGACGGCACTTCAAAGTTATTAGAGGTCCTCTGGAGCTCTTATTAATAGGTATGTGATTGATTTGGAAAAACTGTTGATGATATGTCTTTGAATTTTCCAATTAGAAAGTTGTAGACCAGATGTCCCCACAAGAATAGCAATACTTGTCAAATTTGACCTCATGGGGACAGTTTTTTTTTTTTTTTTTGCTTATAAATCACAAACTTGAAGATGTTTTTAAAGGGTCACGAAACACCAAAACACATGTTTTGAGCTGTTGACAGTCATATCTGTTTCCCACGCTGCTATAAACACTATTAGGACACATATATTGCACTAAAAATTGAAAATTGGTTGTTTTTGAGTTATTTTGAGCAAATTTGTTCTTCCGGTTTGAAACTAATTTTTGAAGATGCGTCATAGCGATTAGATACTTGTGTGTAATTCAGCGTGGAAAGTGGCTGTCTGTACCTGCGAGTACATCGTGATGTCTCTAAGGGTGCGGCATTGATTCATGAGAAAGACTTTGTTCAAACCAATCAGCGCGTTCTATTGTGTATGCGGTGCAAATTCATTAATATGCATGATAGCTTCGAAGACTGTTTACCTGTTACAGTGTTCAGACGACAGAGAGACGCCACGTTGTGTTGCCAAAATAAGTGAAAGAACGAGAATTTGGAAACACGGGTCATCAGTGTTGCATTTATTAGTGTGCTGTGTTTATTATTGTGCTGCAATGAAGGTTTTGTTTTCATTTTCCCGCTTCTTCACGGGCCTGGTGCTGTGATTCGCGGCTCCACGTCACCAGGAAAAGTGTCAGTCAGTCAGAGTAGCTGTTAGCCGTATCAGTTTGTGCTTGAATCAGACAGAAAAGGACACAGCTGAACCTCACGCCTGCTCTCTAAAATAAAATCTGACAAGTGTCTTTCATATATATTCGGAATAAGCCTGTGTAAGTAATATGAAACGTTCACATATCTTTTGCGAGTTCGTTATTTTAGACGTAGAATGCACGTAAAGCGGTCGCATCGAGAGACACTGCAGCGCTGATGAAGATTATCGGTGTTTACAGGGGTTTGACGGATAAACATGAATTTGTAGCTAATTGTCAGCTGTGCCAAACAGCATTTACCGTTGTATTACATCCTTGTTTAACAACATACCGTTAATGCTAGAAACTGTTCATGTAATAGATCAAATTTAACAAACGAAAATACTTGCAGGTTGTGGCCCACAATCCACAGCTTCTTCTATTATGATTTGAGGTGTTTTAAGTCGAATGCAGCACAGAACTGGGAGAGATTCTGGAAGATGTCCTTTGTCAAATGCTAGCTATATAATTGTTTTTATAATTTCCTGGAACATAATTAAAATTAAACTGTAAGCACTTCTCTCTTTGTGTCGTGTCCTTTGGAAGCCCAAATACAGAAAAAGAATAAGCTCTGTGGAAACAGCAGCATTTGGATGGCATTTTAGCTTTAACATTACAGCGCCTCTGGCCACACCCCTTTGCTGCTCGGGGTGTGTGGGTGTGGTGAATGCGCGTAACCTGAAGCGTTTGTGATCTCACTAGCCTGGATGCATTTTTTGTAGTCTCCAAACTTTGTTCGCTGTAGGCTTTGCTAAGCAAACTCTGTAAAAGCCAATACCATCTTACATTCAGAGATGTTGTTTATGTTCACACAGCTACATTACCCATCAATTAAAGTTTAAAATATGATATCATAGTGGACCACCCCTTTAAGTGCATTTTATTTATAGTCATGATTTTTTTTTATATGCTTATATAACTGATATAATTTTATATAACAGATAAAAACATCATCACATGCACAGTACACACAACAAACACCATTAGACTAGCTGTTCCGATGCAAAATACATACAATTTTGAACTATGTAGGCTGTCTTTATATTTGGTCATTAAAATGACTGCAGGAATGTTAAGGGAACAGGGACTAAGGGCGTACTCACACTATGCTATACGAACCGTGCCCAGGCCCGTTTCCCGGATCGTTTGAGAAGTGTGAGTGCTCTGAATCGGGCTCAGGCATGGTTCACTTGGCCGGCCCTGGCTCGATTGGAAGAGGTGTGCCAGAGCGCGGTTCACTTGGGCTTTGGCGCGGTACGCTTGTGTGTGAGTGCAAAAAGTGCCTGAGCCCGAAACTGAAAGTGAGACGTGACTTTTAAGGGACTGTATCATATGGATTAATTAATCATTCGTACTGTTCAATGAACGCAAAACTGTCGTTGTTTATTAAAGACGCAAACCCCTCACTGCACGAGAGCTGCACCTTCAGCAAATTCCTGCAGCATGAGGACTTTATGATTGTTTATGAGCATCAAAAGTGGCTGATCTGTTCGGTGAATTATTTGACTGCGTGTCACCACATCCCAAACGACTAAAATGATATAACTAAAGAAATTTCTACTGTGCTGAGCAAGAGCGCTTACTGAACAGCGCATCATCAATGACGTAAGCGTGCCCAGGCCCGAATGTAATGTGAGTCAGGGCTGTCGGGGGAGACGGGAGGGGGGACAAGCATGCTTCGGCCCAGTTCAAGGCAACTGTACATACAGTGTAGTGTGAGTACGGCCTTAGTGTGCTATTTTCTTTCATGGTCCAAACAAAACAAATCGAGAGAAGACACCATTAGTCATTAATAACAGCCAACTTCATGTTTTATAACATGAGATTTTAACCAAATTTCAAAAGAAAATAAATAAATAGGAGCCCACATACAGCTAAAACAACCTTAACAATTTATGATATGGTAAAAAAAAACAAAAAAAAAACACTAGTTGGTGTTTTCCAGAACAGTGCAACAACAACAATATTCCTATTTAGAGGTTTTGTCTTGTTTCTAGTTGAAATATCAAAAAAAAATCTTAAATTAAGGAGCATTTAACAGGTAAAATAATCTGCCAGTGAGGTAAGCAAAGTAATCTGAATGCAAGATTATTTTGGGTACACCACTCTCAGATTTTTTTTTTTTTTCTGTCAGATTATGCTTATTTTAAGGGAAAAACTCACTTCCTTTTGACTTATCTTTTCTAAAAACAACATTACAATGATTTTTTTCTTTGTCTAGAAAATGATACTTGATTTAAGTTACTTAAAAACTAATAAGTAGAAACAAGACAACTTCTAAAGAAATAATTTTTTGCAGTGTATGTACAAAAGAACCCTTACTTTAGAACATTACTTTTTATGTTTAATCGCACAAAGGGCTCTTTGAAACATTAGTTATTTATTATATTTTCTAGTGTTCAATACACTGTCTTTCCTCAGATTATTCCAAAGCAGTGGATTTGAGGGTAGATTCACAGAGGAAGTCTCTGCTTCTTTTTCCTATTGTTTTTCAATGAACACATTACCAAGATGCACAACTTTGACTTTTCTAGTGTTTCTGTTATGGATTTGCTTACACTGCTGGTTGGCTATGAAGTCAAAGATTAGTTTTTGTATTTTATAATGCTCATTAAATAGTTATGTAACTCTTTATTTGGAAAACCCTGTGTCCATATACTATTTTGTTTTCTACGGAATGCAAAAAGTCCTTAAAGGTCTCGTGAAGTGCTTTGAAATGTGCATTTTTATTCGATGTTTGATGTAATCTCAACTGAAACATGACAAGAGGGTGGGACAAAGTGTAGCTCCTCCTCTTAAAAAAACAAAAAAACAGCCAATAGCGTTTTGCTTTATCACCACACTGCAAGTGAGCGTGGTTGAGCGCAACCACATCAAATGTGAATCGTCTTGAAGGGGGCGGGGCATGTCAGATACTAGAGAGCATTTGATTGTTCAAGATTCGATGAGAAACTGAAGTATGAGGTGACGTGAAAAAAAAAAGGCGGAAGTGACAAGCTACAAGCTTTACATGTTTATATCAGTTTTATATTTTCTAAATGCGAATTTTGTCACTGTTTTGGAGCCCACTCGCTTATAGATATCCTAAAACTAACTATCTATAAAAAACGATTTATAGATATCTATAAAACTAACAATACTATTACTAACATCTAAAATACTTTATTTTATGGGACCTTTAAAAATAAAAGACAATTACAAATTACTAAACTAAATAATACGCTAAAAGTGAAGCAATTAATAAATCAATTAGAATTAATTATACATTTCTGTACAAAATTCAATACTATGAATACAAAACATACTTTTATTGCTAGCACATAAAAATTTACATTTAGTCATATAGCAGATACTTTTGTCCAAGCGACTTGCAATACACACAAGTGCTAATCGAATAAAGCAACTGTTAGTGCTCAGAGAATTTGTCATAATCTCCAGGGATCTATGTGGAGGAAGATCGCTGGTGAACTAAAGACTGTTAACGAACTACAAATCCCTACATTCCGCTATGCACACACCAGCTTCCACTTTCACTGATCACACACTCACAGCAATAACCTGTTTTCTAGGATTGTTTGGACTATAAATATACCCTGCACACTCGGAGTCTTTGAACTTGAATGTACGGTCATGTGTGTACCTGAGCTTTATCTTAATTTTGTTTGTTTTTTGTTTGTTTATCTAATACTTTGTTTTGAATCACTGCCTTGTCTTTGTATTAAGCCTGTTTTGATCCTGATCTTGGATTCCTGTTTTGAACCTGAGTTTTTGTCTGTTTTAGATCTTTTTGTATGTTTTTTCAAGAATAATGCCTCATTAAACTGTACATGGATCCTACCTTTTGTCTTCGCAGTGGTGTAAAGTAACAAATTACAAATACTCAAACTACTGTAACTGAGTAGTTTTCTAAGTAGTACTAAGTAGTTTTAAAAATGTGTACTTTTACTTTCCTGTAAGTACATGTTTAGTGCTATATCAGTACTTTTACCCCACTACTTTGCTTCAGCCTGCAGTCACAATTTTTTTTTCTCTATGGGGTTTAGAAACATCAGTCCTGTGACTCCAGTCCAATCAAATCGCACATAGAAAGTAAATCTCATCATACTGAATAATCTCAAGACATGGGTGATTTATAAATGCAGCAATCTGTCATTAAAAGTATCGAAAAAGATGTTCAAAATCTTTACACGCAATGACCCAGAGACTGCTTAAATGCATGTCACAAATGAGAAGATGACGGATATTTACTGTATGATGAACGAAATGGCCTTAAACAATAACTAAATGCACTACAGAATGTTACGTTTACACACACATCCACAAATTACATGTAAATGCATCAGCTTTTTTACAACGTGATACTACTCACTACTCTTAAATACTTTTAAAAGGGCTACTTTTTACTCGTACTTTGAGTAATATTATTCAAATTGTATGTAATATCACTAACAGATACATTTACTCTAGTTGCGCTACATTTTTGAGCAAGTAATCATACTTTTACCTGTGTTTTCAGTACTCTTTCCACCAATGATAGAGAGAGATAAGTGTTTTCTACAGGTGGTTTGTCAAGCCCACTCACCTGTATGAGGAACACTCGGAATTGCATAATGTTTTAAGGTTGTTGTGTGGTGTGTTGGGGAGGAGAGGAGGTCCTGGTTTTGTTCACAGGGGTTCAGGTGATCACAGAGAAGATGGGTTTTTCCCTTTTAACCAAAAATTACTGATACAGTTTTCTTCACCTATGTTATACAAGCATTCAGCTACTATTTTTATGAAGTAAAAGGCCATGGCAGGGGCACTTACATCAATTAAAGTTAAGTACAACACAATTGTGCTTGTGAGCCAACATGTATTTAAAGTCACTGGCAGCCTGGAAAGACGTAATGTTTATAGAGGAACCAATAGTGGTAATGAAAATCTCCCCCGTGGAGCCCATAGATCCTATGGGTGCGCTCCAGCTTTTTTTTTTACTCCACATGCTGATTTACAGCTGTGATGGTGTGAAAAACAGCCAGCGAGGAGCTGAGGGTGATTGAGAGGGAGGAAATAAAGGAGCGTTTCACTGGGCCGCTTGCCCCTCGCGCTACGCCCAGCCATTTGTGTGTTGTGTGATAATGCGGAGGAATAATGACCCTTCTTTCTCTTGCAGTCTTTCCCTTTGCGCCTGTGCCCATTTAGCCATTCCACATCGATCCCGGCCCTCAGAGACCTGGGGCTCTCAGCGCCAGCATTACTAAGAAATGAATGGTTGAAGAGCTCTAATTTGGCATATTAAGAGGGGAGCTATATTAAAGGCCCAGAGTTCACAGAGGCGGCTGCGCAGACAGTGTGCTGTTTCCAGTAGATAAAACACAAGCTGTGAATTTTTTTTTTTTTTTTTTTTTTTTTTTGAGGTTGGCGTTAAGCCTATGGTGTCATTCAAATGCATAATGGAAGGTACAGTGCACCTGGAAAGTAAGCATTCACAGCACTTTTTCCACATTTTATTTTACAGCCATTTGTTTCCAAATTGTACACACAATATCTCATAAACACAACGTGACAGAACTTTCATTCATTCATTCATTTTCTTGTCGGCTTTGTCCCTTGCGGGGTCGCCACCGCGGAATGAACCGCCAACTTATCCAGCACGATTTTACGCAGCGGATGCCCTTCCAGCCGCAACCCATCTCTGGGAACTTCCACACACACATTCACACTCATATACTATGGACAATTTAGCTTACCCAATTCACCTGTACTGCATGTCTTTGGACTGTGGGGGAAACCGGAGCACCCGGAGGAAACCCACGCGAACCCAGGGAGAACATGCAAACTCCACACAGAAACGCCAACTGACCCAGCCCAGCCGAGGTTCGAACCTGCGACCCAGCGACGTTCTTGCTGTGAGGCAACAGCACTACCTACTGCGCCACTGGGTTGCCGACAGAACTTTGTTAAGAAAATAAATAAAAGCACATGTACATAAAAATTCACAGCTTTTGCCAAGCCACAAGAATTAAGCTTTTTATATAAAACGTTATAAATCCGAGAGCAAGAGTGATCTTCCTGGCCAAACTGAGTGATCTGGGAGAAGAGCCTTAGTCAGAGAGGTGACTAAGAACCCGATTCTTATTCAAAATAAGCACCTTGATTACACACACACACAGCTGAATGTCATCATGATGGAATACTTGGACTATATATACATCACACACATAGGCCCAGCCAGGACTAGACCTTAGTTAAATTAGGCTATTTAAGCCACATTTATAAAAACAGCCTCAGAAAAATACATTACTGGTGTGCACCTGTAGACAAAAAATGACACTGACACATTTTAGGACATCTCATTGCAAGTTATTTTCAGTTGAGACAGCTCAAACATGCAATTTAATACATGACTAGCCTTAAACCTTGTTTGTGAAACCAGGGGATAGACACACACACACACACACACACGTTAGTTGCAGTTTTGGATTTGGTACTAACTTATCTAATGCATATGCACACATATATTATTGTAAAGAATCCTATAGAAAATATTCATTTAAAAGAGAGGGTCACACTTTATTTTGATGGTCTGTTTGTTGAATTTAAGTTACATTGCAACTAATTATCATTAGATTATAAGTAGACTGTTAGGTTGGGGTTAGGGTTGGGGTTGGGGTTGGGGTTAGGGTTAGTGTAAGGTGACATGTAATTGCAAAGTTTCTTATAGTCAGTTAAATGTCTGTTGAAGGTTTGTTAAATGTCAGTGTCAACAGATATTAAGCAGACAGTCTACTAATACTCTAATGGACCATCAAAATAAAGTGTTACCAAAGAGAGATCTATGGGTGTACTCGCATATTCTAACTGCTTATAGAGAATGCAACGTATTGAGTAATTTGTTTATTAGTATATGGCGAGTTCAGATACAAAAAACCTGGAAATTATCCTCCAAAATCTGTGTTTTTCTCAGCCTCCTGTTTATGTTGCATTATTTCACTGTAAAAGCAATGAAAATAACGTATTCTTTGCACTAAACTTACTGAAACTACACACAACTGCCTGAGAAAAATGCTACATTTCAGACAGCACTTCAGATGGAGGTTTTTGCATCTAAACTATTCATAAACTGTAGAATTACCATAACAGAGTAATCCAAGTAATTTACTATAGTATGGTTCAGAAACACAATACCTTTACTTACACATGTCTATTGTTTTTTTTTCACTTGGGGATGGTCTATCATTTCTCTATAAAGATAGAAGAACTTTCCAGATGACCAACCATCTCTGCAGCTCTCCACCAATCAGGCCTGTATGGTAGAGTGCTCATAAATGATATTCTCATGCTTGTGCTGCCAAAATACTCTCAAATCCCTCACATTTTATTAGTAAAACATAGTGCATGAACAAATCTGCTCTTGTGCTGTTATTGAATGATCTCTGCTAATGGTGTGGAATGACAGATGGATTAATCGAGAGAGAGAGAGAGAGAGAGAGAGAGAGAGAGAGGATGGTTATTGATCTCAATCAGCTCTGTCTTTCTGTGTGCAGCATTGATTTTGTAGTATGCTGGTTAACTATGGATCATAATTTAGTTAACTGTCCATCTTCCTCTATTGTATGACTGTGTTTTGTATTTGGGTGGCCTTGTTGGTTGATTTAAAATAGCCCACTGGTCTGCAGTAATCCTTATTTGCCTCCAGCTGCCTTTTTAAGCAACCAAAGTGGTTTGATTTTCAGCTGTGTTTACTTTTCTGCGCTTCTCTGTAGTTACTGGACAAAAGGGAGGAGGACGGGGAATTGGATCAACCTGCTGTGTGCATCCGATGGTTAATTCAACTGGAACCAGGGTTTTACGTTCAGTTGTTCTAAAATAGGAAACTATTAATTAGATAAGTGTTAATGAGACATCCCCCTTTCTTTTGAACAACTGTATGGCGATGGTCTTATTTAAGAATTCTTTGTTTTTAGGGTCGAAAGAGCTTTTGTTGAATTGCGAAAGATAAGTTTGTGTGGTGAAAATCTGAACGTATACAGTGTAATAAACTTAAACCTCCTATTTAACGAAATAGCAAAACATCACCTGGGTATTCGTTACGTATAAAGCCGCGGTCACACTGGACTTTACTCCCCAGAGACTTCCATTCATACGCACGCAAATGCGTCAGACCGGAAACGCAGGGTCATGCGTCAGATTTCGCAGGTTGCTGCGGTGCAAAGTTCAAGCTTGGTGAACTCTGACCTGCGAAATCGCATCACTTGACTGCGTGAGACCAATCCAGGATCAAAACATGACCTCTCTGGACAGAAATTTAAAACATGGAGCAATCGCTCACTTTTTTAATGTCTAATCATCTTGTTTAATCCCGCCGCTTTTCGCAGCGCCGTACCACAGAATTTCGCAAGCTCAAACTCTAGTGTGACTTCGGCTTCATATGTGCATTATATTGGTTATCTGCCTCTTTCAACCAATCATTTTTTGCCATTTTTAATTATGTGTGTGATGTCGTTAAGAAGGCAGAATTAAGTGATAAGTAGTATGTTTAATCTGGTCTCATGCACAAAAAAAGCCATGTGCGCAGTGGTAAAAATGACATCCACACCATTTACTGTATACAGCAGTTCTTTTTGGTTCTTGAATCTGATTGGCTGACAGCTGTGTAAAAGTCTACCAGTATCAGCATTGTTCCAGGCCGTATGTATCACTCCGCCCACAGTAACTGCCATGCAGAGAAATGAATTCAATATTGTTTGACAAATGCTGCAGCTGTTGGACCACATAAATTATTTATTTATTTATTTTAGCTGAGAATGTTGTTGTTTTGATTTCAAATATGCAGTTTATTTACAAGGACAGCGTCTAATTGAAAATGTGTTTCGATGATTTACTGATTTCGATGAGATCCACTACATCAGCGGCCGTTCAGGCTTTTATTGGCTGCCAAGAGCAGCCTTCTCACGGACACTTATTTTAAAATCTGATGTATGTCTCTATAGTGGTTAAATGTGGAATATAATTTGTTTTGGTAAAAATAACAGCAATATTTATATGTAATAATCTGCTATTTGATCCTGAGTAGATAGATTTGACTCCAATGTTTTACAGCTTCACAGTCAATACTATATGAAACTTGGCCGTTGTTCTTTTGTCGTATTTACTTACATTTTTATATTGTAATTTTGTTAAATGTTATTGTTATAAATAACATTTGGTGTACATTTTTAAGTAGTAATTAATCATACAATATTTGTATTGCAAAAATCTGTGTTTGTATTGCTTGGCAGTTCACATTACATAGTTCCACCATGAGGTGGTGAAGGAGACCATATTATTATAATTAGAGCAAACATGGCAACTTTGCAAAGGGAAACACTTCTTTCTTTAAGTTCCCATGAACCAGAAGCTGCGACCATTTTTTTAAATATATGGTGATGCAGTTCCTAGAGAAATGGAATATTAAATGAGGAAACTCTCTGCAACTCTCACATGGTCGGCCACTGAAGCGAAGCAGGGCTGCGCCTGGTCAGTACCTGGATAGGAGACCACATGGGAAAGCTAGGTTGCTGCTGGAAGTGGTGTTGGTGAGGCCAGCAGGGGGCGCGCAACCTGCGGTCTGTGTGGGTCCTAATGGCCCAGTATAGTGACGAAGACTCTATACTGCTCAGTGAGCACCGTCTTTCAGATGAGATGTTAAACCGAGGTCCTGACTCTCTGAGGTCATTAAAAATCCCAGGATATCCTTTGGAAAAGAGTAGGGGTTTAACCCCGGCATCCTGGCCAGATCTGCCCACTGGCCTCTGTCCATCATGGCCTCCGAACCCTCCCCATATCATAATTGGCTTCATCACTCTGTCTCCTCTCCACCAATCAGCTGGTGTATGGTGTGCGGTCTGGCGCAAAATGGCTGCCGTCGCGTCATCCAGGTGGATGCTGCACACTGATGGTGGATGAGGAGATTCCCCCCAATGTGTAAAGTGCTTTGAATGCCCAGAAAAGGGCTATATAAATGTAAGGAATTATTATTATTGTTTTTGTGGGCATTTCATTCAGAAAGATGGGGAAAGGGTTGGGGAGAGTTACTACAACCTAACAGATACCTCATCTTCACCATTTCTGTTTGTTGTCAAAACTGACAGTTGGAGCAGCGTGATTAAATATGCTAGCCAAGCCCATTTGCTAAGATATATGTAATCTTTCAATTCAACTGAAAAAACAGTAAGTGCATTTTTAGATTTCAGTTAAAAATTATAAGGGCATACATTTTTTTTTTGATAATGAAATGCACAGATGAATTGTTCACCACAAAACTAGCATTGCAAGCTAACAAAATCATATGGTTAGTTTTGATTTCTTGGGGTCTTTTAGCAAACACTTCCAAATAGTGCTAAACCAACTGGAAATTAAGGTAACTCACATTCTAAGTCAATCTCTTTTGGCTTTATATTGTACTGTATACAGATAAACTATTTAGGAGTTTAGTATTTGCTATACTTTGGCTTTTATGAGATTTAATGTTCCCAGATGTGGTTGTCAGAGTAATACATACAGAGTTTTGTTAATTTATTTATTTATGTTTTTGCATGATAATCCTGTTATAATTATTAAATACGAGTTCTAAAGTGATGTTTTTGAAGTAGCAATGGCTTTTGGCAAGCAGAAAATGCAGTTGACTTTGGATGTGGATGGATTAGTGGTGGAAGAAAGTAGTTCCTCAACTTCCTGACACAAAAATTTAGATTTTTTCTTTTTATTTACTGAATTTTTTATTTACTTTATTTTAAAACTGGTGTACAAACACAATATCACACAAGTAGCACTGTGACATAGCTGTATATCAGCACTGTATTAGGGGTAAAGTTTACAAAATAATCACAAACATAAAATAAATGCACATACTGTATAGTACTTGTAATACTTTATTAAATGTACATAATAAGTATGTTGTATCCAGTTATAAAGTGCACAATAGTTAAGGCTACCTACAGTTAAAGTGTAAACAAATATTGAATAACATTGTTACATGGGTTTTATACTGTAATATCTAGCAAATCTCAGTTTGAATATTTATTTTACATGTTGCACATTATAATGTTGTAGTGTCTAAATTTTTGTGCTTTGTTTTTGTTGGTTTTTTTACAAGAAAAAAAACTATTGGCTGTAAGTACTGAGCTATGCAATGCATTTAATATTAGAGAACAATTGATAAAGAAATATATAATCATTTCATAGAATTTGAAGGAATCTGTGGCTATAATGACTATAATTACTTTAATCAATGTTGTTTTTTTCAAATATCTAATTTAATACTTTGCTTCCGAATATATGTAACTCAGAAAAGTAGAATTTTTGCATTATGTGGTGTGACTGGTGGTCAAGAAACAAGAGTGTAGGTTTGTGCCTGGTTTGTGAGTTTCACATGAACATTCTTTCTTCTTTCGGCTTAATCCCTTATTTATAAGGGGTCACCACAGCGGATTGAACCACCAACTATTCTGACATATGTTTTCCATAGCGGACGCCCTTCCAGCCGAAACCCAGTACTAGTAAATTTACATGAAAATACAGTTGAAGTCAGAATTATTAACCCCCAATTGAATTTTTTTCTTTTTTAAATATTTTCAGATCAGATTAATATTTCCAAATATTTCCAACAGAGCAAGGACATTTTCACAGTATGTCTGATAATATTTTTTCTTCTGGAAAAAGTCTTATTTGTTTTATTTTGGCTAAAATAAAAGCAGTTTTCAATTTTTTAAAAAACATTTTTAATGTCAAAATTATTAGCCCCTTCAAGCTAAATATTTTTTCGATAGTCTACAGAACAAACCATTGTTATACAACAACTTGCCTAATTACCCTAACCTGCCTAGTTAACCTAATTAACCTAGTTAAGCCTTTAAATGTCACTTTAAGCTGTATAGAAGTGTCTTGAAAAATATCTAGTCAAATATTATTTACTGTTATCATGGCAAAGATAAAATAAATCAGTTATTAGAAATGAGTTATTAAAACTATTATGTTTAGAAATGTGTTGAAAATAATCTTCTCTCCGTTAAACAGAAATTGGGGGAAAAAATAAACAGGGGGCTAATAATTCTGACTTCAGCTGTACGTATTTAACCCTTATGTACTGTTGGGGATGTCTTCATCCACTCTGGGGTGATTTTGAGTCTTAATTTGGCCATAACTTTTTCTGTTTCAGCTAGCAAAATCATTTTTGGTGACAAATCTTATTTTGACACATTTTGAGAAAATATATATTTAAAAAAAACTCAAAAATACACTCTGGGCACATTTACCCTTTTGTTATGTTCGGGATAAAAACATCCACTAAATTAAATTGCTGTAAAATGCATCAGATAATTATCATTATTTTTATTTTTTCAGTCCTGCTCAAAACTACTAAATTGTTTAGAAAATTACAGGATTGTAATTCCTTAATTGCCAAATTCATAAATTATGTCACTGATTTGGTAAAAAAAAAACACACACACACAAAATGACGTATTTTCAATATAAAAAATAATTGTTAATTGTAATTTGATGCATTGTTTTTGATAAATTTTCATTTTTTTCTTCCTAATGTACTGCTGGTTGCTGTTTTTGCCCCACTGACTTCCATTATAACCACATTTTTTAATTACAAAACCATGACACCATATAATCATGCATTTTTGATTGTTGGTGGTTTTTGGAAAGAGGTCAAATTTTTCATTTTACTGTTGATCATCAGTTGGCACCATTAACCCTTTAGGTAGGCCTGTGCAAAAAAAAAAAGTTTCTGGATTTTATAGAGTAAGATAGCAATTAAAGTGCGTGTGTGTGTGTGTGTGCGTGTGTGTGTGCTCGTGCATGCTTGTGAGAGTGTAAGAGTGACACTTACGCACTTACCTTGATGTGTCTGAGAAACTCAAAATATGCATCTCAGCTCACAGAACTACATGGAGTAAATAAAAACAAAGACTGTGTATTTAAGCACCATCAAATGTGATTATAATGGAAGTCAATGAGGCAAAAACAGCCACCAACAATAAATTAGGGAGAGAAAAAAATGAAAATCTAACAATGTATTAAAGTCAATGTTGTTACTGATCATTCACATGTCCAAGACTGTGATAAAAGGTTTTAAAAAATCTAGTCCACAATCACTTTTGATATTGAAAATATGTCATTTTGTGTTTTTTTTTCACCAAATCAGTGACATCATTTGTAAACTTGGCAATTAAAGAGTTAAAATCCTGTAATTTCTAACAACATTTAGTAGTTTTGATCAGGACTGAGATTGATTAACAGATTTATGCAATATATATATATATATCTGATGTATTTTTACAGCAGTTTAATTCAGTGGATGCTTCATCTCTGACATAACAAAAGGGTAGTAAATTTGTACAGTGCACAAGGGTTAACACAGAAAGCAATATTTGTTCACTTTAAATATATGATTTGTCTTACTTATTAACATAACATCTGTCCTTCAGTAAAAGAAGTCCCAGATTAAGTAAACACTTTGTGAAAGGCAGCACCTGCTATTACATCCTCATCTGAAACTCAACGACATCTGCATTGACGCAAGCATTACGTCACGTATAGATCAACATGTGGAATTACAGCTTCATTACACACACATCATCAATATTCATACCCGTCATTGGCACCGGTTATGCATGTGTCAATATTAGGTCAATAACAACCCGCAGTCCAGTAAAACATCTCTTTGCCTGTCAGTTCGTCTTAAGGTTTAGCTTCCTCCTCGTAAAACTAAAACAATGACACACACATGCCCAGACTTCAGTGCATTTGCATAATGAAATCGAATGGAATCATTTGGGGATTTGTGACTGTGCGGATCTGATTTTTTTATTTTCAATTTTAGACACCATATTGTCACGGCTGGATGGCGGGATGCTGGGAATGTTTCACTGGGGGCGACAACCTCATCTAATTTGTGCTTTGTTATTTTATTAAAAACTTTATTGTTGTTTTTTATATGCATGAGGGTTGAGAAAGGTCCTGGAGATAAATTGGGTTCCTGAGTGCAGAATCTTCAAAATGCAATGATTAATAATAATAATAATAATTATTATTATTATTATTATTATTATCATTATTATTATTATTATTATTATTGTTATTATTATTATTATTAGTAGTAGTAGTAGTAGTATAATTATTATGCTTATTACCATTAGTAGTAGTAGTAAATATAGTAGTAGTAGTAGTAGCAGTTGTTTTTGTTGTTGTAATAATAACAATAATAATAATAATAATAATATTAATAGTAGTAGTAGTGGTAGTAGTAGTAGTATTAGTAATACACTATTATTGTTGTTATTAGTAATAATAATAATAATAATAATAATAATAATAATAATAATAATAATAATAATAATAATAATGTTGTTGTTGTTGTTGTTGCTGTTATTGTTAATAATAATAATAATAATAATTGTTATTATTATTATTATTATTATTATTATTATTATTATTATTATTATTATTATTATTATTATTATTATTATTATTATTATATTCAGCAAATAAATATAAGTTTGAATATAATTTTGTTGTTGCTATAATAATAATAATAATAATAATTTGTTATATATTATTATTATTATTATTATTATTGTTATTATTATTATTATTATTGTTATTGTTATTAGTATTATTAGTAGTAGTAGTAGTAGTAGTATAATTATTATGCTTATTACTATTAGTAGTAGTAGTAAAAATAGTAGTAGTAGTTGTTGTTGTTGTAGTAATATTAATAATAATAATAATAATAAAAATAATAACAAAAAAAAATAATAATAGCAGTAGTGGTAGTAGTAGTAATACACTATTATTATAGTTGTTATTAGTATTAATAATAATAATAATAATCATAATCATAATCATAATCATAATAATAATAATAATGTTGTTGTTGCTGTTGTTGTTAATAATAATAATAATAATAATAATAATACATTATTATTATTATTATTATTATTATTATTATTATTATTATTATTATCATAATTATTATATTCAGCAAATGAATATAAGTTTGAAAAAAATTTTGTTGTTGCTATAATAATAATAATAATAATAATAATAGTTTGTTATATATTATTATTATAATTATTTTTAATAATGTTTACCAACACTGCATTTAGTTAATCAGAAATACACTAAAAACAGCAAATAAAAATAAGTTTAAATACCATTTTGTATAATGTTTGAATATAATTTGGAATATAATAATAATGTTTGAATATAATTTTTGTCCAAAAATAAAATTATTGCTATAAAACAAAACTGAATTTTCAGCGGACTAAGAGCTAATTCAAACTTTTATATGACTTTGCTTCTGAAAACGTGAGATGCAATGGTTAAGAGTGGTCTGAATAAAAAAAAGCACACCATAAAACATGAAGGTATCCGGACACAACCACAGAGTGCCTGTAAATAGAAGCTTGACCCACGTCCGAGCTCTTCTAATTCAGGGGTTCCCAAATTTTTCAGCCCGCAACCCACAAACTAACAACTCCGGTGATTTGCGACCCCCACTACACTTGGAGGTGGTTATAAACATACAAACATTGCACACAACATTGCACACACACCAATAGGAATAATATAAACACAAGCATATTGACAACACAATTTAACAAACATATATATATTTTATAATCATTATTCATTTGTTTAATTTAATATTAACGCAGTGGCGCAGTAGGTAGTGCTGTTGCCTCACAGCAAGAACGTCGCTGGGTCGCAGGTTCGAACCTCGGCTGGGCTGGGTCAGTTGGCGTTTCTGTGTGGAGTTTGCATGTTCTCCCTGCGTTCGCGTGGGTTTCCTCCGGGTGCTCCGGTTTCCCCCACAGTCCAAAGACATGCAGTACAGGTGAATTGGGTAAGCTAAATTGTCCGTAGTGTATGAGTGTGAATGTGTGTGTGTGGAAATTCCCAGAGATGGGTTGCGGCTGGAAGGGCATCCGCTGCGTAAAATTGTGCTGGATAAGTTGGTGGTTCATTCCACTGTGGCGACCCCACAAGGGACAAAGCCGACAAGAAAATGAATGAATGAATTTAATATTAACCTCACTTCATGAGAATGGTAGGCACAATGTTTACAGCACAAGACTCTTCTTGGTCATTTTGGAGACGGCCATTTTGCGATCATCCTCCATATTCAGTTGTGGGCTTTATTTTTAATGTATGTGAGTGCAGTAAAAGTGTCAAAGTTTAACATTGTGCTGTAGAATCTGCTGCAACTAACATTATTGCTGTGACATTAATCTAGCAAAATAACCCCAGGGTTTGGAATCCAATGGAAAAAAAAAATTGAAAGGCTGATGGCTTTTTATTTGCATGTTGTGTTTTATGTAACTATTAAAAATATGTTTGTTCTATACAGTAGGTTATGGATGAAATATGGTAATAGTTTAAGATATATGGGATTTTTGTAAATCACCAAGGGACCCCCACAGAAAAGAAACCACTGTTCTAATTGGTCCACTGCTGTAGAACTTACAGTCAGTTTTGCCAGATATACCTGATTTTTTCCAGCCCAAAAGCTGTCCAAAACCCGCCCAAACGCACACACAAAAAACACCCAAAATATTAAATCAGTATTTTATTTATTTTAATTTACGTAAATCGAAATTAACCTAGTTACTTTAACTGTCACAATTTTTATCTATACAGCAACCAGGACCAATGGCACTAATCTACTAATTACTAATTAATTTACTACTAATTACTAATTAATCACTAATTAATCTAATAGGTAGATTACACTACCTATTAGAGTGGTATGTTTTACTTTGGAAAAGGGGTATAAATTCTTTCCATGTGGTGTTTTAAATTCTTTTGAACATAATCAGGTGCTGCTGTCAATCAGACCATGCTTCTATGTTTGTTCTTGCTGTCAATTGCGGAAAAAAATGGTAGATAAAAGTGTTATGATAAACCGCTGTGAGTTTAACTGCAGGCGCTGCGTGATGCGTGTGCACACAAAGGGGAGTCAGATTTGTCCGGGGAGGCAGATTTTGATACAATTTTCACTTCACCTGCTCTTGTGGGTGGGCCCACGTGGTTTGCGCTATGCACTAACTTAATGGAGTAGGAGCACACGGTTATGTTTTGATAAATAAATAAATAAAATTTAAGTTTCAAAATTCTAATTTTGTCAACTCGCCAATGCCATTTTTTCAACACAGGCTCATTCAGAAAATGTAGTACTGTGGATGTTTCTGGAGACTGCGAATTATGTAGCCGGAGGAACGTATGGCTGCATTTTGGTGCTTACCGGATGACCGCTTACCTCTGTGTGGAGGCCTTTCCCTCCGCAACCAGTTTGTCCCGTTAGCTTGTCGTGTACGTTGGCGGACTTGAGACGCAGAGAGAGAGTTCACCACGATGACGACGACCGGGTTCACGTCCGGGGAATCAGACGAGGGCTTTTCTTTTCTGGATGGCACTTGTAAACCGTTGGTTGGGTTTAGGGAAGTATGTGGGTGGGCGGGTCAAACGGTAAAATTGGTTGGGTTTAGGGAAGGAGGAGGGTGGGTCAGTCGATTGGCCGGTCGCTCAGTCAATCATTCAGTCAGACAGACAGACGGACGGTCGACAGCGGCCTCTGCTGGGTTTACTCGAGAACAGTGCAGGCGTGAACGCCACTCGCGAGAGACATTTGATATACGAAAAAGCGCACACTGCGGCCCCTCGCGGATTCGCGAAAACAAAAACTGCAAAAATACATTCCTCCTGGGACGTATTTCGCGGTCCCCAGAAACATTCATGGGACTACGTTTTCAGAATGAGTTTTCAATCAGCGTCATGTGAAATTTCATTTCAAAAAGCTGAAATCATTCCTAAAGTCATTTTAAAAAGCTAAATTTAATAGGCTTTTGTGGCTTAAGCATTTATTATTATTAATATCAACATTGAAAACAGTCTTAATGCTGAGTTTGTAGCAATGGTAAATTAAAATGATTTTTTTTTTTAAATGTTAATATTTTTTTTTCCCTAAGCTGCCAAAAAGAGAGCTCAATTTAACCCCTGGGTCCTTCATGAATTATTGAAGGATTCATAATGAATGTTAAGAGCTGGAAGTAAAGTTTCCTAATGGTCTTTTTTTATCCTCCTGTCTACTGGCAGGGAGAAAGTTTTGATCGTTTTTGATCAATAGAGAGTAATATTTTACGAGGTTACATCGCCTCATAAGTTTTATCACAGTTAATTGGAAGGAAATTTTCATCTGGCTGTGCAGTAATTTCTGCTCTGTTGGCCTCATGGGTCTACGCTAATGCAGACGCGCTCTTATACTGTCTCTCACCCTTCGCTAAAATACTGATCTTTCCAAACCCTCTTACTGTACAGAATCTCAGTGCCATTATCTCGCAAGCTGATTTCTCTGCTAGTCCCTGAGGCTGAAAATATGAAAGCGCTCTCAGAGATGCAAAGATCAGCTGAGACTGTTCAAGTTCACCAGACTTACAAAAAAAAAACTTGCAAAAATAAAAAAGCAGATGCTGTTGCCCTAAATCTGAAAATCTCTGGGGTTAAATATTTGAAGGTTCAGCAAACATGTCATTCCATGTCACTGACTTGCTTACAGAGACATTCAGAACTTTAAAAAGAGACCTCGTTTTTACAAAAGATTTTACTTTACCACTAATAGTTGTTCCAAATAGTATTAAAATGTTTTTAGAATAACTATTAGTGGTAAGATAAAATGTAATTAGCACAAATAATCTTGTAATAATGTAATAAATGTAATAAGCACAAAATCTTTAGCAATACACTATACGCAAATTATTTTTAATTATCGTAATGATCTGACCACTTCATTGAATAATGTATGTAGTAGGCATTTTAGTGTCATTCTTTTTATTTTCCATTATTACATCATTATTATTGTTGTTGTTGTTGTTACCTTTATTAAGTCGTGGTTACATTGACCTTTTCACCCCATTGACCCCATTGACATTAAAGTTGACATTAAATGTTGCTGCATTTCAAAGTTCCGAAGTTGAATCCTAACCAACTTTATTATTATTATTATTATTATTATTATTATTATTATTATTATTATTATTATTATTATTATTATGATGAATGCTAATGTAATCCGCCAGTCCTTCACCACCTATTCACTCCAAGTGGTGATCGAACCAGTGATTCCTGCATTGGATGCAAATAGTCTAATGGGGAGGCTAAAAACCATGGCCTCTGTCATCTGTCACCATTACACTGAGTACTATTTAAATACTCCCAATTTTATTCTGATTTTCATTGCTGTTTATACACATTCCTATTATTTTCATTTCAGTTCTTTTAATGGTTTTGTGTTCTGTGTTTTTTGTATATGTTGTATTATTGCGGTGTAGCTATGTACAGTGGTGTGAAGAAGTGTGAAAAAGGAAAAGAAAATTAAGACTTTGGAATGGCCTAGTCAAAGTCCTGACCTGAATCCAATTGAGATGCTGTGGCATGACCTTGAAAAGGCAGTTCATGCATGAAAACCCTCCAATGTGGCTGAATTACAACAGTTGTGCAAAGATGAGTGGCCCAAAATTTCTCCACATAATATCGCTGTAACAGACTCATTGCAAGTTACAGAAAATTCTTGATTGCAGTTGTTGCTGCTAAGGGTGACCCAACCTGTTATTAGGTTTAGGCTGCAAACACTTTTTCACATAGCGCTATGTGGTTTTGTATTTTGTTTTCCCATAATAACATTTCAAAACGGGCGACGCAGTGGCGCTGTCGCCTCACAGCAAGAAGTTTGCTGGTTCGAGCCTCGGCTGAGTCAGTTGGCGTTTCTGTGTGGAGTTTGCATGTTCTCCCTGGGTTCGCATGGGTTTCCAGTTTCCCCCACAGTCCAAAGACACGCGGTACAGGTGAATTAAGTAGGCTAAGTTGTCCGTAGTGTATGAGTGTGAATAAGTGTGTATGGATGTTTCCCAGAGACGGGTTGCGGCTGGAAGGGCATCCGCTGCGTAAAACATGTGCTGGATAAGTTGGCGGTTCATTCCGCTGTGGCGACCCCGGATTAATAAAGGGACTAAGCCGAAAAGAAAATGAATGAATAAATGAAAATTTCAAAACTGCATGTGTTATCTTTGACTAATATTTAAATTTGTTTGATGATCTGAAACATTAAAGTGTGACAAAAATGTCAAAAAAATAAGAAATCAGTAAGGGGGCAAACCCTTTTTCAGACCTCCGAATATATACAGTGTATATACACTGTATACAATATATATTCTATAAACAACACTTAACTATTTCTGATTTTGATTGTAATGTAATAATGTGCACCTTGTGTAAAGCTGCTTTGGAAGGATAATTTGTTTGTGAAAAGTGCTATACAAATTTTATTGAATTAAATTTCTTTTAAAACATACTGTATTCTCAAAGCTGCTAGGACAGATTTTGACTAAGGAGTAGACAAAAGTCTTAAGCTAACAGTAATGGCGAGTTCACACTACATGATTTTAGCCCTCACTTTTTATACTTCCGATTTGTTGGTGATTTCACAAAATCTGTCAGGAAGCAAATCGGTGCTCGTTCCCATGAGTGAAAATCACCCAGGCTGAATTCGAAACCGCGTACTTCTCTACTATTAGGTATGGAAAAAGCAGTATGCGAGCGATTGAGTATGTTTGAATCCACAATGTTCAAAAAAGAGTAGGCGAGAATTATCTTAATCCTCGCGAGATTCGGCCGTACGTATACTCAGTTTGCCTAGATATGTGCATACTCACCCACAACATAATGGGAGAAAACAGTACGCGAAGAAAGAAGTACGTTTGAAACTTCAGTAATCATAAAAGTGTAGGCGAGAAATCCCCGGATGCCGTACTGCTTCTGGCCAGCTTCCGTAGTATTATCGGATGGTTACCTATCTATCCCAGGAGGCCATGGGAAAGCCTTCAGCACGGAGAAGAAGAAGCAGGAGAAGAGGATACGTCATAATATTGAGGAAAAACGGGACGCGGACGCTTTGAAACGTAAGTTACTGGACAGCAAATGACGCCCCCTGAGTTAAATCGCATGTGTTGAGCTAACGTTAGTGTACAGTGAACTGTAGAGTTACTGACAGTGTAAAGATGCTTTATAGTAACGTTATGTTTGTTTTATTTTGCTCTAAAACATAATTATGTGGGAACTTGAAGCACATAACGTTACGCTTCAAACGTGAATTTACATAAACAAAAGACAATTATTAAATGTCTGACATAAATATATGAGAAGTGTAGCAGATCAGCAAATGACAACATTAAATAGACACCTGAGTGAGTGATGTGTTTGTGCTAATGTAGCATTCTCTGCTGTATAATATTAATAAACCTAAATAAAACCATAATTCATTTGTTTTATCTGTTCATTTGTATAGGTGATAATGAGAAATTTATATATTTTTTATTTTCGAACACAAAATGACATTAGTCTGTTAAAATCACTTCTTTATTTTGTATGATCTGAAATATCCTCAGGTGCCCTGTGCATTGAGGATGAAGAAGCGCAGCAGTGTGCTGGAGATGATGGAGATGATGTTGGAGATGCTGTAGTGCTTTGGACAAGACCCTGACAGATGTTGCTGTGGTCTCTTCTTCTTTAGAATAGGTTTCTCAGGCATGGACAGCTTCATGTCTTAACCCCGTTTTAGTCTGACTGCAGCAGTGATGATGCTGATGATGATGACGAACACAAATGAACACCTGCTGATCATCTGCAGAACTGGCCCCGCTGTGTGGAGATGCAGCAGAACATGCGGTTCTACATGATTCTAGAACAAGTTTGAATAAAGCTTTGTTTCATGTGTTGTGGACTTATTTGTCTTAGTTATTTTTATTCATTCTTTTAATCATATATTAATGTTTCCTTTTATGGTCAATAAATGAAATAATAATTTTTCAATAATATATACATTATTTCATATTTTGACAGAAAATGAAGATGTACTCACTTTGCTACATTGGTCTAGTGACTATTAATGCATAGCTGTGGCATATAAAACAAATGTTAATTTGTATTTTGCTTCATTTATATATATGATTTGTTTGATTTATATAGATGTCCTTCATTATTGAAATTAAAAATATATATTTTAAGGTATAGAATAAATTAAAATGTTAATTCCCTGCTTCAAATTGTGGTCATGTAAAACAAGCAGACTAAAGCACTACTGTACACAAAGATGAACATCACTCTTGGATGGCCTACAGTAAGTAACAGCACACTATTGATGCCAATATAATAAAATATTACAATAATTCTCCATATCTTCTGGTATATGAAGAGTTACTTATTTATATTATTATTATAGGATTGTTATAATTATTATTAATAAAGAACTTATAATTTATACAGGCTCTGAATAACATTGTATCGTTTAAAATTAACAAAAATGACGTAAATGTATTGGGTTTCTTGTATTATGAGATTATATGCACACAAATGCACAATGAGAAGGTTAAATATATCTGCATTGAATAATCAAACAAGTCAGCAAAACAAACGAGATTTATACAGGTTACTTGTGGATGAAAAATGTTATAAAAACAATAAAGACAACAACAAATTCATGTGAAATTTTTTAAAAATAAAAATATTAATTTAAATTAAGATTCATTCGACCTGCAATTTCTTTAAAATTGTTGCGCTTCTAACATCAGTCACATGATAACGTAAACATGGCGGATGAGGTACGATCCTATTCATACTTAACGAGATTTGGCTGTTGAGTGCCTACTCTTTTAGTCCTCGTTAAGTAAGTACTTATTGAAATTGAGTACCTACTCATTGAGTATGTGGTTTCGAATTCAGCCCCAGTGTGAGTTATCAAAGACACAATCTGCCAATGTGTGCTGATGCCCATCAAATATTTGCCAGAGCCTTTGCTGATCATTAACTTTAATTAATATTAAAATTATATATCGTCACCTTGGAATTATAAGGTTCTATCTGCGTTCTGAATGATTTTGAGATATTGAGCTTCAAAGTTTTTGCATTTCATAGCAAACAGTATGTGTGTAACATTTGTTTTTTAAATAAAAAATCTTAAAATGTAAACAACTTATAAAAAAAACATCCCATAATGTAAATAAGTTGTCATTTAATAAGAATATGTCAATAACTCAATTTTGACAAAAATGTCAGATAGAAACTTATAATTCTAAGGGGACAATTTGATTTATCACCATCTTGAGCGGCACGGTGGCGAAGTGGGTAGGGCTGTCGCCTCACAGCAAGAAGGTCGCTGTTTAGAACCTTGACTGGGCCAGTTGGCATTTCTTTGTGGAGTTTGTATGTTCTCCCCGTGTTTGCTTGGGTTCCTCCGGGTGCTTTGGTTTCAACCACAAGTCCAGAAACATGCACTATAGGTGAATTGGGTAAGCTAAATTGTTCGTAGTGTATGTGTGTGAATGAGAGAGTATGGGTGTTTCCCAGTGATGAGTTGCAGCTGGAAGGGCATCGGCTGCGTGAAACATATGCTTGATAAGTTGGCAGTTCATTCCGCTGTGGCGACCCCTGATTGATAAAGGGACTACGCAGTGGCGCAGTAGGTAGTGCTGTCACCTCACAGCAAGACATTTCTGTGTGGAGTTTGCATGTTCTCCCTGCATTTGCGTGGGTTTTCTCCGGGTGCTCCGGTTTCCCTCACAGTCCAAAGACATGCGGTACAGGTGAATTGGGTAGGCTAAATTGTCCATAGTGTATGAGTGTGTATGGATGTTTCCCAGAGATGGGTTGCAGCTGAAAGGGCATCCGCTGCGTAAAACGAATGAATGAATTGGTGATAGAGTATTATTACAGGGTCTGATTATGTTTGTATGGTGTACAGTATACAGTAGAGGCTGATTTGATTTACAACATTAATCTAATTATACATATAATGAGTTTTGAGGCTATTTAGAGTATTTAGCATTAGAAATGTTTGATTTCAATTATAATTATATGAATATGCGGTATTTAATCCGGGAGGAAATATAACAACATACAAATGGATGACTGTAATACAGTATATTACATCAGTGACTGTAAGAAGCATGGAGAACTAGATTTGCATTTTATGAAGGCAATACCAATGTTTGCAATGCAGCGAAATTGAATGCCTCATGTTTAGATGTTATGCTTCAGTTCTGTGCAAATGAGATTCCTATAAACATACAAGTTAAGCATGTTTTCAGTTGCTTTACAGATGAATGAATAACATATTTAATGATTTAAATATATGCAAGACATAGGCTTGAATATTAATCACAATTTTGTATTGCATGTTTATACAGTTGAAGTCAGAATTATTGGCCCCCCTTTGATTTTTTTTTCTTTTTTAAATATTTCCCAAATGATGTTTAACAGCAAGGAATATTTCACATGTCTGATACCCTTTTTGGTAACACTTTATAATAACTACACACTATGAACCATTTGTTAATGATTAGCATATAGTGAATTCATTATCTGTTAATCATTAACTCTACATTAACAGACGTTAGTAAGCAGTTTATAACTGCAGCTACAAATGCTCTATTCTTGACTTACAACCACATTTATAATGTGCTTAATACTTGTACTTTAATACTTTGTTAATGATTTATTTTTCATTACTAAATTAAGTATTGCATTATTTACAAACCAGTTATTTAAGCATAGTTGGTGTTTTTTTATTACCATTCAGAATGAGTTAGTAAATGATTATTAAACTATTAAAATTAGCATTTATAAATCTTATTATTCAGGCATATATTAATAGTTAATTTGTATGTTAATCAATGCTTTATTAACTCAACTTCATCCAGTTTTGTGACCTAATCTAAAGTGAGGACTGTTTATGCTTTATAAATTCCTTATAAATGACAATTAAAGGCTCAGTTAAATTCTAAACAGGAAAAAAGAACATAAACGACATTATTCATTCCTATTCATTTTAAGATACACAAATAAAACTGTATTTAAAAAGAATATATTCTTTGCAACCTTATCTAAAATAAAATTACTGTACAGTTTAAACATTGCATCTTATTATATTGTTATATTGTTGTTGTTTTATCCAATTTTATGTCGTATTTTGACACTCCTGTTATTCAGCAGTGTTTAAACTTTACAGTCATTTTACTTTTTAGATAAGATTGCAATGATTATTGTTCATACTGAGCCTTTAATTGTCATTTATAAGGGATTTATAAAGCATAAACAGTCCTCACTTTAGATTAGATCACAAAACTGCATGAAGTTGAGTTAATAAAGCATTTATTAACATACAAATTAACTATTAATATTCATTCATTCATTCATTTTCTTGTCGGCTTTGTCCCTTGCGGGGTCGCCACAGCGGAATGAACCGCCAACTTATCCAGCACGATTTTACGCAGCGGATGCCCTTCCAGCCGCAACCCATCTCTGGGAACTTCCACACACACATTCACACTCATACACTATGGACAATTTAGCTTACCCAATTCACCTGTACTGCATGTCTTTGGAATGTGGGGGAAACCGGAGCACCCGGAGGAAACCCACGCGAACCCAGGGAGAACATGCAAACTCCACACAGAAACGCCAACTGACCCAGCCCAGCCGAGGTTCGAACCTGCGACTCAGCGACGTTCTTGCTGTGAGGCAACAGCACTACCTACTGCGCCACTGGGTTGCCTTAACTATTAATATATGCCTGAATAATAAGATATATAAACGTTGATTTCAATAGTTTATTAACCATTTACTAACTCATTCTGAATTATCTTAAAAACCATCGACTACTCTTAAATACAACTGGTTTGTTAATAATGCAATACTTAATTTAGTAATGAAAAGTAAATCATTAACAAAATATGAAAGTGCAATTATTAAGCACATTATAAATGTGGTTGTAAGTCAAGAATAGATGATTTGTAGTTCCAGTTATAAACTGCTTACTAGCGCTTATTAATGTAGAGTTAATGATTAACAGATAATGAATTCACTATATGCTAATGCTTAGTAAATGATTGATAGTGTGTAGTTATTATAAAGTGTTACCATATTTGGTATTCTGGAGAAAGTCTTATTAGTTTTATTTTGACTAGAATAAGGGCCGTTTTAGATATTTTATGAACCATTTTAAGGTCAAAATTTTTAGCCCCTTTAAGCTATTTTTTTTTTTCGATAGTCTACAGAACAAACCATTTTTATACAATAACTTGCCTAATTACCCTAACCTGCCTAGTTAACCTAATTAACCCAGTTAATCCTTTAAATGTCACTTTAAGCTGTATAGAAGTGTCTTAAAAAATATCTAGTCAAATATTATTTACTGTCATCATGGCAAAAATTAAATAAATCAGTTGTTAGAAATGAGTTATTAAAACTATTATGTTTAGAAATGTGTTGAAAAAATCTGCTCCCTGTTAAACATAAATTGGGGAAAAAAATAAACAGGGGGACGAATAATTCAGGTGGGGCTAATAATTCTGACTTCAACTGTATGTGTTATATATTCTAATTTGTTATATTAAGAAGAGTCAAAAGCTTACAATACAGCACCTTTATGTGTCTTGAACCATGGCGTGTGATCTATATGAATCAGCTATGATATGTAACACATCGATAGATGGCTTTCTGGCTCTTTGTATGTGAACATCATTCATCAAGCACAATGGGGTTTACTGTGACTGTTGCCTTTCTTCTCATTGCAGATGATGGTTTGCACATGAATGTATTTATTAAGATTAAGACTTGCAAAGACGGAGAGAGAGTGCAAAACTCAGTGGGAGAAACGGCATGCTCTCACGTGGAACAAATGAATGCGAGAGACGAATGTAGAAGCGAGTGTGAAATTCAGATGATGTGTCCAGAGGAGGTGTTTTCATACTGTGAGAGTGTGTGTCTGTGTCACTGTTTCGCTCTCTAACCACTTTCTGAGTGTGTGTCTGTGTCACTGGGGGCTCTGCTCGCTATGGGCTCTGTAATAAAATGAATCTAACTATGCTAATTCGACAGCTAAATTTTTGTCACCAAGCCCCCAGATGCCGAGAAACCAAATTATGGACAGTTCATCAGAGGTTTTTATTATTATTGTTTTTTTTTTTTTGTTTCAGCTGCAAGGGTTTGTGCATCCATTATCGTCTCGTCATGCTCATTTGTCTGCTTTTAAGAGAGCAGGGTTGTGTTTGCGTTCATAAGGGTTCATGAACTGCAATCATTTTATGTTGAAGATGTCATTTTCAAGCGCGCATTCGAAAAGATGAGGGTGGTGAACTAGTAAGAGTTCATTATGTGAATAGCAAAGCAATGGTGCACTAGTTGAAGTTGAATGGAAATTCTAAGGTCGTAAGTTTATCTAAGAGACATCACCACAGTGACCTTCAGTAAGAGCAATATGTCAGCCAAAACACTGAGTGTAAAACTTGTAGCAAATATGATTTATTTTATTTTATTTTTTGCTATGTTGTTGCTAAGGAAAACAAAAAGAGAAATTCTAAAGATGTCATATAGCTGCTTTCCGTACAAAGTTCAAAAAGTAATCTATTTATAGACTTTAAAAGGGTTGATATTTGTAAATATTACTTCACAATATTACGGTTTTGCTGTATTTTCATCATATAAATGGTCGGAACAAAGCCTCAGAGCATAAGAGACCTCAGATTCAGGCTGATGGTGGTGGTGTAATGGTGTGGGGGATATTTTTTCGCACACTTTGGGCCAATTAGTACCAATTGAGCATTGTGTCAATATAAAGGGTCACGAAACACCAAAACACATTTTTTGAGTTGTTGACAGTCATATATGTGTCCCATGCTGCTATAAACACTATTAGGACACATATATTGCTCTAAAAAGTGAAAATTGGTTGTTTTTGCGTTATTTTGAGCAAATTCGTTCTTCCGGTTTGAAACGAATTTTTGAAGCTACGTCACGGCCATGAGATACTTAGGTGTAAATCCAGAGTGGAGAGTGGCTGTCTGTCTTTTCGAGGACATAGTGACATCTCTGAGTGTGCGGCATTAATTCATGAGAAAGACGAGCTTCAAACCAATCAGCGCGCTCTATTGTGTATGACGTGAAACTTCATTAATATGCATGATAGCTCCGGAGTCTGTTTACCTGTTTACACTGTTCAGATGGCAGAGAGACGCCACGTTGTGTTGCCAAAACAAGTAAAAGTACAAGAATTTCAAGACAAGAGTCGTAGGTGTTGCGTTTATTAGTGTGTTGCAACAAAGGTTTTGTTTTCATTTTCCCTCTATGAGAGAGCAGCTGGACTCACGTGTGGATTACAGTGCACGCGACAGAAACGCTTTTGTAAGGAACATTTTTACCCGAGAGCTTTTTCTCATCTGGAAATGGTGAAATCCGGATTTGCCGCTCGTCTCCTTTTAATAAAAAGACACAGCTCCAGTTTGATTGTCTGTCTACAGATTTGGTAAGTGTTTGCAGTGCAGTGCCCTTTGTTTAAATGCTGCTCTCCGAGTGTAAACATGTAAACACAAACTATTCCCGTTGTGCAGGATTTTCGCTGCATTTTGTGACAGGATAGTCTATACACACATGGCTTTCTGACGCTACCTACCGAGTACATGTGTTACAGAGAAATGCGGAGGATTTTTTTTCTCTTATTCGCCGTATCAAATCAGCCTCTCTGTGTTTGTTTTGCCTGTGAAATTTAGCGCGTGCCCAAATGGAAACTCCCTTCTATGCAAATCCTACCCTCTTTCCCTCCCCCGACACTCCCACACTCCCAGAGCTGGACACGCCCAACTTTCCTGACTTTTTTCAAAACAGAGGTGTGAAAACACCCTGCTGAGACAGGGGGTTTCATGGCCCTTTAAGTATAGTTGCTGACCATCTCCATCCCTTTATGACCACAGTATGTCATCTGATGGCTACTTCCAGCAGGATAACGCGCCAGGCTGGTTTCTTGAACATGACAATGAGTTCACTGTACTCAAATGGCCTCCACAGTCACCAGATATTAATCCAATAGAGCACCTTTGGGATGTGGTGGAACGGGAGATTCGCATCATGCATGTGCAGCTGACAATGTGACTGACATCATGTCAATATGGACCACAATCTCTGAAGAATATTTCCAGTAGCTTGTTGAATCTATGCGATGAAGGATTGAGGCAGTTCTGAAGGCAAAACGGAGTCCAACCCGGCACTAATAAGGTGTACCTATTAAAGCGTATATGTATTATTGTCTATATTACAATTTAATTATCAGTAAAGGACAAAAAGCACAAAGAAAAAAAGCATTAAATATTCTGCCATACAACAATGTATTTTCCAATTTACAAAGAATCACTGAAGTAACCTCAAATCTTCACTTTAGATCTGTGTTTGTCGTTAAAAAACTAAACATCCTGCGCAAAAACATCAAAACATTTTCCGCAAAAGCATTTTTCTCAACCTCGTCTGTTTACGTTCAGTCATTTTACTTTAAAGACAACAAAAATAACCTATTAATTGCCATAAAGACAGCATAGGCTCATTCTGAAAACCTAGCCCAATATACATTCATTCATTCATTCATTTTCTTGTCGGCTTTGTCCCTTGCGGGGTCGCCACAGCGGAATGAACCGCCAACTTATCCAGCACGATTTTACGCAGCGGATGCCCTTCCAGCCGCAACCCATCTCTGGGAACTTCCACACACATACACTACGGACAATTTTAGACTACCCAATTCACCCGTACCGCATGTCTTTGGACTGTGGGGGAAACCGGAGCACCCGGAAGAAACCCACGCGAACGCAGGGAGAACATGCAAACTCCACACAGAAACGCCAACTGACCCAGCCGAGGCTCAAACCAGCGACCTTCTTGCTGTGAGGCGACAGTACTACCTACTGCGTCACTGCGTTGCAATAAATATATCTGAAGATCTGAAGATCCTAAATTATGTAGCCAGACGTACGGATGGCTGCATTTGGTTTTTAAAACAAATGCTACGCCATTCCTTTTCGCGATTACTAGCTGATAACTTATCTCCATGTGGATGGCTGGATTACCAGTTTGTCCAGTGGCTCGTTGTGTATGTCGGAGGATTTGAGATGCAGAGTTGACCGTGATAACAGTGTTCGAGTCTCGCGAAGAACGGTTCCAGAAAGCGGGTAAGACATAAACAAAAGCAAAAAATAAATAAAACAAACAAGTAAATAACAGGGTGAGAATGTGGTAAAATCTGAAAACATGGTAAATATCAGACGAGGCCTTTTCTTCAGGTTTAGGGAAGTGGGTGGGCGATGGTCAATCGATGCTTTTCAAAACACTATCAGTTGGGTTTAGGGATTGGGGTGGGTGAGGGATTGGTCAGACGGTTGGTCGGTCAGTCACTCAGTAAGTCAGTTGACAGCGGCCTCTGGTGGATTTATGTGAGAACAGCAGGCGCGAATGGTACTGACGAGAGAAATTTGAGATCTCAAAAAGCATACACAGCGGCCTCGAATTCACGAAAACAAAAACTGCAAAAAATCCTAGCTCCTGAGACATATTTGGCGATCTCCAGAAATGTATACAGGAGTACGTAATCAGATGTTTTTGCATTGAGTTATACAGTATATTTATATATATATATATATATATATATGAAGAAGTTGGGGAGGGATTCTAGTGGGCCCCTAATAGTATCTCTGGGGCCCCAAAACAGTGTGGGCCCTTATGCTGCGTTCACACCAGACGCGGAACGCGCGGCAAAATCGCGCTATTCGCGTGTAAATAGACGCGTGAACATTTGAGTTTACTCGCTTCATTCGCGCATCAAACTCCGATTCATTCGCGCGTCAAATTCACTTCAAAACAGACGCGGATTCGCGTCATGGGCAGGGCTTCTGTCTGCCCGGTGACTGTAGCTTCATTGCTAAATGGCTAACATGGATTTTATTGAGGAAATAACTGTGTTTATGTGCTTTATAAAGGCTGAAAAACAGCGTCGATACGTTTGAACGAGTGTCTGAGTCCACTCGATACTTTCAGAGGTGCTCCCAGCTCTGTGAGCTCAAACTCCTCCAGAAACTTAACCTGGGTGACGGAGGCTTCCAGCTAAATGGCTAACACGGATTTTATTAAAAAAAAAAAACTGTGTTTATGTGCTTTATGAAGGCTGTGAAACAGCGTCGATACGTTTGGAGGAGTGTCTGAGTCCACTAGATACTTTCAGAGGTGCACCCAGCTCTGTGAGCTCATAAACTCCTCCAGAAACTTAACCTGGATGATGGAGGCTTCCAGCGGTGCTTCTGACTGAGCCAAGCCCAGTTTGATGAACTGTTGTCGGTGTCGGCTGGAGGATTTCCCCCGGACACCAGCAACAGGTGCTACGTCACAATCATGCCCCCACAAGAGCAAGCTCCTGATTGGTTAACGCGGCGCGAATGTCCGCAGAACTTCAGATTTTTGAACTCGAGCGATTCGCGCGATTTGCGTGTATCGCGCGGCAAGATGCCTATTCGTGCGTTTGCATTGACTTAACATGTAAATCACTCGCGCTTGACCCTTCTTCCGCGTCTGGTGTGAACGCAGCATTAGAATTGTCCTAACTTCCCCCCCTTAGCAGCCCCCTGCTTTCAACAGCAGGTTTGTGAATTGAAAGGTCACTTTTAAAATTCTATTGCAAATATCTTTGCATAAAGCTTCTCCTAAATGTCTATGTTCTCCTAAATGTCTACTCTGTGTGTGCACTAATACCAGGAGAGAGACTTAGAAAGGAAATGGAGATGGAGAAATTCAGCTCATGCCTGTTCCACCAGATCAGAGGCTTTGAGAAAGGAGGGGCCGGGGGGGTCTTAGAGGATGCCTGTCTCCATAAGCAATGACACTTCCGCACCCTATTAAAAAGATGCATTAGCCCCAGCACACTGGGCGCTAATGGCTCCAGAGTTTGGATGACTTTTTCCATTATTAATATGCCTGCGCGGTTACAGTGTTATACGTCTGGTAATTAAAGACAGAGCTCACATTGATTTCCACCGAGTCCGCGAGCATGTGTGGAGCCACGCGGCCCCCGTGTTGTGTGTTCACCGACAGAAGCAATCCATCTTTTCCTGGATAGGTTTCACAGGGGAGCCGGCAGATTGAAAGCATACTTTCTGTCATAGCTCTGCGCGGTCACAATTAAGCTGTTAAATACGGTTTCAACCGCATTTCAGTGCTGACAAACCCAGTGCGGTGGCTCTTCTCTAAACACTTCAGAGATCATTAGCTCAAAATGCTTACTACTGTAAACAACAGTGTAATGAATTCTGTCTCTGTCTGACATATATCACTGAAATAGATGTCTTGTTCAGAAGATGCAGGTGTTGATCTAAATAAAAATGGCTTCATCACTGGGAAATGATACGATTCATTTTGGTGGATAGTGAGTTTTCAGTTTAGGCAAGTATTTAAGCTTTATTAACCCTTTCACATGTAATTTTTAAATACTCCCACTGACCCCCCCAGTTATGAGTTATAATGACCATTATTTAGAACACATCACTTTAAAGTTTCCATATCAATGCACCAAGTTTATTACAACACTGCAGCCCTAATGATGGATATTTATCAGACTGTGTTTCTTTTTCTCTTTTCTGTAAATATTCCAAGCATAATGTGAAATATCTGATAATCCATGGTTTCAAATACAGTATGCATAAGAGCATGCATTTTGTCATTTAAACCACTTAATAATTATCATATTACTTGATCTATGCCAGGTGAAGGGCTCTGAAATGTTAGCCTGTACTGCAGTGGAGAGGTTAGAATAAACATTCTAGTGACCTAAACAGCGCGCATCTGATGTGAATAAAGCACATAATCTGATTATGTTTACTATTATATATAATTATTATTGCCGACATCAGCATGTATTTTACAAATCATAAATGTATTGTTTTCCTAGAACTTGTTTATTTTATGTACATGTGTATTTAATGTCTTGAGCCTACAAAAATAATCACTATTTGTTTGAAGACTAAGAAATTGTGTTGTATGACAAGTGAGGCACACATCTTTTTTTCGTTTTGACTCAATAAAACTTTGATAATAAAAAATGTTTTGACGCATTATGGCGGGAAAGCAGATCTGAATTTAGCAGCTGATTACTAGAAGCACTGAATGCTAGTGATGGGCCTTCTTGAACGATTCGTTCATCTCAAGATCGATGAGTTCTCTCAGGAAGTGATTCGTTCATTTGTGCAGGTCGAGTCAGGGCCGGATTAAGAACACATCCAAGCAAATCCAAGGGTCCCCCTTTTTTTTTTTACCTCACAAAAGTATATATATATATATATATATATATATATATATATATATATATATATATATATATATATAATATATATATAATATATATATATATATATATATATATATATATATATATATATATATATATATATATATATATATATATAAAATAATAATAAATAAATAAATGAATAAAATAAATAAATAAAAAAATAAATAAAAAAAAAGTATTAATAAAAATTTGTCTAGAATAATTCCAAGATTAATCTAGATTAATCTAGATTAAAAAAATAATCTATGCCCACCCCTAATATATATATATATATATATATATATATATATATATATATATATATATATATATATATATATATATATATATATATATATATGTATGTATATATATGTGTATGTATATATATGTGTGTATATATATATATATATATATATATATATATATATATATATATATATGTATATGTATATATATATATATATATATATATATATATATATATATATATATATATATATATATGTATGTATATATATGTGTATGTATATATATGTGTATGTATATATATGTGTATATATATATATATATATATATATATATATATATATATATATATATATATATATATATATATATATATGTATATAAAAAAAATAATAATAAATAAATAAATGAATAAAAAAAAATAAAAAAAATAAATAAATAAAAAAAAGTATTAATAAAAATTGTCTAGATTAATTCCAAGATTAATCTAGATTAATCTAGATTAAAAAAAATAATCTATGCCCACCCCTAATATATATATATATGTATATATATATATATATATATATATATATATATATATATATATATATATATATATATATATATATATATATGTATGTATATATATGTGTGTATATATATATATATATATATATTAGGGGTGGGCATAGATTATTTTTTTAATCTAGATTAATCTTGGAATTAATCTAGACAAATTTTTATTAATACTTTATTTATTTATTTTTTTTATTTATTTATTTATTTTTATTCATTTATTTATTTATTTTTTAATTTTTTTTTTTATATTTTTTTTTCTCCAATTCTGTTCAGTGCCCCTATTGTGGTACAGAAATTGCACACTTCACATCACCTTAAAAAAAAGGGCTGTCAGTTATTTCAAAAAGACAGAAAGAAAAAAAAAACATGCCATCTAACCATCAAATGGCTTGATTGTTAAAATGATTGATAATAGTGCAGCTACTATATCATTTGCTGTATGCGATTAGAGTATTTTATGAGGTTGCACTGAGAGTGATTAGTTAAGTACAGTGTGGGTAGAAGAACAAATCACCTTCCTGCTCTCTCTCTATTTCTCTCTCGTTCGCTCTCTGTATTTATTTGGCCATCTTGTTTCTGTCTCTCTGAATATGCATGAGTCCCCACACCAAAGCGTGTCCTGGCTCATGTTCCTCATGAATGCTGTTCTGGCTGATCCATACATTGCATTAGCATCACGATAAACGCAAATTGGAAGCGAGCATGATTGCTTCCTGGTCCGCCTGTTTGAGCCAAAGCTGCGCGTGTGGGATAAAGAGGCCGTGATCTTCCTCTAAATGACGTTTTAATTAAACTGCGTGCCTGATGCACACGGTAACCGGCTTTGAAGGGACTTACCTTTCACTCATGCCTTTGATTCTGTTCTGCTGGGCTGTGGAATAAGGGGGAGTTGCATACACACAGGCTTTTTTTTCCCCCCTTTTTCATAGGTCTTTGAAATTTTGACCATCTTTTGGTCTGATTTGATGGTGTTTGATAATTTGATCATCGTTTATGACCAAAACCCAACGCTGGGTTAATTTGACAGAATAATGTTGGGTTGTTTTAAAGAGCCCCTATTATGGGTTGTTGAAAATGACCCTCCATGTAATGTGTAACACAGCTCTAAGTGTAGTGAAATATCCAGCTAAGGCTTAAATCTAAAAGTGGACAGTTTTTAAAACTATTGATTCATCTAAAAAAAAGAGTCGACTCAGTGGTTTAAATGAATCGTCTTGATAACAAGTCTTTAGCCGTGACGTCGATATGAAACAATTGTTGCGCGCCCACTAACACAGCAGCAAAGACAAACAGATCCTGAAGTCATGAAGATGCTGTGCTTACCTGGATATTATTGGAAGTGTGAGGCAAAGGAGTGCCTCAGAAATCTGCATTCTTACAATGGGCGATCTATCAGTACACAGCCCATGGATTCGTTTCTTCCTCCATCTTGTAATGGACAGAGAACACCAGGGGTGCGGGCAAAATAAGGACAGTTTATTAGGTACACCGTCAAACAAAGGCAGGTTGGCCTTCGAGCTGGTGCGCAGCACTGGAAAGGCTTACGAAGACTCGGGGTGAGCGCGATGGGAGCCCGCAGAGATAGCTTGTCAGAGGACAGAGAAGGAGCGCTGGTGAGCGCTACAACCCCCCGGCTGGGGATGTGATCGTTGGGCTAAGCAGAGTACGGGTAAGCCCTGAGATCATATAACACTTCAGGCAAGAGGTGCCACAGCAATGATTGCAAATAGAAATGATCTACATGTTTTGTTACTTGTAACCGCTTGTACTGTATCAGGTTAACTCTTTATATTCTCATATCGCGTCTAATGCCACGTTGTAAACGCAACGCGTGCTGCTTTGTTTACGGATTTAAATGCGTCTGTGAGGTCGTTCAACTTCCTTTTGTCGTTGCTATGGGCACCGTTAGCTGATTCTACACACGTGCAGCGGTCAAGGTTTAGAAGAGTTTAGCTTTTGCTGCCGTGTGGATTAATACTGAATGTGTGTCATAGAGCAATATGCTGGTGTTTAACTGCACTGCTTTCGGCGCTGAGGTGTCTGAATAACACCTGTTGAGAACCGGGTACTGTTTACTGTGGTGTTAGTAAGTTTTCTATGAAGCATGTTTCGGGCGTCCGCTGCGATCGGATAATTAGATTAGATTAGATTAGATTCAACTTTATTGTCATTACACATGTACAAGTACAAGGAAACGAAATGCAGTTTAGGTCTAACCAGGAGTGCAATAGCAGCAAGTGCAGGATACAGGTATAAGTTATAAAGTGCAGTTATAGAAAAAAAAATATGGTGATATTTACAAATGGATGTACTATGAACATTATATACAGGTTGTGTTAGCTATGAACAGAGATTTACAATAGATGGATAGATGTACAGGTTGCTATTAATAATCAGAAGTGTGCAGATATATAAACATAATTACAAATGTATATGTACAGTGTGTGTGTACATAATTACAAATGTACATGGGTATGTACAGTTCAAATAAATGAATCAGTGCAATGAATATGTTCAATTTTTAAATGTGCAAATGTTAAATAGTGCAGTGATTATGAGGAGTCTGAGTTATGAGGAGAGTGGGGGGTGTATCAGGGGGGAAAAGAGTCAGTGGGGGGCAGAGTTCAAAAGGGAGAGAGCTCTGGGAAAAAAAATAATATACCAATGTTGGCGACCTGGGGGCTTGATAAACCGCGCTGGGCATTTTACTGTCATCATTTACACTTACAATCGCAACAGGCTGTCATCGGTCCAATCAGCGCAGATTAGCTTCGCGCTAAGGAGGGGTTTGGGAACAAATGAATCGCTGAACGATTCATATGGGAGTCGCTGAGATAATTAGGTAAAAATAAATTCATATTATAAAACCATGAAAGTGTTTTTTGACCTTGCATGCAGATCAGACTGTTGTTGGAGACCCATAAAACCGAAATATGACCCTTTTTAATGTGTAATACAGGCTCCTTAAGACAACATTGGGTCAAGTATGACCAAAAACCAATGTTGATTTTTTTTATTTTCCAATTTAATATAAATCACACTTTTAAACCAGTGGTTGAGTTTGTTAATATTTGACCCAACATTGGGTTAAAACAGCCAAGCGTTTAATAGAGTGTAATGCAATGAAACTACACATTATTGTTTTTTCCCTATTGTTTGTATTAGTTTAAATTTCTTTTTTCTTAGTAACAATTCACGTTCTGTCGTTTATTCTATATTTCTGTTGTTTATCATTTGTTCTGTCATTCACATTATGGTTCTGTTGTTCAGTTTTTCATTTGTTCTGTTATCTTTCTCTTTGTAATTTATTTCTTTTATTTTTTTCATTGTTTCTTTGGTTTAGTTGTTTATTTGATTATTTAATCTAATAATTATTCTGTAGTTTCGTTGTTTATTTTATTATTTGTTTTATCGTTCATTCTGTGGTTCCGATGTTTGTTTTATTATTTATTCTGTCATTTGTTTCAGGGTTCTGTTGTTTGTTTATTATACATTCAATAACCAGTTGATTGTAATTATTTTTGCTGTTCAATCCATGTTTTTTTTTTTTTTGTCAGTTCAGTTGTTTGTTTTATTGTTTGTTTTGTTGTTTGTTCTGTGATCCATTGTTCAATTAATTGTTTGTTCTGTTGTTCATTTGATGGTTCAGTTGTTTGTTTAACAATTCAGTCTTTCATCTATTCATTAGTTGTGTTCATCAATTTATTGTTTGTTCATTCTGTGGTTTAGTGTTTTTATAATTTGTTCCTTCTATTGTTCGTTTGTTAAAATGATCTTTGTTCTTTCATTGATTTTGTGGTTTCGTAAATATTTGTTCTGTCATTTGTTTCATGGTTCTGTTGTTTGTTTTATCACACATTCTCTCATTAAATTAGTCATAAATGAGTCTTTGATTTTGAGTCTTTCATTCTGTGGTTCAGTTGTTTGTTTATCATTCATTCAATAACTTGTTGATTGTAATTATTTTTGCTGTTCAATCCATGTTTTTTTTCAGTTTAGTTGTTTGTTTTGTCATTTGTTCTGTGATCCATTGTTTAATTAATTGTTTGTTCTATTGTTCATTTTATGGTTCAGTTGTTCATTAGTATGTGTTGATCAATTTATTGTTTGTTCCGTCTTTCATTCTGTGGTTTAGTGTTTTTATAATTTGTTCCTTCTGTGGTTCGTTTGTTAAAATTATCTTTGTTCTTTCCTTGATTTTGTGGTTCAGTTGTTTATTCTATAATTCTTTCTGCTCTTCATCATGTTTTCTGAAAGTCATTCTGTTTGTTTCATGTTGTCGTTCATCCTAGACTTTTGTTGTTTTATCATTTGTTCAGTCGTTCATTCTATAGTTCTGCCATTTGTTTTATTTGTCCTCTCTTTTGTTTTATGGATCAGTTGTTTGTTTTATAATTCATTCTGTTTCTGTTGCTCAATGTATTTTTGTTCTGTCATTCATTCTGTTGTTTAGTTGTTTGTTTTTCTTTCATTCATTGATATTTGATGTTCATTATTATTTATTCTGTCATTCATTCTTTGGTTTTGGTATTTGTTTTATCAGTCCTATTCAGTTATTCCTTCTAGACATCTGATGTCTTATCCTTTTGTTCAATTAATTGTTTGTTCTGTGGATCTGTGGTTTGTTTTAACATTTCGTCACCTTGGAATTATAAGGTTTTATCTGCGTTCTGAATGATTTTGAGATCTTAAACTTAAAAACACCCCATGATGTAAATATGTTGTCATTTAATAAGAATATGTCAATAAATCAATTTTGACAAAGATGTCAGATGGAACCCTATAATTCTAAGGTGACGATTTGTTCAATTATTAGTTATGTTTCATAGTGCTGTTGTTAAATTTGTCAAATCTGTTGATGTTTTATTATTGTTTTTTTTTTCATTCCTGTTGTTTATTTTATTATTTGTTTTATCAGTCATTTTGTGGTTTCGTTGTTTGTTTGAATATTTGTTCTGTCATTTGTTTCATGGTTCTGTTGTTTGTTTTATCATACATTCTCTCATAAATTAGTCTTTTCAGTCTTTCATTCTGTGGTTCAGTTGTTTGTTTATCATTCATTCAATAACTTGTTGATTGTAATTTTTTTGCTGTTCAATCCATTTTTTGTCAGTTCAGTTGTTTGTTTTATTGTTTGTTTTGTTGTTTGTTCTGTGATCCATTGTTCAATTAATTGTTTGTTCTATTGTTCATTTTATGGTTCAGTTGTTTGTTTAATGATTCAGTCTTTCATCCATTTATTAGTTGTGTTGATCAATTTATTGTTTGTTCTGTCTTTCATTCCGTGGTTTAGTGTTTTCATAATTAGTTCCTTCTATGGTTCGTTTGTTAAAACGATCTTTGTTATTTCTTTAATTTTGTGGTTCAGTTGCTTCATTATTATATTTTTCTGGAATTCATTCTGTTTTTTCTGTTTGTTTCATGTTGTCGTTCATTCTAGACTTTTGTTGTTTTATTATTTGTTCAGTCGTTCATTCTATAGTTCTGTCATTTGTTTTATTTGTCCTCTCTTTTGTTTTATGGATCATTCTTTTTTTTTATAATTCATTCTTTTCTTCATCCCATGTTTTTGTTGCTCAATGTATTTTTGTTCTGTCATTGATTCTGTGATTTAGTTGTTTGTTTTTCTTTCATTCATTGCCATTTGATGTTCATATATTATTATTATTTAAAGAGCCCCTATTACACATTGAAAAGAATCATATTTTGGTTTTATGGGTCTCCAACAACATACTGATATGTATGCAAGGTCAAAAAACACTTTCATGGTCTTATAATATGCATTTATTTTTACCTAATTATCTCAGCGACTCCCATATGAATCGTTCAGCGATTCATTTGTTCTCAAACCCCTGCTTAGCGCGAAGCTAATCTGCGCTGATTGGACCGATGACAGTCTGTTGCGATTGGTCGACAGCGTTTAGCGCGAGACAGTAAAATGCCCAGCATGGTTTATCAAGCCCCCAGGTCGCCAACATTGGTATAGGATCCGATCGTAGCGGACGCCCAAAACACGCTTCAAAGTAAACTTACTAACACCACAGTAAACAGTACCCGGTTCTCAACAGTGTTATTCAGACACCTCAGCGCCGAAAGCAGTGCAGTTAAACACCAGCATATTGCTCTCAAGTATGACACACATTCAGAATTAATCCACACAGCAGCAAAAACTGAACTATTCTGAACCTTGACCGCTGCACGTGTGCAGGATCAGCTAACAGTGGCTATAGCAAGTGAAACGAGCTCACAAACACATTTAAATGCGTGAACAAAGCAGCACACGTTGCGTTTTCAACGTGGCATTAGACGCGATATGAGAATATAAAGAGTTAACCGGATACAGTACATGCGGTAACTAGTAACAAAACATGTAGATCATTTCTATTTGCAATCATTGCTCTGGCACCTCGTCCGTGAACTGCTATATTTTCTCATGGCTTACCTGTACTCTGCTATTCTAAACGATCACATACCCAGCCGGGAGGTTGTAGCATCCTCTGTCCTCTGACAAGCTATCTCTGCGGGTTCCTGCGCTCCCTTCACAAGCCCGAAGCCCAGCGTGCAGCAGCCTGCCGGTGTACCTAATATTTTGTCCTTATTTTGCCCGCACCCCTGGTGTATTGTCGGTCCATTACAAGATGGAGGAAGAAACTTAATGCACGAGCTGTGTAGTGATAGATCGCCCATTGTAAGTGTACAGATTTCTGAACGACTCCTTTCCCCTCACACTTCCAATAATATCCAGGTAAGCACACCGTCTTCATGAGCGTCCTGCTGCTGTGTTAGTGGGCGGGACCGCAGGTTTGAATTTTGCCGGGTCTGCGCGCGCAACCATTATGTTTCGTAACGACGTCACGACAAAACGGCTGATGACTCGTTATCAAGACGATTCGTTTAAACCAGTATGAGTCGACTCTTTTATAAATGAATCAATAGTTTTAAAAACTGTCAACTTTCAGATTTAAGCTTTAGCTGGATATTTCACTTCACTTAGAGCTGTGTTACACACTACATGGAAGGTCATTTTCAAAAACCCATAATAGGGGCCCTTTAATATATGTTTGTTATATATTTGTTGTATTATAAGTTCAGTTTTATAGTTCTGTTGTTAAATATGTTAAGTCTGTTGGTGTATTATTATTGTTTTTTTTTTCATTCTGTTGTTCTGTTGCTCAATTTATTGTTTGTTCTGTCTTTTATTCTGTGGTCCAGTTGTTTGTTTTGTTATCTGCTCTGTCATTTGTTTAATAGTTCTGTTGATTGTTTTATCAGTCAAAGTCTTTTTTTTTTTTTTGGTTCAGTTGTTTGTAATTGTTCACTTAATTATTTGTTGATTGTTATTATTTTTGCTGTCATTCAATCCATGTTTGCAACCCAGGTTCATTATGAATACGTACCCCTGTATACATTTCTGGAGAGCACGAAGTACATCCCAGGCGTTTTGCAGTTTTTGCTTTTCGCGAATCCACCAGAGGCCGCTGTGTACGCTTTTTCAGATCTTAAATTTCTTTCGCGAGTGGCATTCACAACTGCTCTTCTCGTGTAAATCCACCAGAGGCTGCTGTTGACTGAATGACCGACTGACTGACCGATAACCCCACCCACCCCTTCCCTAAACCCAACCAAAAAAGCACCGATTGATCCACGCATCACTTCTCTAAACCCAACGAACAGTGTTTTCCAAAGTAATCCAGAAAAAGAAAAGTCCTCCCTTCTGCCTGATTTTACCATGTTTTTAGATCTTACCACATTCTCACCCTGTTATATACTTTATTATTTATTTTTTTTTACCTGCTTTCTGGAACCGTTCTTCGCCAGACTTGAACCCCATAGTTGCGGTCAACTTCCCTCTGCGTCTCAAGTCCGCCAACGTACACGGCGAGCCACTGGTCAAACTGCTAACAGCAGACAAAAACGTCTGTATGGAGGTAAGCGGTCAGCTGGTAACACGAAAAGAAACAGAAGCCATTGTCTGCCCCATACTGCCCCATAGCGTTCATTTTAAAGACGAAATGCAGCCATACGTACCTCTGGGTACATAATTTATGCTCTCCAGAAATGTATACAGAGCTACGTTTCCACAATGAGTTTGCATTGCATTTTTGTTTTATCATTTGTTCTGTTGTTCATTCTGTAGTCAGTTGTTTGTTTATCATTCATTCTGTCATTCTGTTCTGTTGTCTGTCATATTTTTACTCTATGGTTTTGTTATTTGTTAAATTATTTTTTCAGTCATCCATTCAAGTCTTCTGTTTTTTTATGATTTGTTTAGTCACTCATTGCATGGTTTGAATGTTTGTTTTATAATTCATTCTGTCATTCATCAGCTCTGTCATACGCTCCTGTTGCTTTATCATCTAGTTCTATTTTATTTCCCTCAATTAATCTCACTAGCCATATTCTTTCTTTTCTGCTTCTCTTACTCTTGTGATGTTCTTTTCTCAATACATCTGATCTGATGTAAAAGCAGCACCTGTTAAGACAGTCCACAAGCAGATGGCAGCTCTAAGTTCCCAATGTTTCGCTCTTTAGTTAATCATCTGGATTGCCTCTTGGGAACACTTTGGCTTGCTTTATACCGCCGACTACTCTGCCAAATGTCAGCCGCACTGTGTGTATGTGAGCTGAAATGCTTATACACAAATAGAAGTGATGTGAATCCCTATCAACACTCTATTATCACTTCATTTTACTAAATCCATCCTGGTCACACAGAACCTTTTCCAATGTGTTCGTCTTCAGTTAAAAATAGGCAATTAACAGCTTGAATGCAGCAGATATCTGCAAAAGGCACAGTATGTAATTTTCACCACTAGAGGGCGCATATTCACAACAAACAAAAACGTAGTTTGATGATGCTGAGGGGTCTGATTGAGGGGTCTTCATTACATCCCATGAGACTCATGAATGAGCTAAAGGACTCAAAACTCTTCTTTTATCATGATAGTATAAAGCATCAAAAGCAAAACGATGAGAGATGAGTGGGACGCTGCATAAAAGCAGCGGAGCTTTTATTATGTCACAGTCCACCAATTTTAGTTCTTCACGTCATGATAACATGATAAAAAAGCAGTGCTGTTTTATCCTACTAAATATATGTTAGGGTTCTGTTATTATGCTGTTCAGTGTAGTCTAATAAAACACACAACAGACAGTATTAAAGCAAATTTGGTGTTTGCTTGTTTTCTATAAAACAAAACCAAAAATTGAGGGAGTAAATCCACCAGAGGACTGACCGACCAATAACCCCACGCACCCCCTACCCTAAACCCAACCGAAAGTGTTTTCAAAAGCACTGATTGACCTGCCCACCACCAGAAAAGGAAAAGTCCTCACGGCCCATAAATATATGTTAGGGTTCTGTTATGATGCTGTTCTGTGTAGTGTAATAAAATGCACAACAGTATTAAAGCATTTTTGGTGCTTCCCTGTTTTCTATAAAACAAAACCGAAAATTGAGGGTGTGTGACCTTATTAGAATAAGTTAAAGCTACTTGTTTTTTCTAAATTTGAATATTCTTTGAAAACATATACAGTATATGACAATGTAATTTAATGTAGGCAACAAAATCTATAACAATGTTCTCAGGGGTGGATTTGGTGATTTGGGGGCTCTACGAAATTCCAGCCAATGGGGCCCAAAAGTCCTAAAATGCACCTTTTTGCTATTTTTTTATGTCACTCAATCTTCGTTTCTACATTATATTGTAATGCTAAATAAAAATGACATGTAAAGTATCTTGTAAAACTTATAAATGATTTTTTTCCTATGAGCTCACAATAAATAATAAAATAATAATAATAATAATAATAAATAATAATAAATGAACTATTTTGTGTTTTTATTTTTTAACTAAAGGTGCGTTCGACTCATAGACTGTAAAATATATGGACGTAGTATCTGTGACGTCACCCATAGGTTTATGAAGAACCCAAAAGAAGCCACCAGAAGGCGTGGCCGACCTTCACCATTTTGTTCGCGCGTCATCGCACCAACCCCGGGCATACCATACAAGGGCAAAGAGGCGGAGCGTGAGCGGAGATACAGAGGCATGCTGCTTAGACCGGCTTTCCTATGGGAGAAACGCTTAATACTTCATCACCTGCGACTCGTTTGTGTTCTGACCACATGTGCTTGGTTGTACATTTTATCAATAAAGTGTTTAGACTTTTAAAAACACTGTTTCATAAGCAACGTCATAAGCGCAATGCTTAGTGGCTCAATGCATTACACATTGAGCCACTAAGCATTGTGCTTATGACGTTTTTCAACAGGAGGAAAGTGCGAATTACTTCCAAACACTTCAGATATAGTCTGTGTTAGTAAATGCAAGGCTAATTATGAAGTCCAGGCAGAACACTGTATGACAACACTTCAGATGACTGTTCTAGAGCCTACAGCTAATCAATCTGTCAGATTCTGGAGTGCATTACAGCTCTAAAGAACATTATAAATGATAAATGATCTTAAATACAACAAATACATTCATAGAGATGGTATATAATTTCACTCACCTGGGAAATGGAGGCCACGTGAATGGCTTGTGAGCACAATTAAGTGCACACAGCATGCCATATCATCTGATAATTGTAAGAAATAATTCCAAAAGGCAGCTGACTGTGTAAAGTCACATAAAACAACACAAAAATACGATGAATATGCCGAGATCAGCGGCTAATCAGCCGTAATCAGCTGAGGTGAAGTGACGGCGACCAGCGAGACCTAGCTGTCACTCAAGTGGCCACGCCCTTAATTATGCAAACTTAATATAACCTAATATAAAGGAAACGGATGAGTTATAAAAAAATTCACCCCCCTCACAGTTGTCACGAAGGGTAATAGTAGCTATATGAACCAAAATCGTTCTTTGTACCAGGCTGTAAACACCTTTTTTCTGCTGTAAAGTTGGCCATTCTAACAGTGGGCTCAATAGAAATTTGCTCTATTATGAAGCCAGGACTAGCAGAATTTCGATGAATTGCAGTTTCAGTTACTTCCGTATTGGCTTCCCGAGGGAGAGCGGGAGGTTGCCGCTTGGTTCGACTTCATGCAGCGCTGCGCAGATCGATTGAAATCTGTCTTAAAGCAGTGCATGCCGGTTAGAAATTTTGGCCGGATTGACGCTGCGCTGACGCCATGTGACTGTCACATGTGGCATCGAAGTACCGCGACAGGGCTCCGAGATCAGACGACTCATTCAGCCGGTGCAGCATCTGAAGAGCATCTGCAGGACCTGCGATGACGACACTGCTGTTACACGATTGGCCGAGTTCACCGCATGAAAATAACCACGTGTTTCGCATTTATTATTGGACAAATTCCGTCTCACGAATTTCAAAACAAACAATTAACCTTTCATACCATCTCTATCTTGTACACATCATGCTTTTAAAAGACTACAAATATTTTACTGCAGTATCCTCTTTTGTTAAATCATTTGTTCATAATGTCTAGAATGTTTGCACAGGTTTATTCTGCCTTTTTATACAGACTACTGCATTCAGCTCCATAAACGATTTAAATGATATATTTTAGTAAATAACTTAAATATTAACTACAATAAGTCTTGTAATAAAATAATTATCATCGTTGATCCTGACACCCCTATAAAGATTTTCTAACAAATTAACTAAAAAAATATTTGATTAAATATAGAAATATATAATTATAAATATTTTATTTTCTGTCAAGCCGTTTATGCAGAAATGTTAAAAGTGTCATTGATGTACCTGCTCTTTCTGGAAAACTTCTACTAAGTGTAGCTCATTTGTTTTGCTCCTTTTGTTCAATCTTTTGGATTAAAGCTTTTATTATCCAAAATAGTCTTAATCATTGTTTAAGACTTAATCAAAACACTTTGTTTTTGGTTTTACACTAATATATATTGGAAAGTTTTAAATATATAAACGTAAATAAATGTAAACCCCTTTGTAGCGTATTCAAACAAGCACTGGAACAGTATTGACATACCCTTCAACATCTATAGCCCAAAGACTGATGTTTAAACTCCAAGAATTTGTGCTTATTGTTTTGTTTAATAGGCCTATTCGTTGATATTTATTCGCTTATTATGTGCTCTCTCGTTTTCCCCTTATTTCTCATGCGTTTGTTATATAGGCTACTTTTAATGGTCACACTTTATTTCGATGGTCCATTTGTTGAATATGTTACATTGCATCTACATGTCAATTAATTCTCATTAGATTATAAGTAGACTGTTAGGTTGGGGTTAGTGTAAGTTGACATGTACTTGCAAAGTTTCTTATAGTCAGTTAAATGTCTGTTGAAGGACTGTTAAATGTCAGTATCAACAGATATTAAGCAGACAGTCTACTAATACTCAAATGGACCATCAAAATAAAGTGTTACCCTTTTAATTCATAATTCCCTTGTTTAAAACGAACTAGTTTGTAGAGACTGTATTCTGTTGTATGTGTACTGTAATTCTTTTGTTGTTATTGCAATAAATAAACAAATATATAAATGATCCCGCCATGTGATCGGTCATCATGACAGCAGCAACGTTGAGCCACGGAGTGTCCGGCTTGATGGCTCCGTTTTCAACTCCGCCCCCGGCTGCGCTCTGCTAATCTCGTTGATTGCCGGCTGTAGCCGTGCTTCATGTCGAACGCACCTTAAATCTTTACTGATTTGACTGCTGGACTGCTCCATGATTGAGGGTGGGGGACACATTTGTGCAGATGTAATAATTACACTACAATAAAAAATGTTATAACCTCACCAGACACAATATGATTGAAATGTTATATATATAATTTATATGTATAATTTATACTTCTAGGTATTTATTTGGGGGCCCTCAGTTTTCCTGGGGCCCTAAGCGGTCACTTACCTTGCTTATTGGTTAAATCCACCCCTAAATGTTCTAGTTGTTTTTGTATATTTTAATGAAAGAAATTGTACATATTGTGCCTTTAACATATGTCCCTCAGTTCTCCAAATGAATACGTCCAAATCAAATCAAATCACTTTTATTGTCACATGATGAGCAGCACGTGTGCTATGATGAGTGAAAAGCTTAGGTGCTGGCTCCAGACAGTGCAAAATACAAACAGTGCAAAATACAGACAGTGCAAAATACAACAACATACTCACAAAAAAAACAAGACAATGTAAAATTGGCAATGTTGACAGCGATACGTACGGTGGATAGGTGTACACATAGTTGTAGGCAGTATTGTTTTAAGTATGGATTTGTTAAAGTGCAGTACATGCTACATCTTAATGGTGTGCAGTCCGGGGTATGGAGGAGTTTGTGTGGGGTGTGTTAAGTGTTCATCAGCCTGATAGTCTGAGGGAAGAAACTTTCCTTCAGTCGGCTGGTGCGTGACCGGATGCTGCGGAACCGTCTGCCTGAGGGTCGCAGAGAGAAAAGTCTATGGCTTGGGTGGCTGGAGTCGCTGATGATTCTCTTGGCTTTCCTCATGCACCTCCTGGTGTAGATGTCCTGGAGGGAGGGAAGCTCACCTCCTACTACGCGTCCAGCAGTTCGCACAATCCTATGTAGACCTTTGCGATTGCTGCTGGTGCTGTTTCCGTACCAGGTGGTGATGCAGCAAGTCAGGATGCTCTCCACAGTGCAAGTGTAGAACGAGCGGAGGATAGTGGGGGCTCATTCCATGACTTATGACTGGTTGTCATGGACATATCCAAATTATTTCATACTTTTTGGAAATTGAGATTTTTACCTC
>LR812527.1:7578464-7588464 GCA_903798195.1 Danio kyathit | reverse complement strand
AAAAGGATTGCGAAAACCATTTGATGTTGGTTGTTGATTGTTTTAAAGCATTCAAGAGAAGTGATGCGGTAGAAAAATAGGTCACACTTTATTTTGATGGTCCGTTTGTTGAATATAAGTTACATTGCATCTACATGTCAATTAATTCTCATTAGATTATAAGTAGACTGTTAGGTTGGGGTTAGGGTTGAGGTTAGTGTAAGTTGACATGTACTTGCAAAGTTTCTTATAGTCAGTTAAATGTCTGTTGAAGGACTGTTAAATGTCAGTAACAACAGATATTAAGCAGACAGTCTACTAATACTCAAATGGACCATCAAAATAAAGTGCTACCGAAAAATAAGCTCATTTCTCATTCTCATTTCCGTTCTCCAGACTCCAGTGTGTGAATGTGCCTCTCATGAGCCTTGCTTATGCTGAACTGAATGTCATGTTTAATATTTGATAGCAGCGGTTCGTCTGGCTGCTCATGTGAAGTGCTCCTGCCTTGTACAACATAATGGGACAGGAACTTGCTGTCAGAAACACGATGACACCAGAAGTTCAGCTTATCACCTCGTATCGTCCCCTGATATTTGTTCTGCTCTTTCTATCCCTGTGCAGGAAACTGACCGATACTTGACACTTCTAGTAGTTGTTGTTAATCTTTATATACTGTACACTCGTCCACGAATAGCAAGACTCTGCAGAAACACGGATTATGTCGCTCCTCAAGTTCAATTTATCAGCTAATGGGCTCCTGATAAAAGTCCAAACCCCCTCTCCTGTACTTATTCTGTCCCCTATTGCGTGGCTTGATGTGTAGTTTTAAAAAAACAGTGTTGTCTTTCGCTCTTTATCATTCTCTTTCTCACTGCCTCTGTCTTCTTAGTAGGCCGTATTCATTCCGGCCCAGGCCGTCTCTCTGTGTTTTTCTCTTATCTTGTCACTCTAAAGGCTCTCCAGCTATTGATTCTGGTTGTAAGGCAAGCCAAGGGGCTGACTGTAATCTTGACATATTATTGCTTTATTGAGTGGCTTCGGGTGAGGTGACACCCATCTGTGTTCAGCGTGGCCAGTTCTGCCTCTTTATAAAGATGGCAGCGGTGTGTCGAAGGACCAAAACAATGAACAGCAAAGGTTTGTCTGTTATAAATCCGAAACATAACACAACGAAACACCCCAGCAGTGATTGAATGGGGTATGAGTTGAACGTCACGTGACCAAACCGGATCCCTGGGTAGAACACTTCCGCTCATCGCTATTTCTTATGCGCCAGCGGTTTGTTATTAAAAGTAGTAAGTAGTACGTAGTGTTTTATACGTTATATAATAGGATATATGCGCAACTTTCGCGTTCCAATCAACCTGGGCAGAACACTTCCAGTTTTTCCCTCTCCGCTAATTTGGAGTTGTTTTATACAAGAAGCCTCCAGGAACTACCAAAGTTAAGCATCACAGATGTCCACCGGATATGCTCATTATCATCTAAATGTCCGGCCACCAAATTGGCCAAAGGATTTAAATTGTATGCTTCTTCATACATAATGAAATATGAAGGTAATTAAGCTAGCGGAATGGAAATGCTGTACAATGTCACTAACTAGCTAACGCTATAAAGTTATCTGGTCTGCCGTATGGATCTACATATTCATATCAACACTTTGTGAATTTTTGCACCAGTATCAAATAAAGACAGGTTGACTGGTGATGTCAGCATTGGGGCAGGTCTATGAAGAAGTCTGAGACACCATAAATAAATATATATATATATATAAATAAATTATAGGTGGGCATAGATTAATTTTTTTAATCTAGATTAATCTAGATTAATTTCGAAATTAATCTAGATTAATCTAGATTAAAATGGCTCATTTGAATTCTGCCGAAGGCATTCAAAATATGTGTGTTACCCAAATAATAAGTCTTTGAGAACAGGTTTCTCAAGCCAGGTGGCGCATTAGACCAGTGGCTCATCTCCTGTTTCAAAAATGCATCACAAACTGCTTGAGAAACTGTTCTACTATAATAATTGGTGATGAAAATAAATGATGTTCCATAAGATGTACTTGTGTTTACTGTTTATTCAGTTAAACATCAATGTTGAACTGTAGGCCCACATAAGCTCCAAACAGCGATTTTTTTATTACCTTAATCCATCTAAAGTCATAACTGAACTAAACAGAAATGGAATCAAGATGTGGAGTATGCAGATATTAGTGGCATTATTGAAGTAAACACGGCGGTCTTTAGGACCTTTCGCCATATTTTCCGACAAGATCCACACGCGGCTGTCAGTAAAGGACTGCACACACACATCGCGAAATGCGGAAGTTTTTTTTCTTACCATTTGGCATGCGTTATTAAATTCCATAACATTCTCTCCGTATTTGCGTCTAATACCCCACTTTGTCACGAAGGAATGAATGAAATATCCGTTAGTTTAAATTGAAACTGCCGACCTGCAGTTAGAGTCAGGCAGCCTGCTGATTTGATTCAGAAGGGCAGACGGCTCACCGGTCAGGTATCCATCCGCGCTAATAGGTGAAAGTTATCACAGCTTGGGTAAAATAGACCCAGCTCCCAACCTAACTTTGAGAATAGATTAACGGCGATATTTTTTTTTATCGAGCGATAAGAGTCTCAAGTTAACGCAGCACGTTAACGCCGATAACGGCCCAGCACTAAAATAAATAAATATATATATATATATATATATATATATATATATATATATATATATATATATATATATATATATATATATATATATATTAGTGCTGGGCCGTTAACGGCGTTAACGTGCTGCGTTAACGCGAGACTCTTATCGCGCGATAAAAAAAATATCGCCGTTAATCTATTCTCAAAGTTGGGTTGGAGCTGGGTCTATTCTACGCAAGCTATGATGACTTTCACCTTGATATATTACCGCGGATGTATACCTGACCGGTGAGCCGTCTGCTCTATTGAATCAAATCAGCAGGATGCCTGACTCTAACTGCAGTTTTCACTTTCATTTATTCCTTCGTGACAAACTGGGGTAATATAGACGCAAATACGGAGTAAGGACAGGTGAGAGAGTTATGGAGTTTAATAACGCATGCCAAATGGTAAGAAAAAAAAAAACTTCCGCATTTCGCGATGTGTGTGTGTGTGTGTGTGTGTTTGTGTATGTGTGTGTGCAGTCCTTTCTGACAGCCGCGTGTGGACCTTGTCGGAAAATATGGCGAAAGGTCCTAAAGACCGCGGTGTTTACTTCAATAATGCCACTAAAATCTGCATACTCCACGTCTTAATTTCATTTCTGTTTAGTTCAGTGCTGACTTTAGTCTGATAAAGCTCATCAGAATTCAATGTTTGGAGCTTATGTAGGCCTACAGTTCAACATTCATGTTTAACTGAATAAACAGTGAGTAAACACGAGTACATCTTATTGAACATCATTTATTTTCATCACCAATTATCATAGTAGAACAGTTTCTCAAGCAGTTTGTGATGCATTTTGGAAACATTTTGGAGATGAGACAGTGGTCTAATGCGACACCCGGCTTGAGAAACCCGTTCTCAAAGACTTATTATTTGGGTAGCACACATATTCTGAATACCTTCGGCAGAATTCAAATGAGCCATTTTAATCTAGATTAATCTAGATTAATTTTGAAATTAATCTAGATTAATCTAGATTAAAAAAATTAATCTATGCCCACCTCTAATATATATATATATTATATATATTTATATATATATATATATTTATATATATCATTTTTTGGTCCTCTTCAATTTGAACAGGACACAAGGGTTAAGACTGATCCTGATCTGCATCTAAAACTACTATATCCCATAGTATGCAAAGTGCATGAAGTATGCTATGTGTGCCAACTTTTAACTTTTGTCACGTCATACTTTTATATTCGAAGCTTCTATTGAAATTTCAGAATTGAGCTTCGAATGTCTGTTGTCATGTTTTATGAAGCCATGACCCTTTGCATGTTTTTCACCAATACGTAAAATAGTTTGCATGAAAATGTGTACATTTATATGAATTAGCCACTTTTTTAGCCAATACGTAATAAAGTAATGTTTGCTTGTGAGATAATTCGTAGAAAATTAGTAGAAAATTTCATTCACATGAAATTAGCCACTTTTTTGTCAATAAATAAAATGGCTGTTTACTTGTGAGAACATTTGCACATATTCATACAATTTAATTTGCATGAAAATCAACAAATAAGCCACTTTTTTCACCAATACATAAAAGGCAGTGCAGAATTATTAGGCAAATGAGTTTTTTGACCACATCATCCTCTTTATGCATGTTGTCTTACTCCAAGCTGTATAGGCTCGAAAGCTTACTACCAATTAAGCATATTAGGTGATGTGCATCTCTGTAATGAGAAGGAGTGTGGTCTAATGACATCAACACCCTATATCAGGTGTGCATAATCATTAGGCAACTTCCTTTCCGTTGGCAAAATGGGTCAAAAGAAGGACTTGACAGGCTCCGAAAAGTCAAAAATAGTGAGATATCTTGCAGAGGGATGCAGCACTCTTAAAATTGCCAAGCTTCTGAAGCGTGATCATCGAACAATCAAGCGTTTCATTCAATATAGTCAACAGGGTCGCAAGAGGCGTGTGGAAAAACCAAGGCGCAAAATAACTGTCCATGAACTGAGAAAAGTCAAGCATGCAGCTGCCAAGATGCCACTTGTCACCAGTTTTGCCATATTTCAGAGCTGCAACATCACTGGAGTGCCCAAAAGCACAAGGTGTGCAATACTCAGAGACATGGCCAAGGTAAGATAGGCTGAAAAACGACCACCACTGAACAAGACACACAAGCTGAAACGTCAAGACTGGGCCAAGAAATATCTCAAGATTTTTCTAAGGTTTTATGGACTGATGAAATGAGAGTGAGTCTTGATGGGCCCGTGGCTGGATCAGTAAAGGGCAGAGAGCTCCAGTCCGACTCAGACGCCAGCAAGGTGGAGGTGGAGTACTGGTTTGGGCTGGTATAATCAAAGATGAGCTTGTGGGGTCTTTTCGGATTGAGGATAGAGTCAAGCTCAACTCCCAGTCCTACTGCCAGTATCTGGAAGACACCTTCTTCAAGCAGTGGTACAGGAAGAAGTCTGCATCCTTCAAGAAAAATATGATTTTCATGCAGGACAATGCTCCATCACACGTGTCCAAGTACCCCACAGCGTGGCTGGCAAGAAAGGGTCTAAAAGAAGAAAAACTAATGACATGGCCTCCTTGTTCACCTGACTGAACCCCATAGAGGAACCTGTGGTCCATCATCAAATGTGAGATTTACAAGGAAGGGAAAAACAGTACACCTCTCTGAACAGTGTCTGGGAGGCTGTGGTTGCTGCTGCACGCAATGTTGATGGTGAACAGATCAAAACACTGACAGAATCCATGGATGACAGGCTTTTGAGTGTCCTTGCAAAGAAGGGTGGCTATATTTGTAACTGATTTGTTTTTGTTTTGTTTTTGAATGTCAGAAATGTATATTTGTGAATGTTGAGATGTTATATTGGTTTCACTGGTGAAAATAAATCATTGAAATGGGTATATATTTGTTTTTTGTTGAGTTGTCTATTAATTATGCACTGTAATAGTCACCTGCACACACAGATATCCTCCTAAAATAGCTCAAACTAAAAATAAACTAAAAACTACTTCCAAAAATATTCAGCTTTGATATTAGTGAGTTTTTTGGGTTCATTGAGAACATGGTTGTTGTTCAATAATAAAATTAATCCTCAAAAATACAACTTGCCTTATAATTCTGCACTCTCTTGTTACATTTTTGTACAAAATCTACAGATGAGATTGCACAAATTTACACTAATTAGCCACTAAATTAAAAAGATTTTTGGATAAGCTGCCCCTGTAATCATAATTTGATACAGTTGCTGGTGTTTTAAAGCATGTAACTCAGATTTCATATAATCTGCAAACTGCTATAAATTATATCAATATGTTTACCAAAAAAATGTAAGCAGAAGCCCTTTTTTTTCTTCCTAGTGAGCCGAATTGTCTATTCCATTCCATTCAGGTCACATGTTGAGCTCAAACATGTCCTGTGTGACTGGTGTGTTCACTGGTGCAGGATAAATCTGCTCAATACCTGAAACACCAGAGATCCGCAGCTCTAAAACACTCCACAGTCTGTTTTATTTAGTAGGGTTTGCCTGCAAAAGTCATCATATACAAGCACAGATGGAAAAAAAATGCACATCTCTCATGCTCAAATCATACATATGGTGTCAATTTCACATTACACTCGCATTTAAAATCATTTAGCAGACGCTTTTACCCAGGGCGACTCAGAAAAGTGCTTTAGTTGTGCATATGAGACCGACAGAGATCAACAGATGGCGAGCGTGTAATCTGGAACGAAGTGCTTCCTGTATGAATACAAACAAGTGCTACTAGTACAATAAACCTAATACAGATAACCTAGCACAATATAACCCAGAGCAAACAAGTCGGGGCGAGCAGGATTGAATTGCAATTTAATATACTTTTGTTAACCTAATCACAACATAGTTACAATGAAAATGCGCACACTGCGTTTGAATGACTCAGTGTGGTAATACATAATAATGGGATTTAAGCAGTGACTGCAGCACAAACCACAACACTATCAGCACATTTTAAAATGTACACACTGTTTTTGCTTTTTTTTATTCTCTGACCACTTGCTATACTGTCAATCGCATAGTATGATTACGTTAACATAACAGTTGACACATCTTCATTAATAAGAAAATGCTGTGCCCTTTTTTATATATTAATCTCTTTAAAAATGTTGCAGGTTGCGTTTTTTTATATACTGTAAGGTTAAAAAAAGAATTTAATTGTCATTTTTTCATTTCAATAATCAGCCTGATATCTTTGTATTGCACACTTAAAATATTATACAATTTGGTATGATTGTTTATATATATATATATATATATATATATATATATATATATATATATATATATATATATATATATATATATTAGGGATGCAACATACAGTTAGCTTACAGTTCAATACATACCTCGGATTTTACACGGTTTCCGGTTCGGTTCGGTTCTGATGGCTTGACATAAGTGTTTTTTTTTTTTGTGTGTTATTCTATGCTTAGGGCAATAGGAACAGTAATAGGTTAAGGAGAAAAAAAAATTTAGTTAACGATTTATTACAATACTCCTTTATTTTACTTCAAAGCCAAGAAAGGTACACTAGTTCCTAGTGTATTGTATAATAAAAAAATGAACACAGATAAATTCCTACATTTTGAAAATAAACATGCATGTGAAGTTAATAAACATAAATTGACCATTTCATATAAACACATTTGTACTTCAGTAAATATAAATAAACCATCTGAATTAAACTCAACACTGCCTTTGTTATTTTTATGTGTCTTTCGGAACCAGTTGGGTTTGTTTGCTGGAAGGATTCAGGATTGTTGTTTTTTGGAGGACTTTATTACCTTCTCTGCTATCCTGCCTTCAGACAGTGATATTGCTGGGTGATGGCGCCGCAGATGTGCAGTCATGTTGGAAGTATTTCCGTTCGATTAGTCTATACGTGTAACCGAAATGTCCCCACATCACGAATTTGAAAGACACCGGCGCTTCCTCGTACTGTAACCTCACTTCACCGTCGCTCGTCATGTTAAAGTGTGGAATAATGTTTGAGCGCTAACTTTAGAGCATAACTTTACTCGCGGGGAGGAGTTTCATCATCTCAGATCGTAGACATACAGGCACACACAAACAGTCAATTGGGAAACAAATAAAACGCAGATAAATTATTTAAACGTAAAACCGAAAAAAAAAACGCAATTAACAAGCATGTATTGAACCGTGGATGTCGTACCGAATGGTTCAATATTGTATTGAGAATTGTGGCATCCCTAATATATATATATATATATATATATATATATATATATATATATATATATATATATATATATATATATATATATATATATATATATATATATATACACACACACACACACACACAACAGTTCTGGTTCTTGAATCTGATAGTCGTGATATTCTGCAATAACAGCACTCGTACAGCCTCTTCCGTATTACTCCGCCCACATAGAGTGACGGCAGATCAATAGACTCACTACAGTTTGATAAATATTGCAGCTGTTGGACAACATAATGTACTTTTGAGGCTTTTTTTAGTTGAGAATGTAGTTGTTTAGATTGCAACTATGATTTTGAGAGATTCAGTGCGTTATACTGAGCAGAGCAAAGAAGATTGCACCACAAGATGGCGACAGAGACTGCATAATAAGTCCTTAGGAGAGAAAAACTCTCTCTCGTTTGTATGTTGTAGTGCTATATTTATACCATAGTAATCTGCTAGTGTTTGCTTTGCTTTGGCTTTTTCAGGGTTATTTATTGTGATCTCCCGATTTCGACAGAGAAATACTGGGAAATCTTTGTAGACTGATGGCATTTCATGCCGTTCAGCCTTATAATCATAAAATATGAGCAAAATCACCTGTTTTGTCATCACTTTAGACATTACGCTAGAGAATCATCCAAATACTAGCTCTAAAGTGATATGTTTTTAAGCAGCGGTTTCTGCTGTTCTGACGTCAGCTGCAGATGTGAATGAATGGCAGAAGACAGTAGTTTCTCGTACAAAAGGATTTTTGACACTCTCCGTGTTTGATTTTCTTTTTTTATATACACGATTATGTCATCGAACTGTTGTCAAACAATATTACACTCATAGCAGAGCGATATGGCTGTATATTTTCACGATACACAGCCATATCGCACTGCTACTTGTGTGATATTGTGTATGTGTATATATATTAGTAGGCTGAATGATATTGGGACTGTTATGATCACCAGCAATCTAGTGTTTGCAGATTCCTGGAGAACTACACATCTGCCACTTTACCAAACTATAAATCCCATGATGCCCGGCACTCACACACCAGTTCTAGATCACCCCTCAGCTGCAAATCACTGATTACTTGGACCACAGACACAGACACACTCATTCTATGCTCGGTATTGTTCCATGTTCCTTGTTTTGCTCTGTCTGGTTTTTGATTTTTGGATTGTGATAGTTTTCTGGCTACCCCGACCATTGCCTGGCTCTTGGATTACTCTTTTTGAATTGCCTTTGCTATTAATGTTTTGACCCCTGCCTGCTGACCGTTCTCTCAAAATAAAACTGCATGTGGAACTTCATCTAAGTTGCCACCCGACCCATCATTACAGGCACATTACCCATATCACCCATATTTTGTTATTTTATTTGAAACATTAAATAAGTCTATGCTATAATAAGCTGTCTATGGATATACTATATATAAATATTTGGTTCAATTTAAATTTATTAAGTAGTCAGTATGTATGTCAACTTATTTATTTTGTTTACATGGATAGACTTTATTAGTATGCTGAAAAAAGTTTAATTAGATTTATTAAATTTTATTAAAGTAAGTGGTTGCAAACAACGTATATGGGCTAAATTTAAACAAATTAAGTGGAACATTACTAAATTTAATTTGTGTAATTTCTGCGCATATAAATTGTTTGCAATTTAGTAAATCCAATGAATCTTTTTTTTCAGTGAGGAATAACAATTTTGGGTTTCTTTAGTCAACTTCTGACAGAACAGAAGCTAATAAACGAGTTCAGCTCTAAACTAAAACTCTCTTTCATGTTCTTGATCTTGCTAGCGTTAGCATACAAAGAAGTGCCTACTTCCCTTCAGCTCTGTCTGAATGTGATTTGGTCTTACTTGTGTTTTTTAATATTTAATAAGCTGTGCAGCATGCAGTAAGGACTGCCTGTTGATAATATTATTTGCATGGCATATCAGATGTCTTTCTTTATCATCGGCCAGACTGAGGGAAGCAAAAAGGCCTGGGTCATCTGCTGTCCTCAGCGTGTCGTGTGCTCCAGGTGAAGCGCTGGCTTTGTGTGCCCTCAGTCGCTCTTCCAAATCTCCTCAACCCCCTCCCCATT
>LR812527.1:7420484-7577964 GCA_903798195.1 Danio kyathit | reverse complement strand
ATCAAATAAAAAACGAGATTAATTTTCTGCTCTTCACTTGTTTGATAACAGAGGTGTCACTTTAAATGGCGTGTACAGAAGCTGATCTGGGATCAGTTTATCATACGGAGCGCCTCTGTCAGTCAGCGCTTATTCCAATGGCTCATACATGCATTCGCTGATTCAGAGGTTGCATATGGAGGGTGATGATCGACTCACGGCTTTAATGCAAAGAAAGTGAATGCAGACATTTATATATTAATTTCAGCATGCATTCAAGATTAAAAATACATGAGAAATATGGGAAAATACTGAATGATATGATGACGGGAGGGTTGACATGCATAGTGAACAGGAAGTGTTTGTAGAAAAACATTTTTGCGAGGGAACGCAAAAACTTTTAAAAATATAAAACTTTTTTTTTTCTCCCACTCAGTTTTTTTTTCCACCATCACGTTCCTTCCGGGTCTCCGTAAAACTCAGCATCAACATACAAATACACTGACTAATATGCAAGCATGTCCGTCCTCACCTGTTTTATTTCAAAGCCAAATAAATGTTAATGCACCGGTCAGGTTATTAAAAAAATAGGCTGGATATATACACAATAATAATCTTTACTTTACCGGTGCAAGATTTTTACAGGCGCATGAGCATAAACTAAGACACATACACATGCACACCTATATTAATTTATATTTAAAAAAGGATTATTTTTTGTTGACATTTATAGCCTACAATAGTAGTTCTACAGTAGTATTACCATTGCCCCAATAGCAACTTGGTTGACAATAATCAAATAAATATCTCCAACAGTCTGGGGTGCGTTTCCCAAACAACGACGTAACGCGCGGCTGAACTATCATAGTGCGATGCATCGTTTGGCAAAAGAACTATGTAGTGACGAGTGTTTCCCAAAACCCATAGTTTCTCTGTCGCAGATCCATCGCTTGAACTACGTTAGTTAAGACGCAAAACGCCCATAATGATGCTCTAAACGGGGTGGAGTAACTTCTATTCTAGCTAACGCTATTCTAATATCATATATAAATCATATAAATAAATAATGAGGCGATTTATTATAAATATATTTACTTTAATAATAATATTAATAATATTAATGATGATGATGATGATTATTATTATTATCATTATTATTATTTAGGATATTGTTTATTTATTAAAAAATAAAATACAATTTCACATGCAAACCACAGCAGAAAGTTCTAACCAACAGACCCATGTCATATACAGCAGAGAAACTTAATAAATAACCCACTATAAAATAAAAGAATTAACGTATGCTATGTTTTTTTATTTTCACAAGCTTTTGAGACGTACTGTAACATAATTTCCGCTTTTAAATATACCTATAGCTTTCGCCATGAGGCTGTGTTCAAAATGATATCAATGTTTTCAAAGTGCACTGCGAAGGGAGCTCAATTGTAAACATGAAGATCGCTAAAACTGAACTGTAAAAATACTTTGAAAGCAAATTACACCTAAGAGAGATGACCTTAATGCTTTTTTATTTTAATAATTCCAGCTTTGAATGTTAGAATGTTCTAAATGAATAGGGCATAGGGGGGATAAGTGGGAATAGAACACAGCCAGGAACTATGCTTTTAACTACAGCTCCAGAGGTGTCGTTTCAAGAGCTCAAGTTTGCGACGCAGTTTGCGATTGTTCGTTGGAGCGATGGATTTGGGAAACAGCAAATCAAAGAACTATGTTTGTAACGACGGAACTTGCGACCTTAGTTGGCTAACGATGGTTTTGGGAAACGCACCCCTGGTTGTGTCTGTATACTGCCATACTGCAGACATCCCCCTTCCCCCAACTCTAACCAAATGTTTGGCCATTAACCATGCAGCCTTTCTGAGGTGTTCTTTGTCTGCCTGATTCTGAACTGGGCGGGTTGTGACGTTTGATTCGGGGGACGTTCTGGGGGCCAGGTTTGCGTGATGCGCTGCGAGCTAGCCCAACAGTGAAACCGCGACATGATTTCAGCCTCACTGCTCAACGCCCCGGGCGATCGGCACGGCCCGGTCTGAAAAAAGCCCTGGCTCCAACTGTCCCGACAGTGGAAATGCCAACGCAATCTCACTGCAATTCGTAACATTTTGATTTAGTGGCTAATTCTTATGAATTCGTACGATCTTATTCGTACATATTACTACGAATTCGTACGAATTAGCCACTAAACTGACAAAACGTAAAATACGTATGCCTTTTATCAAGCATGAGTGCAGGTCGTCAGGGGAGACGGGAGGAGGGGCACGGTTTAAGGCAAATGTTTTTATTTTTATTTTTATTATTATTACGAGCATTTTTGTCACACACAACAAAAGCAGGTGACTGACAAAGACCGATTAACACCACAATGGCCAAACATTTGGTTTGAGATGGGGGAAGGGGGATGTCTCCAGTGTTTTTATATTTAAAAAAGCTTGAATAAAGTTTAAGAAAATTATAGTGAAAGACTATATTGATTATTGAAAACCTTTCAGGTTTTCACATTTCTTTGCAAATTGTTGTTGGTGTCATGAAATATGGTTTGCATTCGTCAAAATTAATATTTGTTTTACTCAAAAACACAAAACATAACTGAAGTGCTGCTTGCTGAGCAGGAGCTACAGCAGCAGAGAATTCCGCGGTCCTAACGTATAGGAACAACGTGAACCAAACAATAGACATGCCGTTCCGACATCCTTTCAGACAACTTCGCTTTAAACTGTAGCCTATTTAGGTCCATAAGCGGAGGGTGAACAAACTCCAGGGTAAGGATATGCGCTGCCCTTTAATATACGTTTAAAAAGATTTGCGACCGACAAAGAAGATGTTTTAACAAAAAGCACTGCCCAACTTTTTTGTTATTTTATAGTGCAACAACATTTCACAATTTTACAATTTGTACTGTATTGTTGATTAAATAAATACCGTCTTGGTGAGCAGGAAAAGCTTATTTTAAAAATCCTACTGACCTCAAACTTTGGACCGGTAGTGTATATAATAATAATAATAATTAATAATAATAATAATAATAATAATAATAGTAATAATAATAATAAACTGTATATATTATATTATATTATATTATATTATATTATATTATATTATATTATATTATAATTGCAGTCTTCTGTCTAACAAACAAAAATGTGTTTTGGCATGGCAGTTAATATCAATATTAGCCACTGCCCTATCGGATGCATCAAAATCTTTCTTTTAGACCTGGCATTATAAGTGTTGATGTTGTCTTTGCTGTTAGATTGCAAAAATGTGTGAAGAACCCGAAATCATTCTCTTTTCACGAGGCCAATCGAAAACTTAACTTGTAATTCAGCAATAAATATTTGACCTTGAAATGTAATATTTGAAATGTAAAACTCCAAACGATCGCCTAAACAAGATACCTACACTAGGCCTATAGCCTACGTTACAATGAAACTACCAATTTCATTTAATGCTGAAAACAAGTTAAACCATATTATTATATCTCTCATTATACTCATTTGTCCTTTTATTACTCATGTCCTTGACCCGCAAACGCAGTTTCGTTTTCAGAGCTGCTGCGAACTCCAGTCAAAAACAGCGCTCATCAGTGCAAAAGTGCGGAGTTGGACAGTTCCGTTTTTGTGCGGAGGGGAACTTTAAATTTGACTGAGAAACTTACAATAACTAAAGTGTTCTGTTAATCAACAACATTAAATTACATTCATATTCACCCTTACACCTGTTAGCCTACATGTTTTCAATGCAGTTTTTTTTCTTTGCTGCTATCTCCGTGTTCTCTGGCCAGGGGGAGGCTAAGCCTTCCCCAGCCTTACACACACTCCGCCTATGTTTAGGTCCCATTTACACTGACAAGTTTTAGTTTATTTCCTGTAAGCTATTATATATACTTATTGTAGCATACAAAGCCTATATTTCGTTGCGCTCAGCAGCACTAATAAAGCTCATTATAAATTTCATTTTTTTAATTTTCCACGTCATAAACAAACATTTATTTGAGGACAATCCGTTTGCAAAGCAGCGCTGCGCATGCAGGGCTGGGTGACTGAAAAGAAAGTAGCCTAGTTTCTGGTTTCATAGAGTGCTCTGTTTGCACGGTTTGATTTATATTCGTATCCAAATACTTTATAAATAATATTTCTTAACTCCTCCTTTGTTTGTTTTCAGAAAATATCTCAAATATTTTTTTCAGACAGGTTTTTGTAAAATGAAAGTTTATGGCTTGAAACGGTTTAATTAATTTGAATTGTATATACCAAAATTGTTATAGCTTTGGTTTGTTTTATTGGTTTATTTATTTAATGTGATTTTATTATATCCGATATTTATAATTCTTTAAATGATTTCAAATAATCATTTAATGATTTTCATAGCTTATGCTGTTTATAGGTTATGAAACTATATTGTGTTGAGCCTATAAAAGTAAAATAAAGAAAGAGAAATAAATAGAAAATAAATACATAAAGAAACCCAGCCACTCGCGGCATCAACAGAGCTGACGCCGTCAAACATTCAGCACAAATGCTCCGGAGAGACCTAAAACATTAATATTTCCATAGGCTATACTTGATAGGTAAATGCCCCTTTATTTAAGAGAATAATTTAAGGATGTTGCATATTATTCGGTTATCTTAAGTAAATGAAACGTGTTTCAGGACATATTAGCAAGTAATAAACCATATAGGCTATAATATCCTAGGCTATATTTCGTTGCGCTCAGCAGCTATAATAAAATTTCATTTTTACATTTCCCACGTCATATAAAACATAAACACTTGTTTGAGGACATAGAACACATTTTTGCTGTTTTTCCAAATCCGTTTATAAAGCAGCTGCGCAGAACTTGATGACAGAAAAGAGTTACTGCTAGTTACTGCTTTCACTCAAGAAATGCTCTGTTTGCACGATTTGATTAATATCATGGTATCTAAATACTTTATTAAAATATTTCACAACTCCGTTGTTAATTGTTTAGATTTTTTTTTTTCAGATATAGGCTTTTGTAAAAGGAGAGTTTAAAATGGCTGGAAACGGTTTAGGCTAATTTATTTATATTTTCTACACTGCACTCATATGTGCAACAGTTAACAATTTCAATAATAATAATAATAATAATAATAATTAACCAAAATAGGCCAGCTATAAGATTTTATGCAGACCAGGATTTCGTTGCATTGTGAATTATATTTTTCCACACTAGGCTATATGCCGTGCAACAGGGAGGCTAATGTTGCTTTTGAACTAGATATCCAGTTAAAGCACAATGCATCCCAGCATGGATATATATTTTAGCTTAATATTATCATTATTAGACATTCGTGGATATAATGCGCTCTTTTAAACAAGCAGATTTTTTTTCTTTATGCAGTCTGTTCGCTCTGCATGCGTGTAAAAGAGAAATGAACATGCGGCTAGCACGTGCGGAAATGTCCATTTATTTAATTTCATAACCACCCTTGATAGCAAAAGGGAACCTATTTTGAGTGCACTTGTTTTACATGTAGTGGTATTTGGTCAAATAATTGTAAACTAGCCTATAATAAATAATTATTGATAAAGCAAGTTATACTGTGATCGTGCTCAATCGGCTCGATAACCTTTATATTAATATGTACTGTGTGCTGTGCCGTGGTTTTCATATCTTGTGCGCATGATGGTCAAACAAACCATGGTCAAACAAATTGAAACGTTCTTTTTACCCTAATGCAATTTAATAGGGCACTATAAAGGCTAAAGAACTTAATTCTTTGCTTAATTTTTGCAGCCTACTTCTCACCATGAATTGTATCTTTTCTAGCATAAAATTATGTTTATTGCTAAGAAAACTAAAACAAACCAACAAAATTATAATTTAATTGGACAAATATCCATCACATAAGGTATAGTACACATATAGCCCTAGTACGGTCCTATTGTGGAAACGCAAAGCTGAAAATCTATGGTTAAAGCGCCATCCAGCGGCCAACAGCTGTTGGCGCACATAGATACAGCCACGGCGGCGGTAAGAGTGACGGTAAAAGTGCCAAATTGAACTAGTGACATCTGTAAATAGTAGAGGTGTGAACCTACACTGGTCTCACGGTTCGATTCGGTTACGATTATCATGCCATCGATTCGATTCAATTCAATATCTCGGTGCATCACGGTGCATTGACGATGCTTTTCAAACCCAATTTTATATTTTCTTCACAGCACAGCAATTCTTGTATTAAAATGTATAAATATATTTATATTTATATACTATTTGTAATACAATTTTGTCCTTTAATGCAAACAGTCAGATATATGAACTGTACCTTTAAAAACTCAAGTAAATGCACTTTCTGAGCCTTGTCTGGCGATTTCTTTCTTACACCCCTTTGATTGGTCACGCGCTCAACATAAAGATCTGTCGGTGGGACATGCCTGGAACACCTCCTTAGGTATAGGCGTCCAGGTGGCATCCAAAACAGATGCCCGAGCCACCTCAGCTGGCTTCTTTCGATGTGGAGAAGCAGCGGCTCTACTCCGAGCATCCTCACGGGTGACAGAGCTCCTCACCCTATCTATAAGGGTACGCCCTGCCACCCTGTGCAGGAAACTCAATTCGGACGAGTTCTTGTCCTTTCATTCATCAACCAAAGCTCATGACCATAGGTGAGAGTGGGAACATAGATTGACTGGTAAATCAAGAGCTTTGCCTTTCGGCTCAGCTTCTTCTTCACCACAACGGACCGGTACATCAACCGCATTACTGCTGCCGCTGCACCAATCAATCAATCTCATGTTCCATCCTTCCCTCACTTGTGAACAAACCCCCACGATACTTGAACATATTTGAACTTCTAGCTCAGGAATTAAAGTATCAGAAATTAAAGACTAATTCACTTTTTCTGCCAATTCAGATTTTATACTTCACAATTCTTATATTATACCTTACAACGCAATTATTTTCATAAAAAAATAGAGAAAATAAACTGTCAGTTGAAATTGAAATACAGTCGAAAATTCAATATATACTGTAAACTTGCTTCTTTTCCCCTCAAAATTGACATTTATACTTTGCAATTATCCCAATTGCTGTTCAAAATTCTCCTGAATTGGTGTTGTTTTATGGTTTTAGGGGTTTTGAACCACTTCGGATGGTGATTACTGTATATAAACTTTTAATTGTAACAAATAAAATTTTCCACAGTGGAAACAATCTGCAAAAAACTTTTAAATTGACTCTTGTCTGTGTCTGAAAGTTCACAATCCGTGAAAAGCCTTATTTTTTCATGGTTTTCATTGGTTGTTTTAGATTCAGATAGGACCAAGCATGTACTGTAAAGATTGTGATAGGAAATAGTCATGTTGACTGGACAGATTAAGAGTCCAGAATAAGGATGTGACAGTCCTCCAGGCTTCATGTATGTAAAACGAGCAATGTCTGCAGGAATTAGCTTCTCCTCTCTCTCTCTTTCTGTCAGAACGAGGAGGCCTGCTTTACTAGCACTGCAAATGAGCTCTGGATTAATGTCATCATGTGCCAACTCCAAATGCCACCAGCACGTCTCCATGTTCACAGTCTCCAGGGCCCTGCTCGTGTGTGTGTGTGTGTGTGCGTGCATGTGTGTGTGTTTGTGTGTGTGTGAACATCTTAAGTGAGCATGACTGGCTGAAGCTATCATCATACCGCACTGCTACACTTCTAAAACTGTCTGTCACTGTCACAACACTTCACCCGTCACTTTTTTACTATGGTTGTCACAGTACCAAGTCCATTACTGGTGCAATTTCAGAATGCTTATACATGCATTTCAATACCTCTGCAAAACCTAGTGTGCGACTGAACATAATGATTTATTCATAAACTAAATTTAATATACAGGACATAGTAACATTCAATTAATGGAATGACAAGTAGTTGAAGTATACCTTATGTACTGCTCTAATGTACTAAATGTCCTTCCTTTTTTTCTACAAGGAAGTGATAATGGTATACTTTTTAAAAAAATTTGCTTTTTTTTTCTTTAATGTTTCCAAACCCCTTGAAAATATATAAAATTATTGATAGCAGCGTTCAGAGCTGTTTTTTAGTTAACTTAGGTTTAACAAACGTTGACAAATACCAGGTTTTTCCAGTCACTTAATGCTCTCAAATCCTGGCCATTACCAAAGTCCCTTTAAGGCAGGGGTCCCAAACTCGATAGTTCTATAGGCCCCCGCCTTAATTTGAAAGTTTAATGTTAGTGCGACCCGTGTGTTTCATATGTATGGCACTTTACATTGTTGTGTGCAGAGTTGAATGAACCTAGCAATCACGGTGGGGTATTTGGCTCTAATAATGATAATAAATCATTATTTTCATCATTATTATTATTATTAATAATAATTTCATTATTATTATTTCCATTATTATTTCCATTATTATTATTATTTTCATTATTGTTATTTTCATTATTATTATTATTATTATTATTATTATTATTATTATTTTCATTATTATTATTATTATTATTATTATTATTATTATTATTATTATTTTCATTATTATTATTATTATTTTCATTATTATTATTAGTATTATTATTATTGTTATTATTATTATTATTTTCATTGTTATTATTTGCATTATTATTATTATTATTATTATTATTATTTTCATTATTATTATTATTATTATTGTTATTATTATTATTATTATTTTCATTGTTATTATTTTTATTATTATTATTATCATCATTATTTTCATTATTATTACTTCCATTATTATTATTATTATTATTATTATTATTATTATTATTATTATTATTATTATTATAAGTAGTAGTAGTAGTAGTAGTAGTAGTAGTAATATTTTGACTACTATTATTATTATATTCATTATTATTAGTAGTATTATTATTATTATTTTCACTATTATTATTATTATTATTTTCACTATTATTATTATTATTATTTTTATTGTTGTTGTTGTTGTTGTTATTATTACTACTACTGTTTATTACTCATTGATTTATTTTCTTATCAATTCTTAATTTGTTTATTTTTCAAAAAAAAAAAAAGAGATTTGAGAAGACTGGAATTTTTTTTAACAACATTTTTCTTGTGGAAAACCTGATGCGACCCAGTCTCACCCAGGCTGTGCCTCCAGCGGCCCCCAGGTAAATTGACCCCTGCTTCAAGGCAAGTCATTTCACTCAGTGGCCATATTTGAAACCCTTCTCGGGCAGTATGCCAAGCTTATGATTACATTACATATTTGGAATCACAAATAAAACTGTCTTATAAGTTTCGTTTTTAAATATTCCAATCAAAGAAAATAATAATTTCAGGTTGCCCGAGCTAATGCGCATACGCACTCGAAAGGAACAAGATCTCGACACCAACCTCCTCTATGGCCGTTCTACACATTATCTTTCTCTGAATAATGATTGACAGATCGCGCTGATCTTCAGAAGTAATTCCACAACTTGGTTTTGATGGGGAATCTTCTCCAGAAATGAAATCGACTCTTTCTTTACAAGTTTGTGGGGTGTTTGAGTAGTTGCTCTCATGTGATGTGAGTTTGACAGGACAGACTGTACCTTGCGTTCTTTCATACAGATTACAAAACCAACAAACATTTGTTTTCAAGTGCAGTTGGTTCATTTAAAAAGACAGATTTAAAGCTTTATATGGATATATTTCTTATGTCTGTGAAACAAGCATTCGCTGAGATTCCAGTGTGTTGGAATAGAATTCCTAGGAAAATTATACAAAATGTTTACAAAAAACTGCTATTTCATACTTTGCCTAAAACCATCAGGCATTCTTTACATGCATTATATAGAATGACAAGTATCATTTAGGCAAAGTGTCAGAAGAGCAAAACAAAAGTCTTTATTGATCATTACATATTTTTAAGTGGAAGAAATATGAAATAAAGCATATGATGCTCTTACCGGAAAACTGAGATTGAAGTATTTGTTACAACATTGTCTGTGATGTGGTCGTGGAACCTAGTACTGGCAAAATGCAGTCTTACAATAACATTCAACACTAACGTACTACAATCGCCATCATCAAACAATGACCCAAGTGCCACCACCGACATCAGTAGTGGGAAAAATAGCAGGGGTAGGCCAGTTACATACTTTGCCATACGGGAACTCTGCAATGCCTAGGCAATGTTCATTCATTCATTTTCTTTTTGGCTTACCCTCTTTATTTATCTGGGGTCGCCACAGCGGAATGAACTGCCAACTTATCTAGCATATGTTTCACGCAGCGGATGCCCTTCCAGCTGCAACCCATCACTGGGAAACACCCGTACACTCTCATTCACACACATACACTATGGGCAGTTTAGCTTACCCAATTCACCTATACCACATGTCTTTGGAGTTGTGGGGGAAACTGGAGCACCCGGAGGAAACCCACGTGAATATGGGGAGAACATGCAAACTACACACAGAAATGCCAATCGACCTAGCCGAGGTTTGAACTAACGACCTTCTTGCTATGAGGCGATCGTGCTACCCACTGCGCCACTGTGACTAGGCAATGTATAAAGTAGCAATCATTTCATACTTTGACGTTCGATTTTAGGCATTCTATACATTTCCTAGGCGTTCTATAGAATTCCGGATTTCACACATTGCTGGTAACATATATATGGCAATGTTTGGTCTTGGTGAAATAGAACTGGTACGCCACTGCTGCTGCTTTGGTTGTTGGTGTAGAGCAGGGCTATTCAATTAGTTTGTCATGGGGGCCGGTTCATGAAAAGCATCCCAAACGAAGGGCCGGAGAGATATGACTTGCTATATGAGTGATAACACAACAGCAATATAAGAGCCCATATGTTGTATTTTTGCTCCTTAAGACACCCACGTTGGCTTTTTCTACATTAAAATGTTAATATATTGTATTTTGAAACTACATAATATCAGTGCATTGTACAATAGACTTTTTTTTTTTTTTACATACATTCAAATGTTGGATTTCAGAGCACAACAAAAGCAGTGCATTGCTGAAGTAGGCTTCTTCTACATTCAGACACATTCATATGTTATTTTTTGAACTGCATAACAATTAGGGATGCAACAATTATAGATTTTGGTTGTACGATTATATAATCTGAAGAATAATCATGGTTTGACGGTTATCACGTCTAATGTAAATTCAAGCTTTATATTAGGTGAGCTATTTAGATGAACTGTTGTTGCCATCTGCGTTCATGCATACATAATCATCTTAATATTAATTCGTCTAACATATCTTTTGTTTACACTGCACTGAAAGGCATGCAGAACTCTCACCGTGAGATGTTTTCTACTGCGTGCGCCCGCAAAGACGCAAGTGCGTTGTTCTGCTTGTGCGCGCATATTGTCATATATTCTTACATTAGAAACAACAAACTTGCAAGCGGAAAAGACGTGATATGGGAACGGCCGCTGCGTTAATCCGGTGTGTGGGTGTATTAGCCTCAGTGTACATACTTGGAACTTTGCACAGTTGGCAACTTGGCATAACTTTAGCTAACTGCAGCAGTTTCGTTTTGTTCCATGCAACAGAAATGCGGCTTCAAAAAGCCTTTACGATTAATTGTGACGAATTAAAGCGCAGTTAATAGTGAAATCGGCTAATCGTTGCATCCCTACTGACGATATTAGTGCATAGTACAAAAGGCCTTTTCTACAAACTTATCCAAATATTTTTGGCTGCCCGCACCACTTCCTGAATGTCAGGTGACTCACGCTCTGCGCAGCTTGCAGCTCGTGCTGTATTGAACAGGCGCACCTCACTTCATAACTATAGCGGCCGTTTTTCGACTTAACTATGTTTATTTTTGATGTCTTGGTCACACTATTTGGAGGGCTGGAACAAATTGCCTCGGGGGCCGGGTTCGGCCTGCGGGCCGCCAATTGAATAGCCCTGGTGTAGAGCAAGTAGCGAGACTTACTACTGCCAGTATATTCACAGACATGCTCTCTGAGAATATAACACACTTTTAACATTCAAACATGCGCTGCAGATTGCAAACAAAATTGACACTGAAGTATTTAAATGTGCGGTGTAACTTGTAGCAAGTTAGAGACTTAACGTGCAGTTATCAAGATCCCATTGAACCATGCGCGATGTCACAGTCACAACGAGATGTTGTTGGCAAGATAGCGGAAATACTTCAAAGAACATTTTCATCAAATGTTTTCATGAGTTTTCTCTAAATGTATGCACAACCTATTCATTTGATATATTATTATATTCATTCATTTAGCAACTCCACCATGCATCTCCAATTGATGACTTCTTTATCTCGTCCCCTTAGAATTATAAGATTCTATCTGACATTTTTGACAAGTTTGAGTTTGACATATTCTTATTAAATGACAACTGATTCACATCATGGGATGTTTTTTTATAAGTTGTTTACATTTTAAGACTTTATTTTAAAAAAACAAATGTTACACACATACTGTTTGCTATATTAAATGCAAAAACTTTGAAGCTCAATATCTCAAAATCATTCAGAACGCAGATAGAACCTTATAATTCCAAGGTGACGATATGTTTTTTTTTCATGACAGTTAACCTACTCGGCGTCGCTTATTGTGGCTGCGAATAACAGTACAATTCGAGCATGTCAAGTATGAAAGACTCTGCAACTCACAGCTGTACACTCTCAGAAATAAAGGTACGAGAGCTGTCACTGGGGTGGTACCTTTTCAAAAGGTACACATTTGTACTTGAAGGGTCCATATTGGTACCTCAAAAGTAAATATTAGTAACTAAAAATTTTAAAAGGAACACTTTTGTACTTTTTAGGTACTAATATGTACCCTTGAGGTATTAATATTGACCTTTTAGGTACAAATTTGTACCTTTTGAAAAGATACCACCCCAGTGATACCTTTTATTCTAATAGTGTACATTAATAACTGTGATGTTTGGGTTTAGGTTTGGGGAAGGAGTAGACATTATTAACTATAGTTGGGTTTAGGTTTGGGGAAGGAGTAGACATTAATAACTATAGTTGGGTTTAGGTTTGGGGAAGGAGTAGACATTATTAACTATGGCTAGGTTTAGGTTTGGGGAAGGAGTAGACTAATAATAATGGTTGGGTTTAGCTTTGGGGAAGGAGTAGACATTAATAACTATGGCTGGGTTTAGGTTTGGGGAAGGAGTAGACATTAATAACTATGGCTGGGTTTAGGTTTGGGGAAGGAGTAGACATTAATAACTATGGCTGGGTTTAGGTTTGGGGAAGGAGTAGACATTAATAACTATAGTTGGGTTTAGGTTTGGGGATGGAGTAGACATTAATAACTATAGTTGGGTTTAGGTTTGGGGAAGGAGTAGACATTATTAACTATGGCTAGGTTTAGGTTTGGGGAAGGAGTAGACTAATAATAATGGTTGGGTTTAGCTTTGGGGAAGGAGTAGACATTAATAACTATGGCTGGGTTTAGGTTTGGGGAAGGAGTAGACATTAATAACTATGGCTGGGTTTAGGTTTGGGGAAGGAGTAGACATTAATAACTATGGTTGGGTTTAGGTTTGGGGATGGAGTAGACAATTAATAACTATAGTTGGGTTTAGGTTTGGGAAAGGAGTAGACATTAATAACTATGGTTGGGTTTAGGTTTGGGGAAGGAGTAGACATTAATAACTATGGCTGGGTTTAGGTTTGGGGAAGGAGTAGACATTAATAACTATGGTTGGGTTTAGGTTTGGGGAAGGAGTAGACATTAATAATAATGGTTGGGTTTAGGTTTGGGGAAGGAGTAGACATTAATAACTATAGTTGGGTTTAGGTTTGGGGATGGAGTAGACATTAATAACTATAGTTGGGTTTAGGTTTGGGAAAGGAGTAGACATTAATAACTATAGTTGGGTTTAGGCTTGGGGAAGGAGTAGAGATTAATAACTATGGCTGGGTTTAGGTTTGGGGAAGGAGTAGACATTAATAACTATGGCTAGGTTTAGGTTTGGGGAAGGAGTAGACATTAATAACTATGGTTGGGTTTAGGTTTGGGGAAGGAGTAGACATTAATAACTATGGTTGGGTTTAGGTTTGGGGAAGGAGTAGACATTAATAACTATGGTTGGGTTTAGGTTTGGGGAAGGAGTAGACATTAATAACTATGGTTGGGTTTAGGTTTGGGGAAGGAGTAGACATTAATAATAATGGTTGGGTTTAGGTTTGGGGAAGGAGTAGACATTAATAACTATGGTTGGGTTTAGGTTTGGGGAAGGAGTAGACATTAATAACTATGGTTGGGTTTAGGTTTGGGGAAGGAGTAGACATTAATAACTATGGTTGGGTTTAGGTTTGGGGAAGGAGTAGACATTAATAACTATGGTTGGGTTTAGGTTTGGGGAAGGAGTAGACATTAATAATAATGGTTGGGTTTAGGTTTGGGGAAGGAGTAGACATTAATAACTATGGTTGGGTTTAGGTTTGGGGAAGGAGTAGACATTAATAACTATGGCTGGGTTTAGGTTTGGGGAAGGAGTAGACATTAATAACTATGGCTGGGTTTAGGTTTGGGGAAGGAGTAGACATTAATAACTATGGCTGGGTTTAGGTTTGGGGAAGGAGTAGACATTAATAACTATGGCTGGGTTTAGGTTTGGGGAAGGAGTAGACATTAATAACTATGGCTGGGTTTAGGTTTGGGGAAGGAGTAGACATTAATAACTATGGTTGGGTTTAGGTTTGGGGAAGGAGTAGACATTAATAACTATGGTTAGTTTAGGTTTGGAGAAGGAGTAGACATTAATAACTATGGCTGGGTTTAGGTTTGGGGAAGAAGTAGACATTAATAATGATGATGGTTGGGTTTAGGGTTGTGGTAGGTGTAGGTGTAGACGTTAATAACTGTGATGGTTGGGTTTAGGTGTGGAGTAGGTATAGACGTTAATAACTGATCTACAGTGCCATCTTGCTGACAACATAATTTTGACATGTCTTTATAACTTCAAGGTATGCCTCTAGCATACTACAAGTTACGCCCCTAAGGCCCCTTCATGTTACGCCCATGTCTTGCAGTCCGCAGACAGACCCTACCCAGCTCATTGGCTGCTGAGGCGACAGCAACCAATCACCAGCACCATAGCTTTAAAATCATCCGCAATTGAGAAGCATACATTAACCTAGCATCATCGCACATTTATAGTATGTATTTTGACTTTGGATGTGGTTGAATGAGGACAAACTCAAAACATTTCAGACATTTCAAAAACGCAGGTAAAAATTAGGTCAGACTGTCTCTTCCCTTTCTTGTCCAGTTCTCCCAACAAGGACAAAACATTATGCTAATGAATCAAACTGTATTTCAGGTATCTTGTAATATCGTTTTCTATTGTCTTCTTTCTCCTCTTTTATCGGTCAAATACAATACTGACTCGAGAGCATCAACAGTGTCCTCGGGTAACTCCGACAAAAGCTCATTTCACCTCCGAGGAGCTGTTTGCTTTGCATGTCAATCAGGTCTGCCTGAAATGACCCGGGGAGGAGACACGAGGCAGCGGTCGTACCTCTCTCTGTGATCCGTCATCCTCCACAAACGTCCGCTTTACCTCTGTCTCAGGAGGGATTCATTATATGAACAGGCATTAGCAAACGCCCGCTGAGAGGTTTGCTCTCTGCAAATCTAATAAGCACTTACAGGCGAGCCAAAGCGGTGGAGGATCAAGGCTGAGGAAGGAAATGTGCTTTTTTTAAAGAGTTTACACGAGTGACGCCACATAAATATTTCATTGGGGACGGCTGCGTGGCATGATGTACAGCTGTGTGCGGGAAAAAGGCGCTGCGCTTAAGACAGTGATTCATTGCGCTCATAATTGCCTGAGCTGTTGTTGTAGATGGAGTCGAGGATTTTTGCATGCTGACTGCAACATATTGCAGCAACAGGTCTGTGGCGTGTTTGCAGAATGGTTGTGATGCGGGAAAGGAGGTGTTTATGTTTGTTTGGACTTGTTTAGCTCTGTTTCGGTCTTTGAAAAAAAACATGAGACGAGTACAGGATTGTTCCATTAGGCTCCTGATGGGTGAGAGGATATGATGTCATGCGCTGTCTCTGCTGTAACTAATGGCCACTGGAAAACTCACCAGAGATTCTTGTCTGCCTTTTATATAAGCACCAATAATGCATTACAGTCTTTTCATTCAGTCTTTTAACACCAGGTGGGATATTATGCTGTACATTAAAGTAACTGTCAAAGCGAATGGCTTTCGTTTGATATGTTTTTTTGTTTGTTTGATAGGGAACATTTATTTATGTTTACATGGAGAAGTGGATGTTTTGGTGTTAAACATGACAAAAGTGCTTGTTTGCGTGATTATTCATCCAGTTTAATGCCTGCTGTGGATATTGTATAACTGTGCGTTTACACAGAAGGTGGCGAGAGCGTCAAAGTTCGCTTTGGCCACCCTGACGACAATGCCTTCCCTGAATTCATTACATTCGCTACTTTGACCTCACATTTAAAGATGTCGTTGCAGCATATCAGCAAACCAGTTACATCCCCACATAAAAAATGTGCTTTCTAGCATGAAAATTGCGTGCCTTTTAGCAAAAACATTAACTTATGGAAGATCAAGTTGTTGTGTGTGGTGTGGCTTTGCTCCACTTATCCGATATGTGTCCATAGTCCGGTAGTAACTTTTTTATGTATGCATGTAAGAAAACATCATAAATAATTGGAAATTAGGCAACCGCAATAATCAAACCCTAGGTTAGAGGTTAACCTCTTCACAACAGGAAAAACCTCCAACAATCAAGAATGCATGCACCCTAAAAAATGATGAGTTATTTATTTAACGCAATGGTTGAGTTAAAAATATTTGGTGCTTTGTTGGGTTATTTTAACCTTTATTGGGCTATTTATTAATAACTCTACTAGTTGGGTTAAATATTTGGTGCTTTGTTGGGTTATTTTGAACCTTTATTGGGTTATTTATTTAGTAGCAGGTTGGGTTAAACATTTTGAATTTCAATGGTCAACTGATTTAACTGACACAGAACAGCTGTATTAATATGCGTACGTAATGTTGTTTTTGCGTTATAAAGTTTATTTAAGCTCTAACGCAATAATATTGTTGGTGTTTTTTTTTTTATCAAATTACCTCTCCGTGTCATGTTTTTTATATTTCACCAGCACTTTTAATTATCAATGATACAAACGTGCACTTCACAGCCGATCTATACTAAATGGAGAAAAACGTGTCTGGAACTTAAAATGTAATGGAAATGAAGCATTTTCAATATTTTTGAAAATTGCATTTTATTTATTTACACAGCCATAATTAGACAATTTATAGTAGTATTAGTAATAGTAGCAGTAGTAATACCAGAATGGAAAAAACATAGAACAAAAACATAGTAAATGTATTTATGCACACACACACACACATGCTAATCTTTTGTTTTACTCCATAGAACGCTGTATAAAAAACAGAAACTTTTTTGGACAGGCCTCTTTAAAGACTTAATGGTGCCAACTGATGACCAACAGTAAACATGACCTCTTCATTTAAATGTGCCATGTTTACTGTTGATCATCAGTTGGCACCATTAAGTCTTTAAAGAGGCCTGTCCAAAAAAGTTTCTGTTTTTTATACAGCGTTCTATGGAGTAAAACAAAAGATTAGCATGTGTGTGTGTGTGTGCATGAATACATTTACTATGTTTTTGTTTTGAGAGCTAAGGGGCTTATTTAGATTTTCTCAGACATATCAAGATAACTGTGCTAAGGTGTTTCTTACACTCCCACACATTCACATACACACAAACACTATACTCCATAGAAGCCCGAAACTACACTTTTTGTGCACTGCAACTAATGATCAACAGTAAAAATTAAAACTTTTACCTATTTTCAACAGGGAAAACCACCAACAGTCACGAATGCACGATTATAGTGTCATGGCTTTGCAATCAAAAAATGTCATTATAATGGAAGTCAATGGGGCAAAAACAGCCACCAACATAACAAAAGGGTAGTCAATTAGCCAATTGTTTAATTCTCATACATTTTCAAAGCATTGTCTTAAAATATGTGTCAAAATAAGATTTTTCACCAAAAATCATTCTATTTGCTGAAACCATTGAAAGTTGTGGCCAAATTAAGACTCAAAAGTGGTTGAAAACATCCCCGACAGAACACAAGGGTAAAAAGAAAGATATGAACAAGTACAGAAAGAACATAAACACTGTGGTCACTGCTATTATTGATGGACAGTGATGCTAAATGTGGTTATATAAGTTCCGTGCGCATACAATATACATAATAGAAAAGATAAAACGATGCAGAGGCATGTTTTGGCACAGAATCCATGCAGAGAAATGACGAAGTCTGCAGGGCTGCCAAGAAACATAGGTGGCAGAGCTTAAGCGATGACTGTTAGCGGCGTACTGATGATGTAATGGATTGCAACGGGCACCCGGGCTTGCGCACTGACAGCTCTTCTTCTGCACTTGTCTCTCTCCACAGACTGTCTACAAACACTGGCTCTGTGCCCAGTTCTTCCACACCACACAGATGCACTGCAGCAACAGGATCCCCTGCAGGAAGTACTGCCTGGAGGTTCAGCAGAGGTGCCCCTTCATATTGCCTGACAATGATGAGCTCATCTACGGAGGAAGCCCCAGTTTTATATGCACAGGTGGGCAGCTTGACCTTTCCTCGTACAAATAAATCACCAGCGCTTTCCTCTCCTTCAGTGAACTGGAGTCATTAGTGTGCTTCACTGCACTGTCAGTTAATCTCAGTCTGTCTGTCTGTCTGTCTGTCTGTCTGTCTGTCTGTCTGTCTGTCTGTCTATCTATCTATCTATCTATCTATCTATCTATCTATCTATCTATCTATCTATCAGTGGCGGCTGGTCAATAGAGGGCGCTGGGGCGCCGCCCCCGTCAAGTTAGACTCCTTTAATATGTCAATATTTATTATCACAAATATTAACAAAATAAACTGATTTAATTATAACATTCTAACATTTATTGTAGTCATACTATTTATTGTAGTCATACATTTATTGTAGTCATACTAATTGTAGTCATACTAACTGTATGAAAAAAATGTATGAACAATATTTTTTCATATGTGTGCGGGGGGGCAACCCAGTGGCGCAGTAGGTAGTGCTGTTGCCTCACAGCAAGAACGTCGCTGGGTCGCAGGTTCGAACCTCGGCTGGGCTGGGTCAGTTGGCGTTTCTGTGTGGAGTTTGCATGTTCTCCCTGGGTTCGCGTGGGTTTCCTCCGGGTGCTCCGGTTTCCCCCACAGTCCAAAGACATGCAGTACAGGTGAATTGGGTAAGCTAAATTGTCCATAGTGTATGAGTGTGAATGTGTGTGTGGAAGTTCCCAGAGATGGGTTGCGGCTGGAAGGGCATCCGCTGCGTAAAATCGTGCTGGATAAGTTGGCGGTTCATTCCGCTGTGGCGACCCCGCAAGGGACAAAGCCGACAAGAAAATGAATGAATGAATGAATGTGTGCGGGGCGCTGGACTAATGAGTGTCTATGTGGGTACATGAACTTTTGCAAAGCACGTGATATGACGATAAGCTCTAATTGGCCCGTTTTAAATTGTCTTTGGGGCGCAGCGCTCTGCACCCCGAACCCTCCCATTTTTGTTGTTAGAACGAATCATATTTGTTTTTATATGATTGGCCTTATGTGATTGGACCATTCTCACTTAGACCGTTCACTCAGCAGCAGCTCGTCAGTTAGCTGTGCTGACCTTTAATCATATAGTGAAAGCAAGTGCAAGATGAAGGAAAATTCTGTTGTATATTTGCAAAGATATCCGTTCACAAGGCATTTGGATGAAGAAAAAAAAAAGAATCAAGGAGCTTGGACCAGATCGACCTTCCTTGCAAAACTAATGAAAACAAATTTACCAGTAGTCAAGTGATCGCGAGCGGGCGTATATTCGGGGCTTTTCCAGCACTTGTTATGACAAACGGAGTTGGCTGGCAGGTTGTGATGTAAGTCATGCCTTTTACTGTTTTCCGTGTTTGCTGTTTCAAACAGCATGACGCAAGAGAGGCTGAATGCATTGGCCATGCTGTCAATAGAGAAGAGACTGGTGACTGAGATGACTGACTTTAACCAAAAGCTCATTGAGAAATTTGCAAGCCAGAAAGAAAGGAGAGCAAAATTAATTTTTAAGTAGTGCTACTGGCCAGTGATTAGGCAACATTTGTGTGTGTGTGTCTATCTATCTATCTATCTATCTATCTATCTATCTATCTATCTATCTATCTATCTATCTATCTATCTATCTATCTATCTATCTATCTATCTATCTATCTATCTATCTATCTATCTATCTATCTATCTACTGGCTTTATTATTATTACATGTAGCTACTATTACAGCATTAGATTTTAATTATTTATATACATATTTTAATTATATATTTTAATTCTATATTTTAAGCTTTTAATTTTCTTCTAATTTGCAAAGATTTTTAAAGAGCCCATAGATATATTTTGCATTAAAAATGTCATATTTTGGATTTGGGGGTCTCCAACAACATGCTGATATGTGTGCAAGGTCAAAAAACACTTTCATTGTCTTATAATATGCATTTATTTTTACCTAATTATCCCAGTGACTCCCATATGAATTGTTCAGCGATTCATTTGTTCCCAAACCCCTCCTTAGCACGAAGCTAATCTGCGCTGATTGGAGCGATGACCCAGTCTGTTGTGATTGGTCGACTTGTTCAGCACGAGACAGAAAGAAATGCCCACCACAGCTACAGTATGAAATCAAATCAAATCAAATCAAATCAAATCACTTTTATTGTCACATCATCAGCAGCACGTGTGCTATGATGAGTGAAAAGCTTAGGTGCTGGCTCCAGACAGTGCAAAATACAGACAGTGTAAATACAACGACAGTGCGAAATACAGACAGTGCAGAATACAGACAGTGCAAAATACAGACAGTGTAAATACAACGACAGTGCGAAATACAGACAGTGTAAATACAACGACAGTGCAAAATACAGTCAGTGCAAATACAACGACAGTGCAAAATACAGACAGTGTAAATACAACGACAGTGCAAAATACAGACAGTGCAGGATACAGACAGTGCAGTATACAACAACATACTAGTAGCAGAAGCAGTAGCAGAAAGTATGTGAGAGCCCAATGCAGGAACGCAATAAAGCAATGCAGTTAAACACCAGCATATTACTCTACTCTTAAACCTAACAACACGCAAGTAATAACGACACACATTCAGTATTAATCCACACAGTGGAAAAAGTTGAACTATTTTTGAAAATTGACCGCTCTGCGCGTGTATGAACAGCTGATGGTGGTCATAGCAACAAACAGCAGAGGATCACTAGTTCAGAAACGCATTTAAATCGGTAAATGAAGAAGCACGCGTCACTTTAACGTGGTTTTGGACATGATATGGGAACAGCCCCATACAGATTTAACCTGAGAGATACAGTACAAGCACTGATCTATAATAGATACGTGATTACAAGCCACACAATTAAACACATACTTTGCGAACTAGACATAACGAGGCAACAGTTTTTATGACACGTACATGTTATGATCTGGAGGAAAAAGAAACGGGTCCATTTGAATTGTAAAAGTTACTGACAAAGTCCCATAATCTCTGCTGCTCCTTCAATAGCAAACGGCTGGCGAATCCCACGTTGCAGCGTAGGTAATTGTATCAATTGTCAGAAAAATGACAGGAACAAACACAGCACTAGGTTGGCTATACTGTGTTATACGTTTATTTCACGCGGCCGCCATTTTAAAACACGAAAGCGAGGCTGCGGTGGGAAAAAAACCCGGAAGTATAGGATCAGCACTGTAAACATTGCAACAACATGCTGTGTACTGCAAACCTCCAGCTGTTGCTGCGACTTCAAAATGTAGATATGGTGTAAACATCACTTTAATATCATTCCGTTAAGTTTAATTTAAACAATTAAAAGCATATTAGGGATCAAACAACGTCACAATCTCTTTAAGAGTGATACGCTTAAGTGTCCTCCTAGGCTTCAGTTCATGGCAGCAGGTAAACACCGTGGGGACGCTTCCCTGCTTCAGCCTATGTAACCTGGTGAGTGATAAAACAGTGCAGTCCTCTGTAGCACATCTTTGTGTTGTCTGTAATAGTGTTGTCCCGGTACTGAAGTTTTAAAAACGTCCAAACGCTAACATTTAAGCACCGCTGAGCGCGTTCATAAACACAGCTGATTTGCCTTAGTATTCACAGTGCTCAACAGAATGACTGTGAAGGTTATCAGTTCACCGCTCTTCACAGATTGAAAACACACATAGACGGACATTGGATCGTTTTAAAGTCGTGAAGATCAGTCGATTCATCAGCGGAACGCTCGTCTGTGTTTGCACTCTGTAAACAGCGGTGAGTTTGATGAACTGATGACCTTCACAGCCAATCATAGTAATTTCTGTTGAGCATGTGAACACAATGGCCAATCAGCGCCGCTGTTTAAGAACGCCATCAACAATGCTTAAATGTTAACGAGAAATGGCTGTTTTTTTTTATTTCATTACCGAAATTTTGTATCGTGACATGTCTTAATATAGTGAAAGAATCAGTTCATTAACTTGAGTTTGATAAATGGTATCTAAAATGTGTGTTTGGGAAAGAAAACATTAGCTAAGTAGTGCCATTTCCTTTAACGTAGCTGAAAATGAGGTCAAATATCCCTTTTTATTTTCACTATTCATTCAGAGCGAACCTGAAATGTGTGTCACTTTCTCTTCGCTGATAAGATATACACCCAGGTACACAATATTCATGTGTGACTCAGGCGATACTTCCGGGTTTCTTCCCACCGCAGCCTCGATTTCGCTGTTAAAAATGGCGGCTGGGCGGGGTTGGGAGATTGCGAACTGAAGAGCGGGGGTAGGAGGGGCACTTACGCTCATTTTGGAAGGGCACTTTATATCCCGGACTCAAAAGGGCATGTACACTGCACAGGTTGAGCCCTATGTGTGCACATGCCTGGCTTTGGGTGTATGGCCATACATGATAAATGTGATATATCAATACACATTTGACAATAAAGTTCCTTAAAACAAGACAGATATTCTCACAGGTAAAATAATTTTGTAGGTTTGAAATAAGATTATTTTACTTATCCCACTGGCAGATAATTTAGATTGTTATAAGGAAAAACTCACTTAATTTTGACTTGTTTTTTTCTGAAAACAAAACAATAATTCTTTTTACTTTTTAATGTCTTAAACATGCTTCTTGATTTAATAATATTTTGATATTTGAGCTAGAAATAAGACAAAGACTCCTAGTAAGAAAAGCAATTTTGCGATGAGGTCACCTTTTAAGCAAAGCTTCCGGGGCTCCTAAATGTCATTTCTGATTATGAAAAACATTTTGAATTCATGTGAACTTTAGAGACTATAATGATTAAATTGCTTATTTCTCATTAGACATTGAGTCATAACCACAATGGTGTGGTATAATAAACTACAAAGGATACATTTAAGCTTAAGGGTAACCAGATGAAGGCATCGGAGTAAACAGGATGTTAACAAACACTGGGTCTGGACTATGTAGGCAGCGTTTTCCATTAGTACTCTGACTTTTACTAAATACTTGGTCTCTGTTTCCACCTTGTGGCTGAAACACAAACTGCAGTTCTTCCACCTTGTATTGTGTGCCATTATTGAATGAATGAACATAGTCACGTCCTAATTATACACATTAAGTTGACTCAGTCGATTAACAAATACAAATTTATCTTTAAATTATGCTCCATTTGATTTGAACAATGATGCTGATCATAAGTATATGAACGCAGATACAGTATGGCTGTCTGTCAGGATATGCTGAGGATACACAGAGGACATATGGCAAGCCTTTTTAACATTTAAAGTGCCCCTATTATGGATTAAATAAAGTCAAAGTTTGGTTTTGGGAGTCCCCAATAACAGGCGGATATGCATGCAAGCTCAAAAAACACTTTTGTTGTCTTATAATATGCATTTATGTTTACCTAATTATCCCAGCGACTCCCATATGATTCGTTTAGCAATTAATTTTTCCAAACTACTCCTTTGCGTGATGCTAATCTGCAGTGAGAGGTCTTATGACCCAGTCTGTTGTGATTGGTTGACTGCAATGTGTGCAGCATGTGTCGGAAATGAAACACCCATCACGGCACAAAACAAATGGGCAGGACAAAGTTTTATTCAGACTTCACAACAAAATACCTAAAGTTTCGAAATCTTGTGAATCATTTTTACCCTTTTTTTTTTTGTTTTGAGAGACAAAAACTTGTTTTTTTTTTTTTACATGGTGCACTTTCAGGTTGAAACCTCAGATGGATGTTTTCATTCACTTATAGCTGTGTTACACACTGCATGGAAGGTCATTTTCAAAAACCCATAATCGGGGCTCTTTATTAACCGTACTACAGTAGTATCTATTTTCATGCTACTCCCTTTTTAGACACTAGTGTAATTAATGCCTAGTTGTCCTTATTTGTAAGGTACTTTTTAAAATACGCCAGCACTTTATTGAATATTTTTTTATTTATTTACTATCATAGTTCTTGTTTTTTTTAGATACTAATATTAATTCATTAGACACAGGAACCTATTATCAGATACTACTTCTTTAGTAACAAGTAAAAATTTAATTGTTAAATAAATGTACATTTTTTGCCATTGACTTCTATGGGGATTTGTCTTGGAACATTAACAATTCTGTTTTGACTAGTATGAATTCCATTTGTGATTAGATAGACTAGATAGACTTGTTAGGTAGACTGCTTTGACAAAATCTACATTGTAAAAAAGCGCTATAGAAACAAAGATGAATTGAATCAGGTAGTAGCACTTACTATTTAGATACTACTACCTGTCATAAGATATAGTAGATATACACACATTTATTATACACTACTACTGATTTTAAAAGTTTACTGGTACTTTTTCTAGCTGTTCTATGTTTTTTTTTCTTCTAGTAAACAAATTGATCTCTACTGTGGACATTTGGAGTAGTCATAACACAAGATGAGTAAAAAAAACAGATCAGATCTGACTAGCAAGATGTTAATTGTTGCTATAATTACAAAATAGTGTAGTGTCTAGTAAATGTGTACTACTAGTATTGTATCGCTTAAGTATCTAATGATTATGTATCATCCTATAAGTAACACTTATTTGTAATTTGTTACTTATATGTATGTGTTAAATTACTTATTCATTTTCTTGTCGGCTTAGTCCTTTTATTAATCCAGGGTCGCCACATCGGAATGAACCGCCAACACCCGGAGGAAACCAACGCAAACTCCACACAGAAATGCCAACTGACCCAGCCGAGGTTAGAACCTGCGACCCAGCGACCTTCTTGCTGTGAGGCGACAGCACTACCTACTGCGCCACTGCGTCACCCTGAATTACTTATGTTGCTACTTAATGTGTTAAACAACAGAATAACATATACAATATGTGCGGCTAGTTACTAGTAATACCAGTAGTAATGCTAATAAAGTACTAGTATCTCATTAAAAACTACTAAGCATATATAATGAATGAGTACTGCGGTATCTGTTTAATAGTTATTAGTAACCAATGAATCAGTATCTAATTTATAAGAATTAGTAATGAATAGGCACAAGTAGACATACCTAACGAATAAGCAGCTAATGTATAAGTACAATTACTAAGATTAGTAAAAAAAAAAAAAAAGGTGACGCAGTGGCGCAGTAGGTAGTGCTGTCGCCTCACAGCAAGAAGGTCGCTGGTTCGATCCTCAGCTGGGTCAGTTGGCGTTTCTGTGTGGAGTTTGCATGTTCTCCCTGCGTTCGCATGGGTTTCCTCCGGGTGCTCCGGTTTCCCCCAAAGACATGCGGTACAGATGAATTGGGTAGGCTAAATTGTTCGTAGTGTATGTGTGTGAATGAGTGTGTGTGGATGTTTCCCAGAGATGGGTTGCAGCTAGAAGGGCATCCGCTGCATAAAACATATGCTGGATAAGTTGGCGGTACATTCCGCTGTGGCGACCCCAGATCAATAAAGGGACTAAGCCGAAAAGAAAATGAATGAATGAATGAGTAAAAAAAATAAAAATTATTAAAAAGTAAGCACTAGTACTGATAAAACTGATCAGTTTATATTAATCACATCTTTATGACTTAGCCATAGATTTAGCAAAGGTAGTTAGCAATAGCATATGTTAATGTAACTATCAAAGATACTATTTTTTATACACTTGCATTATTATAATTCTGAATCAAGCAGTATATAGGGTCACCCTTTTGATGGTCCGTTTGTTGAATTTAAGTTACATTGCATCTACATGCCAACTAATTCTCATTAGATTATAAGCAGACTGTTTGGTTGGGGTTGGGGTTAGGGTTAGTGTAAGTTGACATGTACTTGCAAAGTTTCTTACAGTCAGTTAAATGTCTGTTGTATTAACAGATATTAAGCAGACAGTTTACTAATACTCAAATGGACCATCAAAATAAAGTGTTACTGTATATACAATACCAATAGTACTGAACTCTTCAAAAGAACGGCAAACCTACAAATGCAACACAACAGAAACATCTGTAAATATCCACAATTACAGACAGAAAATGTACCATAGAGAGAGAAACATTTAATATATTGAAATTCAATTCTTATTTCCACTTCTTTTAATTCACTTATCAAAAATGGTTTTCTTAAGGGCGTCACACATGGGATGCATCGCGACACGGTGCGCACATGACAATTGAAAGTATCGCACACCAGACGCGCACATTCGCATGCTATTTAAAACTAAACTAATCGGATGGCGCTCTGTGGCGCGGCAGAAATATGAACAGTGTCCTGAGTCGTGGCTGGGCAATCGACAGCCGCTGCTGACTTGTGGTGCCGGTGTGTGTATCCCGATAGAAACCTATGTTTAGAATTCTGAAATGCGTGGCGCTGCGTGGCGCGTCGCCAAACGGAGCTTCTGGTGTGTGACCTGCTGTACTTAGACTTTTTGTCTTGTTTCTAGTACAAATATCTAAACATTCTTAAATCAAGAAGAATTTTCTAGACCAGTTTTCAGAAATAATAATGTCAGAATTAAATGTGTTTTTCCTTTAAAAAAAAAAAAATAATAATAATAATCTGCCAATAGGGTAAGTAAAATAATCTTGTTTTTGGTTTGAAATAATTGGCAGATTATTTTGCTTGTTTTACAGAAAAACTCACTTAATTTGGACTTCTGATAACAAAACAATATTTTTTTTTAACTTGTCTAGAAATTGTTTAGATATTTGGACTAAAAACAAAATAAAAACTCTCAGGCTGCGCACCCGGGTTCGTTAGATGTCAGAATTCGGTACGTTTTGCTAGTATGAACGCTATCTTCTGAACTCGGGTGCGCACCAGTGAACCGTACCCGAGTCCGCCTGAAAAAGGTGGTCTGGGGTACAGTTCGCGCGAACTCCGGTCCGGTTCACTTCTGGTATGAATGCTATCGTACCAAATAACGGAAGTGAACCCTGACTGTACAACAAACTATCGTTTTCATAATGTTAATTCGTGTGTCTGTGTATCACGTACTGTACCTTTGTGACAAGCGGGAATGAGGCAGGGCAATCACAGTGATAATGTCTGCTTGTTTCCTCCAAAAACAGCTTCTGCAGACATCGCGTGATGTTCTAAACATTTGTAATGTTTTTTTTCTGCAGATAGACGCAAGTCGCTTTCTGTATGTCCAAAACTAAAAGACTCAATAGCAGCTCGATTACGCAAGCGTACCGGGGTTTAGAAGGAAAAAAAAAACAGTGTGAACACAAACCAACCGAGAAGGTGGCAAGGGGGGGCAATCGAACTTGGGTATGGTCCAGGAAATTCAACCAAGTGTGAAAGCACCCTAAGAAACACATTTTTCTCAGTCCTTATACAGTTTGACACAACGAATGAAAGTTCACTTTAATACAATACAATTTTCAGCTCTCATCATTTATTCATATTAACTAAAATTATTCTATTTTTTAGATATATATTGAGTAAAATAATTTCATTCCATGTAATTAGCTTTTGCATAGTAGCATGAAAACTGACAGTGTTACTGTTTTATGTTGTTTTATAGTGATAAATCAGCTTGCCATATAGGACACACACTACTGTAAGTGCTGAGTGTGAATGAGTGCTTTGGCCTCCCAATGGCCTGCAGGCTTGTGCTATAATGAGACTCACTGATGATGAATAGGGAATTGAGAGCACAAGCGTACTGGCCGGCTGAGTGGTCAAACTTTAATTACCTGGCCTTTAATTGCTTTAAGTATCTCCACTTAACGCGGTCTCGCAGTGCTAAACTTTACAGCACCATATGCCTCCATCATCATCACAACGTGGCCATAAACACCTGTCATTAATGATGTATGCGTGGCAAGGTCAAGTGGAAAAGTAGATGATTTATTGGACTAGTTCACCCCAAAATTAATTACCTAGCCTCGGGTCATTGCGGCATTCTTTACAGTATGTGCTGTTGGACTGTTACCTGGAGGACACATGAGATATTTTTGAATTAAGAATGTAGGGCAGTCCTTTTTGGGTGAACTACTATTATGTAAAATATAATAATAATGTTTTTTTAGAGCTAATAATTTATTCAGAGGGCTGCTATATTTATGTATGCAATTGCTTGACTGTGCTTCTACTATTATGAGCATGATTTTAGTTTTATTTTATTTCTCTTTTTTTTGATAAATAATGTGTCATGTAAACATTTTCCGTGATGCAGGTTTCCTGATGTCATAATGAAACAAAACTCATTCATTCATTTTCCTTCAGCTTAATCATCTTAAAAATCTTCTTAAAATTCTCTAAAACTAATTCAACTGCTGAGTCCAATGAATTTTAGTAATGCAAATAATACTTGGTGTCTTCATGCATTGTAAAGTTTTTTTTTAATCATTAAAGGGCCACGAAACCCCCTGTCTCAGCACGGTGTTTTTACACCTCTAGTTTAAAAAAAGTCAGGAAAGTGGGCGTGTCCAGCTCTGGGAGGGTGGGAGTGTCGGGGGAGGGAAAGAAGGAAGGACTTGCAAAGAAGGGTGTTTCTATTTGGGCACGCGCTGATTTCACAGGCAAAACAAACACACAGACGCAATATGTTTGATACCGCACGGCGAATGGGAGAAAAAAATCCTCCGCATTTCTCTGTAACTTATGTACTCGGTAAGTAGCGTCAGAAAGCCGTGTGTGTATAGACTATCCTGTCACAATATGCGGCGAAAATCCTGCACGACGGGAATAGTTTGTGTTAACATGTTTACACTCGAAGAGCAGCATTTACAGCGGATCTTTCAGTCTATAATATTGTACTGTAATATTGCAGTGATATTAACATGCTGTAAACTTAGTAACTAAATAATTTTGACTATGGTATGCCTTTAAAAACTGAAAGAGCACTGCTGATGATACGAACTAACTTTGCAATCTGGGTTAAACAAAGGGCACTGCATTGCAAACACACTTACCAAATCTGTAGACAGACAATCAAACTGGAGCTGTGTCTTGTTATTAAAAGGAGACGAGCGGCAAATCCGGATTTCATCATTTCCAGATGCGAAAAGCTCTCGGGTAAAAAATGTTCCTTACAAACGCGTTTCTGTCGTGTGCACTGTAATCCACATGTGATTCCAGCAGCTCTCTCATAGAGGGAAAATGAAACAAAACCTTCGTTGCAAAACAGACGACCCGTGTCTCCAAATTCTAGTTCTTTCACTTGTTTTGGCAACACAACGTGGCGTCTCTCTGCCGTCTGAACACTGTGAACAGGTAAACAGTCTCCGGAGCTATCATGCATATTAATGAAGTTTCGCGTCATACACAATAGAGCGCGCTGATTGGTTTGAAGCACGTCTTTGTCATGAATTAATGCCGCACACTCAGATACGTCACAATGTTCTCGAAAGGACAGACAGCCACTCTCCAGGCTGGATTTACACCTAAGTATCTCATGGCTGTGACGCAGCTTCAAAAATTTGTTTCAAACCGGAAGAACGAATTTGCTCAAAATAACGCAAAAACAACCAATTTTCACTTTTAAGTGCAATATATGTGTCCTAATAGTGTTTATAGCAGTGTGGGACACATATATGACTGTCAACAGCTTAAAACATGTGTTTTGGTGTTTCGTGACCCTTTAAGGCCCAATCCCATTTCTACCCCTTAGTCCTTCCTCTTACCCCTACCCCTCGTTTTGCACGTTCACCAAGGGGTAGGGAAATATCCCAGAATACACCAGCTACAACAACAGCATGACTGCACAAGGAAGTAATGAGATGCACAAATTAGTATTTTTTGTCATTGTTACGAATTTTTACAACAAACAACTATATGTTTTAATACATTCATAACCGCGTTCATGCTTTAAAAAAAAAAAAAAAAACACTAAAATAAAAAACGTTAAATCTCACTATCTAAAATCCATAATAATAACTCTTGTATAGCAGTCCCAAAACATTCTGTCCCTTCATGACACTCGAATACCCTGTCAGAAAAGTCTAGTGGCTGGGAATGACCTTTTTACAGTGTCTGCTAGAATGTTAACGTTGTTTTTGTGTGTTTACATAGATGAATATGGCCACAGAATAAATGCACAGTACAGATATGATCTTATTGCCACATTATATTGTTTTGATTGCATGATATTTGTATTCTGTGTCTTCTGAAGCTAAATACAAAAAACAACGCAACTACAGCAGTCGCAATCATCAATCTTTTTTTCTTTTTTTTTGTTATTAATGTCAACGGAACAATAACAGCATCATACAAATTTGTTACGTAGGATGTACATGAGTTTTACAGAGAAGTAAAGCATCGAATAAGCACATAGAAGAGGAAAAAAAAACTAAAAAACAAACAACAAATAATATAAAATCAAGTGTTAAGAAAAGTAAAATAAGTTAACAGTTCTAATAACTTAAAGATTTTTAGAGGAAGCAATAGTTCTAATGTACTGTTGACGTTCCTTTTCAAAAACAATAATATACGTTGGGAGAATTTACATCGGTGTATATGGAATTTGGCAGGAATTAAAAAGAGATTAATAATGAAATATTCCTTACTTTTACCATCAGGGGTATTGAAAAAACCAACAGGATATCGTTGTATAGTTAAAAGATAACAAGAATCCTGGTAGTATTTTGCAATGAACAACCAAAGAAAGTTCAATCCAAAAGCATTGTGTATGAGGGCAATTCCAAAAGATATGATCAGCTGTTTCACTGGGTATATTACAGAAAGAGCAGCATGTAGCTATATCCGACTTGAATCTTTTCAAAAATGTCTTGGCTGGGTAAAATCTGTGTAACAGTTTAAATGAAATTTATCTAATTTTGTTAGTTATTATATATTTTACAGACAAAGACCAAACTTTTTTCCATTGAAACTGGTAATATACAGTTGAAGTCATAATTATTAGCCCCCCCTGAATTATCAGACGCCCTGTTTATTTTTTCCCCAATTTTTGTTTAACAGAGAGATTATTTTTTTTTCAACACATTTCTAAACACATTAGTTTTAATTACTCGTTTCTAATAACTGATTTATTTTATCTTTGTCATGATGACAGTAAATAATATTTGACTAGATATTTTTCAAGACACTTCTACACCGCTTAAAGTGACATTTAAAGGCTTAATTAGGTTAACTAGGCAGGTTAGGGTAATTAGTCAAGTTATTGTATAACAATGGTTTGTTCTGTAGACTATCGAAAAAAAAAATATATAGCTTTAAGGGGCTAATAATTTTGACCTTAAAATAGCTTTTAAAAAATTCAAAAACTGCTTTTATTCTAGCCAAAATAAAACAAATAAATCTTTCTCCAGAAGAAAAAATATTATCAGACATACTGTGAAAATTTCCTTGCTCTGTTAAACATCATTTGGGAAATATTTAAAAAAGATTTAAAAAAATCAAAGGGGGGCTAATCATTCTGACTTCAACTGTATTTCCATCCAAAAAAAACTTCACATATGGGGTGTTACAATTTCCTTTTGAAAGAGAGACCTGATTTTGTAATTACTTGAGGAAGGTTGTGACAAAAAAACACATTTTTCCCTCTGAAGTTTCCAAGGGGTGCAATGGCGCAGACGAAACACTGGATACTCCACCATAGCCTCTAAAAATCATTATAACACCTTTAGGAATTGCATCCATTACAATGGAAAACTCTTTTGGAGTTACTAGGAAACCAAACTTGCATAAATACTCTTTATAATTTAAGAGACCTTCTGAATTAAATAACTGAGATACAGTCAAAATATTTTTTCTCAAACCAACCGTTTAAAAATAAAGATTTGTTTTTTTACATAATGTCCTGATTGTTCAAAATAAACTGATGAGAAGTTGTGTTTGTAAATCAGTGACAATGCAAGTAAAGCTTGTTTATGAAAACTGGATAATTCATAAGGGATTCTATGATTGTCAATCTCATATGTAGTAAGAGATCGCGATGACATATGATGACGTGTGCAGGTGTTGTAGTGGTGTCCCATTTCTTAGGGGTAAATTTGGAAGCCCTTCCCATTCACACTCTGTTTCAGGGGCCAAGGGGAAAGGGAAGATGTAGGGGTACAAAAATAGAATTGGGATTGGGCCTAAGTTGCAATGTAATGCGTTGTATTGTAACGTCTTTAATTAAATTTTAGATGTAAATAGCATACTGCAAATATTACCATGCATTTAAACTTTAAATACAGTTACTTATGAAAAGATCAAACAGAAATAAGAAAATAATTTATAATGTGTTATTATGTAACCTATTAAAGAGTTCCTTAAATTTTAGAAGACAATTTCAACATAACAACTGGCTAATATGAAAAACCTTTGGGGTTTTTTCAGACATACATAAATATTAACACACTCAAAAAATAGTGTTTGCTATTTGTTCAAACTGCTTATTTAAAATAAGCGGAAACAACACAATCCTTGAGTATTTTGGAGGACAACTTAATTGTGTTATGCTCAATCCACTTAAATTTGTAAAAAGTAAAAGCTAAATTAATTCATTTTGTCCCAACACAAATCCATTGTGTGAAACCCAGCATTTTTTACATTGCAGGCAGTGTTGTCAAGAGCCACCTGCATGATTGTGTCAAGATAAATAAGTCAAAATAATGACCTTTCTATGAGACAACAAGGCTAGTTTAGGTCATAAAATGTCATAGGGTGCAGACAAACTGGAATTACATAAGCAGGACCCCTGCACTGTGTGTCAAGGTCAATCAATATACTGGAATGTGAGATAATTTGACCTTTTTGTGACTAAATGAAATGAGTCATGATAGTTATGAATCATTCATAATTAACGAGAAAACATTAGTTATAAGTACAGCTATATGTGCACTTTTTAAACTGTATATAAGGAGTTTAACCCTTTCGCATGTAAGTTTTAAAGAGCACCTATGGTGAAAAATTTACTTTTCAAGCTGTTTGGACAGACATATGTGTAGGTATAGTGTGTAGACCATCATATTGGGGTGATATAAACACACTCAGTCCTTTTTTTCAATTTAACAACATAAAAACAATGGACCAATTGGAGTGGTTTTGAGATCGACCGCAACTTGACGTAGGAGTGCGGTCCCCCCGCCCACCAATATTGATTGACAGGTGCGCATTACCATATCCTCAGTATGTTGTTTCACATCTGCCATTTTCAGTGTGTGAGTCAAAGCGACGTCACCAAAGAAACACCCTTGCTCTATTTTTAGATGTAAGGCTCATTGGGCTCAACATTCACCACGTTATCGCTCTCCTCGCCGCCAGTGTTTGTGAGTTTTGGTGGGTTTGCATACATGTGTACTTTTCATTGCGTCTTCCTTAAACTTCAGCGGTTTGCATTTCCCACGGTCACAGAAGCTCCCTGTCATCCTAACTAGGTGCAACTGGAAAGTGCGATCGCGTTGCCTCACGTGCGCGTCCCTCCATTGGAAATAACAAACTAACGGCACCATGCATTTCGCGGTGTCACGGATGAAAGTCAGTACCGGGGGCTTGGCTTACTATTCTGCCGCCTAGGTCGCCTCTATGGACGCGCTGGCCCTGCTCAGGACACCGTTCATATTTTTGCCGCGCCACAGAGCATTATCTGAATAGTTTCATTTTAAATAACATGTGAATGTGCGCGTTTGGTGTGCCGTGTCGTGGCTCTGAGTGGCGCATCCGTTGTATGACGCCCTTTAGTTATAGCCTTAAGCAGGTCGTATACCAGAAGCGCCGCTCGGCAACAAGCAGCGTCGCGCCATGCAGCGGCATGGATTTCTGAATTCTAAACATAAGTTTCTATCAGGGGACACACACCGGCACCGCAAGAGTGCGATACTTTCAACTGTCATGTGCGCACCGTGTTGTGGTGCATCCGGTGTGTGCTGCCCTTCAGTCAAAGTTAATTCAGTGTGCTTGGTTATTAGTCTCAGTGTAGGCTACAAGTTTGGAGCTTTAAACTAGCACACAGTTGGCTGTAAAACTATACAAAGAAACAAATGATTTTGTAGTCTCTGCTTGGTCTGTGTCCGAGTCGTACATGTACAGCTGAATGCTGGTCCTCTCACTCATGTTGCTTCTCTCTGTCTGCCTGTCTGTTGCCATACACAAAGAGGGGAGCTCTTGGCTCCGCCCCTTTGTTAAGTTGGCGGGAAGTCGAAACTAATTTTCATGTGAAGCAACACGCCCCTAAAACAGCGCACTGTGTACACGCCCCCAAAATGACACTTTTTAACACATTATATTAAAAAAATCTGAATTGTGTTTTAACTGAACCTAAACTGGCACACTCAGAAGAACCATAATATTAATATTACATCTTAAAAAGGGGTAAAATAGGTGCCCTTTAAATACTCTCGCTGACCCCATCCCCATGTGAGTTTTTTTTTTTATGTGATCATTATTTACGCATTACTTTAAAGTTTTAATGTTGATACATGCATTTTATCATGAAACACATCACAGCCCAGTGCATGTATTTTTTTTTTATTTCCTGCTCGATGCATGTCATTTTTGTTTCATTCACAAACATCCTAATTATATAGTGAAATATCTGATTTTCCAATTTTTAAATATGTTAAAGAATATGCATTTTATCATTGAAACAGCTTAATAGTACTGTTAATGCTGATAGATGTTGCCATGTTAGTCTGCGCAGCAGTGGAGAGATTAGAGCTGCTGGATTTACAACATGTTAGTTTATCAACTTCTCCCAAAATACAATAAAGTGCACTGTAAAAAAAAATGCAGGGTTCCACACAATTCATTAATGTTGTCCCAACACAAATCAATTAAGATAACAAATTTAAGTGGATTAAACATAAAAAAATGTGCTTCCCTTAAAAATACTCATTAAAAAAAAAAAACTCATTTTAAATAAGTAGTTTGAACAAGTAGCAAAAGCATTGTTTTTTTGTTTCGTTTTTTGTGGCTGTTTAACTGGGAGACGAGTAGAGTAAACAGTGTTTATCTGTGCCACATGTTTATGTTCAAAAATAATTTATATTACCATCTCCATAAACAACTAGAGTGTATTTTACTAACCATTAATATTTTTGCTAGTACTGATGTGTATACAAATTTCTGAAACCTAAAACAAACATTTATTTAAAAACACTAATAGAAAAAGTGATTTTTGACAAGCGCGACACACGTCTTTCTCCGGCTCAGCGCGAGCCATTGTGGGAAAGCAGAATTTAACAGCTGATCATGTCACACACTAGACATTCTAATCACAGTGTTGTGATCAAATGCTCCAGGGACTGATCAACCAAGACTGATCATACCAGTGTGATCATACACATCAAAGGGTTAAGTTGAGAAGTTTTGTTTGTTCTTTTTTTTGGAAATGGGGAGAGCAGCAGGGGCATTTACAGTTAGATTATCCGGAAAGTATTCATAGCGCTTCATGCATATGTTACAGCCTTATTCCAAAATGAAATTTATTAAAAATAAAAAACCTGAAAAATCACATGTACATGAAGTATTCACCATGCCAGATTCATCAGTATTGCCATGAAGCTCTAAATTGAGCTCAGGTACATTCTGTTTCCACTTATGATTCTTGAGATGTTTCAGCAGCTTAATTGAGTTCACCTGAGGTAAATTCAGTTGATTGGACATGATTTGAAAAGGCATACACCTGTCTTTATAAGGTCCCAGGGTTGACAGTGCATGTCAAAACACAAACCAAGCATGAAGACAAAAGAATTGTCTGTAGACCTCCGAGACAGGATTGTCTCGAGGCACAAGGCTGGGGAAGGTTACAGAAAAAATCCTGCTGCTCTGAAAGTTCCAATGAGCACAGTGGCCTCCATCATCCGTAAGTGGAAGATGTTTGGAACCACCAGGACTATTCCTAGAGCTGGCCGGCCATCTAAGCTGAGTGATCAGGGGAGAACATAAAAGGCTGTAACATAAAAAAATGTAGAAAAAGTGAAGCGGTATGGGTACTTTTGGGATCCACTGTATCTCAACATGTACAGACACATTCTGGGGTGAAACCTGAGACTCATTCTACATATTGTAAAAGCTACACGTTTAAAATGATCTTGTGGTAAATCAGGGATCACCAAACTTGTTCCTGGAGGTCCGGTGTCCTGCAGATTTTAGCTCCAACCCTAATCAAACACACCTAAACATGCCAATCTAGGTCTTACTAGGTATACTTGAAACATCCAGGCAGGTGTGTTGAGGCAAGTTGGAGATAACCCTGCAGGGCACCGGATCTCCAGGAACGAGATTGGTGACCCCTGTTGTAAATGATCTAATAGTGTTTTCTAATTCTTGTAAAAAGCAACATGAACACAAATCATATATTTGTAAGAACCAAAATAGTCTCCTTTATGCGAAATTCCCCCATTTATCGTCAACTTTAACATGTCTTTTTCTGTCCCAGGGCTTCAAGAGGACAACCCCTCAGACGCAGAGACAGAGTGCTGCGACGTCCGATGGGACAGCAGGGCGGACAACAGCTCCAAAGGCACTCTCAAAAGAACTCACCCGTCATGTCAGCACGGGACATCCCTGACCTCGTCAGCGGCCTCTAGACTGTGCAACAGCAGACTCAAACTCTGCCTGCTGGTCCTTGTCCTTCTCCATACTGTTGCCACTCTCACAGCATCCCACAATCCCACTGGGTTCAACCTCACCTCCAGCTCCTCCAACGAGGAATGACGGAACAGCCACTCGCTAGCAGTGCCGATTCCAGAGACGTGACGGACGGACCGTGGGATGCTTGCTGGGAGCTCTGGGACAGAGACCGTGGACATGCAATCAAAACAAACCAAGCAAACGCTACTAAAGTAAACAAACACTGGATGAATCCAATCAAGCAACAAGAACAAGGGACAACACTAGCCTTTGCTAAAAAGAGGCTTCTATGGGGGGGCGGAGTTTTCTCGCACCATGTTTTTTACACTGTGTCTATGGTTTGGATTTCTGTTGCACTAGATGACTACAGGATCTAATTCATGTTTCTTTTCTGTTCATTTGGGTCTTTGTGCAGGAGGGAGGGATCGGCAGAGATGGATGAGTTAGATGTACAGTATCCAAGTGAATAGTCAAGACAGAGTGAGCGAACGGATGAGTGCGTGTGCATGTGTGCCTGTGCTTGCATCCGTGTGTCCACTTCGATGTTCTTCTCGTTTCTCTTCGTAATCACAAACTCTCTGAATGCTGCTCTATTCGTTACGAGGGTTTATCCATTGCCTAAACAAATACCAAGACACCCGACATATAAAGCCCAGGTTTGAGCTCAGATTCTCCCATTAAGATCCTGTAACCTTATTAAGGTAGCCTGATGTTTTTTGTTGCTGGTACGATGTCACCTCCTGCCAGGTCAGGTCAGGTCAGTAGATTCGGAAGTCTGGGTACTGTCGCTCAGTCATTAAGTATCAAGTGCTTGGCTGAAAAAGGTCTCTGTGGGAATGTCTAACGGTATCCAGACTTCTGTTCGCAAAAAGACATCCACAAATCGGTTTTACCGCCATTAGTGTTATCTATTATATTAAGATATTATATTCTCTACCCTATATCCTCTAATTGCATGTTAGAACCAGAGTTTAGACTATGCTGCTAACGTTTTGAAGAAATGAACCCAAACGATCTGAAAACAAGGTGTTGAAAGAGGACCGTACAAATTGCTATTCGGCTGCATGAACGCAGCCAATCGGAGCTCACCAGACAAAATTGACCCCAATCACCCAGAGAGGATCCATCGTTCCTTATTACAGTAAAGGGCTTTTCACATCTTTCACACACGTTCAAACACTCCTGCATGTAGAGATTCACGTGGCATGAATAACTCAGTGAAAACGACGTTAATTTGTTACAAACCTTAAGATAGTCATGTCAACGGGGAGTCTGAGAGCTCAATCACGCAGCTCCAGATAGAAGAACAAAGGCCCGTCTCAGGTGGCTGGGCTGAGGAATTAGGTTCTTTGTGAGGAAGAGAGGCACAGTTAAGGGCTGATTTATTATTTATTTGAGTTTTTTGGTTTTGTTTTGTTTTTTCTACAGGTATGCTCTAATGAGGATGTGTCACTGTGACACAAACAAAACGAAGCCTTGAGTTTACGTTCTCTAGACAGCCTCAATGTGAACCTGTTTAAATAACAGGCCTCACACCTGTGTTTCCATCTCATAGGACATGGCTAATAAATAGTCAGTGTTAGATATTCGTGTACATGCATATTTCATAGATCAGAGCTAGCTTTATTTATTTAAATGAAAAATGAAAAACAAAGTGTTTTGTAGCCATATTTTCATTGTGTGAAGCAGGCCAACATTATAATGCATGTCATAGTTATAAAGTGGAGTGCGCGCATTTCATGACCTGATCTGTAGATCGTCTGCATTAGGATGGGGGGAAATTTCATGGATGAAATACAGTCATGAAATTTAGCACATTTCTTCGCAAATTTATCATCTGATTGAGATTTGTTAAGCTTTGAACATTTAAATGTGCAATGTTGACCAATATTAAGCTGCTTAATTTGGAAGTGATCTCTATATAAGCAGTGCTTCATGCATCGCTAAGCTATTAATAACGAACCTTCTTTTTCGTCTGCAGATTTCCGCTAATGTAATTGCACTTTTAGGCTAATATGTATCTCTATCCCATGCTGAACAATTAAATTCCAAATATTGACTCTGTGGCAGATTTAACCAACTTAATTTTATCAAAAGAAATTGATCTATTTGCCCTTTTGCTGTTTAAGCTACCATTAGCGATGACCTTTTAAGGTGTCAAAAGCACAAGTGATTTTTGTTGTTTGGCACAGACTGATAATGCAGTTAGCTGATAAAAAGCATTTAACCTGAACAGGCAAATACTCTGAAGCTCAGATGTTTTTACATGTTCAACTAAATGTACTCTGAGCAGTAATTCAGGGTTCAGGGTTTTTGAATTTGGGCTTGTTGAGTTTTAACAAATGTGTATCTGATATTAAGATTCATTTATTTATATTAAGCCTTTAAATATACTGCTTGTCATCTCTCCTATCTTAGAAAAAAAGACATTAGTCATTTGTTTCCATCAATCTATTTCCACGTTACGAATGCCATATTCAATGTTATGCCATGCCTGGTACATTGTTCAGTTAAAATAGCATAACCGAGAGACCATATAATGGTGTTCAAATGTGTACAAAGGCCGTGACACACCAAGGCGACATAAAAGAACTAGAAATACACTGCCAAAATACTACATTTGAGCACACCAAAAGGACTACAGATGCACATGCATTCTGCATTGGCATGTAATAAATTAACTGCCTACTGTATAATACCAATAATCAATAGTCTCTGCTCCTTACTCAAAAAGCCAAACCCAATCTAAGACTGCAAATATACAAATCACAAAATACAGCAGTGCTTGACTATTTCTTTATTCCAGGATAATGTCGTTTTGAATATTATTGTAACATGACGTAACATTAGGATAGCCTTTTGTCTGTGCCAACTTGAATTCATTGCTTGCATTCATTGCTGAGCAGCCAATCAGCGCAACCACTGACTGCCATAGTTGCTCTCATCCAACATAGCAAAATTTCTCTGGCCAATTTCTGGCCCCCAAAATCAGTTTTTGCTTGGCCCAGATGCCGCCGTGGATTACAGTACATGATGGGACCAAGTCTGGCTTCCAGAAACATGGACCATACCTGGGCCAAGTCTCAGCCAAGTTAATTCTTCAAGCGACCTGATTGGTAGATTATTTTACTCAAAACTAATTCAAATATATTTTAAATGTGGGTCAAGATTTTACAAACTTATGTGGCCCACGTATCATTTTTTAACATCCAGTCCAAATACTACATTTGACTTCTGGCCCATGTCTTGTGTGCCGTCTTAAAGACGCTGCCACCTCTGCCAAACCCGGACCATATTTGGCCCACATGCTGTATGCCAGTGCTGGATCAATGCCTGCTGTGTCAGTTATATGCCAAATCTGGACCAAAATTCTTTGCTAACTGGGATTGATGGCCCCAACACAAATTCATCATCATTGTCCAACTGGAGATAACTTAGAAATCAGTAGCCTGACACTGGCGTCATAGATCTCAGAGAACAAATGGCGACCAAAGTTGTATTCTTGCAATGGCTTCATCTCTGAACATACACAACAAAAGTAAAGTAATAGCACCTTTAATGGTACGTCACAAAGTGCTTTATATCAGAACAAGAACAAACAATACAATAATAGTATAATGACAATTAAAGAAAAATAAATAAATAAAAATATACATAGGTCTGACAACTGTGTTATCTGCATAAGGAGTTAACTGTGCATTTTAGCAGGTTTAAACAAGCTGTAGTCATCATTTAACACAGAACACAACACAAAAACAGACATTGACCAACAGCCCAGCATTGGCTTGAACCCAATCCCAAATGGCACTATAAACCCTTGTGGTCTGAGTCTGTACTTTTATATAATGTATTGCCGCTTTGGCTGTTGGGTAGAAGTGTGCAAAGGGGATGATCATGAGCAGCAAAAAAATGATAAACAGGTCAAAGTAAAACTTGTGGTCGGTGGACTAAATTATTAACCAGATAAACAATCAATAAATCAATGAAATCAACTAATCTCCTGCCAAAGTTATTCAAAATGGCCAAAATATCAATCAAATATGACAAATAATCAATAATTAAGCCCCTAATAATGAACAATGTTCAGATAAAATTGTAATATTTACTCCAGCCATGCTAACACAAAGTATCAATTTATAAATTAAACTCAAAATTAAAATAAATAGCTTCTTTTCCATCCTTTTAACACTAGAATGGCCATCATATAAGATTGTACTGAATTGAATTTTTGTCACGTCATGTTTACATTCCAAGCTTTAACTGATTTTAAAATTAAGCTTTGAATGTCTGTCATCATGTTTTAAAAATGTATTCAAAGGCATGGAAAAAAGTAGCAGATGCTGAAATGCATGAGTTCACTTTGCCTGTTATGGCCATTCAAGGTAGGTTTTAAATAAAATAACAAGAAATGAAATGAAATATACACACATTTAGGAAATGTGAGGGTAATCTAGTTACATGGGTTATATTTTAACAAAGTTATTCAATTACAAAATTTAAAAAGGGTCAAAAATTCTACATTTTAATATGATTTGCTCATGCCCTAATGAGGGTTAGGGTTAAAGGTGGGGTTTATTGTCAACATGCCTTTAAAAATTATATGTTTTCAAATGAATCAGCCACTGCTTTTTTACAAAACGTAAAATTGTTACTTTTCCTCATGAGATCGGACTGGTTAAAACATCATATAAATCAATATTTCTGCATTTGAGATACTACCACCTGAGCTCTACTGCATGCTCTTCACTAGTTAACCTTTTATTAGCATTGCTTGACATTGAAAATGAATGAGACTATGTTGCTTTGTCAAGACCATTATCATCAACCACTTGGGTTCAGGCTTTGGTGTGTTACGGTCCTAATGGTGTGTCACGGTCAAATGTATTGCGTTGAGGATGTGCTAATTCATTGAGAGATACAAAACCCTCCTGTTGAACGTATTAGTTGGTTTATAACTCTGTATTTTTTTGACGTTCTTTCTGTTCATCTCCAAACAAAACAAATTCAATCTCCACCTGAGCCTGACAGTGTAGGATTGATTAGAGAGGTGGGCTAATGACAACAGATTAGCACTATTAGCTCTATTGCTACCTCTGAACATTTGTTAGCAAGAAAAGTACGCACACCATAACATGATCATAGATATAACATATATACGTGTTTGTTCACTCAAAAAACATCTGTGTATATACTTAATGACACTCTACAAATGAGGAAGGATTCGAGTTTTGTCAATATAATCATACGGTTTGCCTCGTAATAATCGGTCTAATGCTACAAGCATTGAATCAGTCACCTTGTCAGACGCAAACTCCATTCACCACACCTTCCTAAATGCAGATCTGTCATGTTTGTAACACGTTCCTCTGTGTTTGTTGGTATTCAACCGCCATACAGTATGTCTCAGCGACCAACCCGACTGAATGTAACAGATGCCTGCTAATATCGCTAAACACCACCAAACCTACTATGAGATGTATTTTATGCTTGCACATGTTTTATGGTCATTTTTTTTCCTCTCCCGAGTACTGATCCAGTTGTGTAAGTAGTATTTCCACACTGCGTAATCACTTAGCAAGCTGAAATACTTTCTTTTTTTTCCTCTTTCTGAATCCTGTGGACCTATGCAGCCCTCAACCTCAGTTGTTTTTTTCTGTTGTAAATACGTTACGAGAATGCTAAACAATGTCTGTCTCCGTTTGATTTGGAGGTTTCCTTGTGTTCTGAGTTGGTGTCCTTTTTCTAAAAATCCTCTTTTGTAAGTGTCAGAGATCATTGGTTGGTTTGTGCTGAGATCGATACTGAGAGACGGAGTGGTTTTCATCTCAAGAACTGTCTTCTTGGTCACAACCTCGGCACCTGCAGGCTGTGATGCTGTGTGATGGTAAACGTGCAAAGCAATGACTTTAAGAAAAAAAAAAAAAGATAAAGGTTTAAAGGCATATAGAGATAACATTATGACTATGACTACTGAAAAAAAAATATTATATACTACCGGTATATTGTAATATTATAGATGATTTAGTTGAGTAACCTATTTAATTTTTTTACAAGCAACTTTGATGAAATAATTTATAAAACAATCTCACAAGTTATGATCTTTTCGAAGGTATGATTATACTGCTAAAATGATTAAAGTTGTGTTCTGATGAAATAACAAATATTGTCTGGTTTATTGTGTGTGGGGGTGGTTTTTGCTTCTTTCAAATTTTTTGGTATTTCGTGGGGATTTCAGATTTATGAGGCCATCAGCTTTAATAGAAAATATTTTACCATGAAGTTATGTTATATATTTATGACCCTGAACCACAAAACCAGTTTTAGTTTGCACCGGTATATTTGTGGGAATAGCCAAAGATACGCTGTGTGGTACATTCATTCATTTTCTTTTCGGCTTAGTCCCTCTATTAATCCAGGGTCGCCACAGCGGAACGAACCGCCAACTTATCCAGCACATGTTTTACGCAGCGGATGCCCTTCCAGCCGCAACCCATCTCTGGGAAACATCCATACACACTCATTCACACTCATACACTACGGACAATTTAGCCTACCCAATTTACCTGTACCGCATGTCTTTGGACTGTGGGGGAAACCGGAGCACCCGGAGGAAACCCACTCGAACATGGGGAGAACATGCAAACTCCACACAGAAACTGACCCAGGCTGGTGCCAACTGACCCAGCCGAGGCTCGAACCAGCGACCTTCTTGCTGTGAGACGACAGCACTACCTACTGCGCCACAGCGTCGCCGGTTTTTATTTTATGTCAAACATTATTTGAATATTAAAAAAAGATAATCTTCCATGAAGACATTTTATACATTTCCTTCCATAAATATAAAAATGTAATTTTTGGTTAGTAATGTGCACTGCTAATACCTCAACATATAAATCTCAATTTCTAAAAATTGACACTTATGACTAAAATCAGAATTGACTAAACAAAAATCGACACTAAAATCTATACTAAATGCAAATAAAATTTGTCATTGAAGCAATAGTGTCTGGCTGAAACCCATCAGCTGCCTTGCAACTTTTAATATATATAATTATTATTAATTATTTATTTAGTAACTAAATCAGCATACTTTCATCTCAAAAACAAGAATTAAGATGAATTAGATTTAAGAATTAGAGCCTTTGTTTCCACTGAGTATTAAAAAAAAAACTCGTTCATGCTTTTATCACCAGCAGGATGGATTACTGTAATGGATTCCTCACTGGCCTACCCAAAAAGAAAGTCAGTTGCAGCTCATCCAGAACGCTGCTTCAAAGATGCTTACCAGAACTAGATAATCAGAGCATATCACATCTGTCCTCTGGACTTTATGGTTCCCAGTTACATTCAGAAGAGTATTAGTACTTATCTATAAATGACTAAATGGCCTAGGACCTCAACACATTACAGATATGCTCACTGAATACAAACCTAACAGATCACTCAGATCTTTAGGATCAAATAAATTAAAAATTCCAAGAGTTCATTCAAAGCAGGGTGAATCCGCCTTCAGCTGCTGCACCCCTCGCTGCTGAAATCAGCTTCCAGAAATGATCAGATGTGCTCCAACATTAGGTACATTCAAATCCAGACTGAAAACGCATCTGTTTAGCTGTGCCTTTACTGAATGAGCACTGTGCTACATCCGACAGATCGCACTATTGTGTCTTTCTTTTCTTTTTTATTTCTTTAAAACATATTTTAATCTGTTTTTAATCATTTTTATTCTTTGTTTTCATTTTCTTATACTTGTATTTTATGTATCTTTATTCTTGTTTATGCAAAGCACTTTGAATTACTATTGTGTATGAAATGTGCTATATAAATAAACTGGCCTTGCCTGCTTATTCATAATAAGTAATAATAATACCTGAGAATATGATGTGGTTTACCATGATTATCAAATTTTAAAGACTTCATTTTAATAATAAACCTAACAGTAGCTTCTTGTAAATTATGTAATTTTACTGTTGTGATATAATAATAATATTATTATTAATAATAATAAATACTGTAATTGTATGTGTTAGTGTTAAATATATAATAAATATGCATAGCCTTTGAAATGTCTCAAATCAAAATGTTAGTTTTTATGTTATGTTAAAATGTTAGTTATTTTCAGGAATTCTGACTTCAACTGTAGGCTGATTTACCATAAGACAGGATTGTATGTCATTCAACATTTCCACTTGTTTGAATGCAATATTAAATAGCTGTATTATTTGTGTATTCAAATGATCACATTGACTACAATTCACTGCAAGTGTGCATATGGGAAATATAAATGCAAATCACCAAAAATCAGGAAGGAATGAATGTGGGTTTTTTGGTTTCACAGCTAGACTGTCAAAATTTTAAAAAAAGATTTCCACTTACAGTATGTCCACTGTAGAAAAGTGAAGTAAAAACGACTGTCATCTTGGACCAATGGTGAGAGTCATTTGAGGCTGAAGTCAACACAAGATCATGAGCTGGAGTCACGGTATGAAAAAATTCCACCTAAACTCCCACAGACACAATCACAAGTACACAATCACATCCTGATTTTATTGCAAATAACTCACTTAATACAAAATTATTAATTTAAACACTTGAACATCTGTGTGACATGAACCGGCTACATAATGGAAACTAGATAGATAGATAGATAGATAGATAGATAGATAGATAGATAGATAGATAGATAGATAGATAGATAGATAGATAGATAGATAGATAGATAGATAGATAGATAGATAGATAGATAGATCAATGCAAATCAATCAACAGGTTTTTTGTAACAATTTCACAAACAGCTAAAAGACAGTCATTTTAAAATCTTTAAAGCAAATGTATGTGAGTGAATATTTTAATTTTTTAGCCCTTATTTAGCCTTTATTTACTTGTTAATTGACAATTCAAAACTTTTATATAATAATACAATATAAATCATTAGAATTCATATAATATTAATGAAATATTAGCAACAAACAAGGTTTCTACAGGTTTCACAGAGTTAAATTTAAGAATTTATAAGACCATTTTGAATGAAACTTTAGACTCATAAAAGGCTAAAGGCTAAGGAATTTTTCAAATGGCCTATGGAAAAAACATTTATTTGCCCCATTAAAAAAAATTTATACAATAATTAATTAAATAATACAATAACACATTAATAATAATAATAATAATAATAATATATATATTAGATTTTATTTCTTAGCAAAAACAAATTAAATATTTTGTAAAAACAAGCAAGCTCTACATGTATCCATTCACTTTTTTTCCCAACATAAAATTTATTTTAAAATAAAATAAAAAATTAACAAATGTTTTAAAATTTGTAATAAATTAAATCTATTCACATATCTGTTCAGGTCAGTGTCCTCAGCAGTAAATACATTGATAAGTTTTAAACAAATGTTATTGTAAGGAAAATAATTAAACCATTATGATAAATAGAGTTAAAAATTTGCTACCTTTTTAAATAAATAATTAAAAGTTTTATTGAGATGGATTGTTAGTGACTGTATGGGTTTCGGCCAGATTGGATAGCAATACATGAACAAAGGAAAATTAAGACCTGTTTTAAAAAGATTTCACAACACACCAACACAATATTTCAGTAAATGTAAGACTTTTTAAAGCCTAAAATTTGGATTCTGAGATTTAAGACATTTTAGACCCAGCAGAAACCCTGAACAAATGACAATTTTGACAAAGAATACTTTTTATTCTCTAACCCAGAATAAAACTTGTTCCTGAGCAGGTTAGCTGTGTAGCATAAATTACTGTGGTGACGAAAACAGATTAAAACCAACCTATGTTGAACCCAAAAACGTAGAGTTTTCTCAAACTAAACTTGAACTTACCTAGGTAAAAAAAAACCTAAAGCGGCTTTGTGCAATAGGGCTTTTACCAAACGATATTTTAAAAAGTATTTACCAAACTAAAAGTTTGTAAAACGTTCAATCTTGTCAAATTAGCTTGCTACATTTTTTCTAAAGACTCTGGTTTAACACATAGACTGTAAAAGAGGTTTAACACTAGATTAAATACGATTTTATTTTGAATCTTGAAAGAATTTCAAGACATTTATTTTGAAAGAAATTTTTTTCTGATTACTGACCTTAAAAATACAATATTATCCTGCTTTTTGTTAATGCTGTTAACGTTAGCTATATTTTCACTTTTCATTTTTTATTATACACAATTTTACAATTTGCTAGATTTTCATTTTCGCAAGCTACCTCGTGTGTTTTCAACACATATGAGCGTACAATTAATTAACTGTAATGCGTACTAGAAACATATAATTATACTAATTACAATAATTGTCACTTGTAAACTCACAAACTCCGAAGAACCACAGGCCAGAACGTGTTGTGCGTCAGCAGAAGGTTCCGCTGTTTCCGCCCGGAACTTCCTCGAAGCGACACCGGTGTCATCAGCAGCCGTCCGGCTAGATTTGCTGCTAGCCACAGTGCATCATCTGTCGTTTGACGGGATGTTCATATAGATGACCGTTTGCCCTGCTCGTAAACCCAGCTCCCTGAAGATGTGCCGCTGAAGAATGCGCTAGATGTGAGTAGTTTTGTACCAGGCTGTCAGCAGATGTGTGCTAGACGTTGCTAGCAGCTGAATTAGCTGTGTGCAGTACATAAAGTCCAGAGGGGAAAAACGTTGCTGTCAAAATCAATCTGTCATCGTCGCGTTTATGATTCCTGTCAGCTGAGTTTGGACTTCGGGGTGTTTCTCCCTCACAATGACAACAGCTGGTAGTAAAGCGAAACGCGAAGGGATTTAGTGCGGATATGCAGACTGCCGTTTACTGTATGGTGTGTTAATGGGGTCAGGCTCGTTTTCTATCGCGTTACATTTCGAAAGTAATGTTAATGTGGGAAATAAATAACTCTAAATGTCTAAATGCAAGTACATGTTGCGAGGGAATGCTGGTCTTCATTCTGCATTCTTGTGTAATTGCGTGGTCAAAACTGGTCCTGGCCCCTAAACAGCCTGGGGGCTCCAGACAGGAGTGAGGTAAATTTGGTTTTATATTTACACATTCGGACTTTCTCCTTAATAATTAATAGTATAATTTCAGAAAAAAGTATTCTTTGCAGTTTCTAAATAGGGAAATTATATAAGCAGTCAACGACTATCAAAGAACAACATTGTTCACAGTTAAGTAAATAGTGCTAATGTTGCCTTGAAGTCGTACTTGAATGTGATTTCAGTCCGAATATTCATAGTAACGTTACCATGGTAAACAATATAGGAAACATGTCACTAGTTGCCACTGAACGAATTTGTGAATATAAAACCAACTTAACCTCAAATCCAGACAGAAGTGTGTTCTGATTAAGGTAAAGTTGGACATTCAGACTTTCTTTTTAATAATATAATCTCAGAAAAGTGTTCTTTGCCAATTCTAAATAGTGAAATAACTTTAGCAGCCACTGACTAGCATTTTTCACATCATAGTCAAAAGATTATCATCAGATAATGCCTTAAAGAATGTGTCCCTGTGTGTTTAGATGACTCACAATACCTACGTGCTCTTAATCTGATTCTTTAAAGAAAAATAGAGTGCTGCAACAGTAATCAGAGGGTTATACTGTGGTATTTCAAGGTTTCTGGATGTCTAAAACGTGTCTAATTTGTAACAATTTCAGGCCATAAGGTCTTAAATCAGAGTATTAACTTCTTAAAGTGCTATTACATGCGATACAAGAAAATCAAAATACATTTACTTGACATGCAAAATGAAGACATGTAGGCGAATCTTGTTTTCTATGAAACTGAACGGAATTGATTTATTTTATTCTTGACGTGTCGATCAAGTAAATATGTAAATTATTTTAGCATTTCAGTTTAGTTAATTTTTTAAGCTTCTGAAACGCACCTTGTTCTAATAAATTTTGCATAAACTGAAAAAAAAGATCTTATGCCATTTTGCTTTCAAACAAATCTTGATTTAACTGAGTTTAAAGACAAATATAGATAATGAACTTTCATAAAAATTATTATTTATAATGTGTAATCCAGTGTTTAGGAGCAGAGTTATCCAAACGGTGGCTTTTTCTTAATAAAGTGAGAGATCTCTATATTTAGACTAGGCATGAGATGATAACCGTTTTCAAGCTATACCGTGATTTGGAAAAGTCAAGGTTTTAAAACCGCCAAAATGTTCTGCTATACCATTCCTACAGTATATGTAAGATTTATTTTTAGGACAAAAGTAACTCCAGCGAAAAATATATCCAAGATGTCATTTTAAATTGGAAAGACATCAATGTTTTTGAAACTAATGAAGATAGCAGAGGTCAATTATTTATTTTAATTATTTAGTCTGACATGTTTACTGTTCCAAAATATTGTAAATCTTTCAAAAAATAAAATATGTTGTTTTCAAAGGGGGAAAAAAGTTTTAGTTTTTTTTTACCCAGACATTTAAAAAGAATATATTTTAGAGCATTAATTATGATATCGTGAAACCATGATATTTTTATCCAAGGTTTTCATACCGTCAGAATCTTATACCGGCCTATTCCTAGTGTAGAAAAGTCTAAATTTCTAATTTAATTTGCATATTAACATAACATATACACTGAATTATTAAAATGAAAACAAATGAAAGAATATAATTTTTAGGAAATAATGTAAATAATTTATGTCATTGTTTTTAAGAATAAAAGAACGAATTTGCCTTTTACATAAGAAAGCATAGAAAAAGGACAGATGTTTTGCTTATTTACTTTTATTAAGCACTGATTTGTGTTTCTTTCAAATTATTTATAAAAATAAAGTAAAATTTTATTTGATGCAGTCTGCAAAATCTTTAGTTTATATGTCATGGGAAGGTAGAGAGGTTTGATCAGAATAATAAGTTTAAGACATTTTACATTATGACATCCACCATATTAGGGCTGCACAATATATGATTTCAGCAGCGAAATCTGCAATAGTCACATCACAGCAATTTCAGGTAAATTTAATCCATTTGGACACACCACCAAATTATAAAGATTGACACTTTAACAAAGATTAATTGTGTTTAATTATTTATACAATGAAGACTACACTATATTATTTAATTATTGAATATCTGTACCCTAATACTTTATTTTGTATATATTTTTAGTAATTGTGTATATTTTACGCAGATGCTCTCTCCTAACAAAATCATCCCAATCAATGTAAAATGATGAATTCCTTCCAAAAAGTTGTCTTGTTTAATTATATTCATATTGCAATATATATATATATATATATATATATATATATATATATATATATATATATATAATATTGCATAAAAATGAAATAGTGCAACGAAAGTGCAGCCCTCTACCATATACAGTATCGTTACTTTTGCTGGAGTTGTACATTTTGCTGAACAAAAATAGTTTGCACATTACATAACCCTGAGTTAATGCCTGTTTTTGTATAATCCAGTAAATGAAGAGCTTAAATGTTGAATATAAAATAATAATCTTCGTATTTTTCTGAGTGAATGAGCCAAATTTTAATTATATTGAACGTTTGCATGATTTAATTACATATTAAAGGGATTGTTCACTCACGCTCTCATTCATATTCAAATAAGATTCTGACAACATTTATTCTGCTGGTCATAAAATAAGATATTTTGAATAAGTTTGATGGCTGGGGGGTATAACCGTATATAACATCACTACATTATACAATATACAGTCTAAAACATTTAAACAGTATAAAACTATAATTTCTTTTTTGATTAATTGATGTGTAAATAAGTTGGGGTGGCTAACTCCGATGTTGCATATGAAACAATACATTGCAAATTTATCCAAAAAAAAAAAAAAAAACATGGAACAATTGCCAACCTCACTTGCAAATACTACCAAAGTTCAAACTAGGGCAGAAAAATAATGTCTGTTGTTAGTCATTGGCTAATTATTTTTTATTTATTTTTTATTTTTTTATTTCACTTGCCAGTGATCGAGTTCCAGAGTTTCTCTCTAAGTGTCTTGACAAGACTGTTTCTATTTATATCAATGCATACACAACGTACCAGATGTACTCTAGACTACAGAATTGAAAAATAATTGACTCCCCGCAAGTAATTAGTTTGTTTGGAAATACAAAGCACTGGCGGTTATTACTTGTAAAAAGCTGTAAGTTTGTGAAAAGCATAATTATGTATTCTGCTATAATAATGACAAATGTTTGTAATAATACAAAATCGGTCGACGTTAAAGTGTGCAAAATGACGTATTGTGAGATATTGCTATAGTAAGGTTTATCTTTTTATGTAAATCAAATTAAAGACAAAAATAACCAAAGAACCTGATAATTTTCTGAGAACTTATTTAATAGATAATGTCTTTTTGTGGTGTTCCCAAGATCTATAAATAACTATACTGAGATCTATATCATTACCATGAAATAAAATTACTCATACTGTGAAACTGAATTTTGGTCATACCGCCCCACCCATAGAGTTGACTGCACTGAGAGAGAGAAAAAATAGAAGAAATCTTAAAAGATTGTCTCTTAGACAGTAGAAAATTAGTCATACAGGTTTGGATTTCTCACAGACAAGCCACACACTCACTACACTTCACCTCTCCCACTATTAATGCACTTGTATGGATAAGACATCTAAAATTGTATAAATATCCATACTACTAAATCTAAAATGTAATTTTCTTGCAGAGAACACAGAGAGTCTGTGTTTGTCGAAGTCTGCATTCAATAACTTTGCCTGCATGCTCTGAAAATATTTTGTGAAAGTTCTAAGCAGGTATTATTGAAGTGATTAAACACCAAGCACCAACAGATTACCTTAATGTTACATAACTGGAAAAAAAAAACTATATTTGAGCTAGCTGATTCTGTGTAGCTCAATCATATTTTTCCCAGACAGAATATGTCTACACCTGTTGATGTTTATGAGTAAAGACAATTAATAAAATAATGATTGACATTTTCATATAAGTTGCTTGCAAATGAATGCTTTTTTAAATTATGTTTTTCGGTTATTTGTTTATTCAGCCTATTTTTTTTCCATAGTCCCTAAATGTATGCAGATGCTGGTAATTTGTGGTATTCAAAAACATTTTCCCGTTTTCTGCCCCAGAACACAAATTATACCCTTTATTATATTACTACTGCACGATATTGGAAAAATCTGACATTGCGATATTTTGTTTTACGTATTGCGATATGAATATAACTAAATCCAGGTGATTTAAATAGCTCTATTTGAAAATATTTTTTTTATTTAAACTGAGATGATCAAGTCTTGCAGTGCATTTCCATAAAATATAATAAATTATTATAAGCATATATAAATAACATGACAAAAATAAAAGTGAAATACCTGTGCCTTATGGTTTTCTGAGGAATGTAACCATATTCAAGTACAGAAATTGAACAATCAAACATAAAATAACATGGTCATCATTGAATAAATCTTTTTAAAATGCAGTATTTTATAATATCTTTATCTTTTATTCTTTCATAAATGATCTAATCTTGCGATGTGACTATTGCGGATACACACAATGTGACAATATATTGTTCAGCAATCCTTATGCAACAGTTCTGTCTGCTTCTTGAATCTGATTGGCTGATAGCCGTGCCATATTATGCAATAACAGCACTCGTACAGCCTCTTCACCCTTGTGTATTACTCCACCCACATACAGCGACAAGTAGAGGACACTCTACAGTTTGACAAATATTGCAGCTGTTGGACAACATAATGTACTATTGAGGCTTGTTTAGCCGAGAATGTAGTTGTTTAGATTGCAACTGCAGTTTTTTACCACTCCGAAGAACAAACGTTATTTAAGAAAAATGTTCAGAATAAGTAAAATCTCCACTATTTCTTTAAATACTATCCAGCCCTTCAAACTAACCATTCTGTGTTTCCCCAGATTACATCTGCAGTGAGTTTGAAAACTCTCTTGTTATCCTGGTTGTCATGGAGAAGCCCTGGAGGTTGTGGGGGCCACTGGAGGCATGTTTGCTGAGCGTGTGCGCATGGTCGTGGGGATTCTGCCGCGTCTCACTGCTAGCCCTGATTCTCACCTTCCACCTGTACGGCGGCTTCGTCCTGCTGGGACTCATCCTGGCGTCGTTAGCCGGCATCCTGTACAAGTTCCAGGACGTGCTTCTCTACTTCCCTGACCAGCCCTCTTCCTCGCGTCTGTACGTTCCCATGCCCACAGGAATCCCCCACGAGAATGTGTACATCCGCACCAAAGATGGCGTCCGGCTCAATCTCATCCTGCTTCGTTACACTGGCGAAAACCCAGCCGGCGCTCCCACCATTTTATATTTCCACGGTAATGCTGGGAATATCGGCCATCGTGTCCCAAACGCTCTTCTCATGCTGGTCAACCTGAAGGCCAACGTGGTTCTAGTGGACTACAGAGGCTACGGAAAAAGCGAAGGAGATCCCAGTGAAGATGGACTCTACCAGGATGCTGAGGCTACATTGGATTACGTCATGACCCGACCCGGACATCGACAAAACAAAGGTTGTGCTGTTCGGCCCGATCTTTAGGCGGTGCGGTGGCCATTCGCTTGGCATCATGCAACCCGCACCGAGTGGCCGCCATCATGGTGGAAAACACTTTTTTGAGCATCCCGCACATGGCAGCCACCCTCTTCTCCTTCTTCCCCATGCGCTACCTACCGCTCTGGTGCTACAAGAACAAGTTCCTTTCCTATAGACACGTGGTGCTCTGCCGCATGCCATCGCTCTTCATCTCAGGCTTATCAGACCAGCTCATCCCGCCGGTGATGATGAAGCAGCTGTATGAGCTGTCTCCGTCTCGGACTAAACGCCTCGCCATTTTTCCGGAGGGCACGCACAACGACACCTGGCAGTGCCAAGGTTATTTTTCTGCCCTAGAGCAGTTTATGAAAGAGTTGCTTAAAAGCCATGCACGTGAAGAGACGGCCCAGGGGACGGCCAGCGTCACCATAATCTAGAACAGGAACTACTGCTCTAAATTGGGACCCTCTTGGATAGAATGTACAATTTGTTTCTCTCTTTTTGTTGTTTATTTCTTTTTCGTCCCCCAACTTCGTATAAAGCTCTTTCTTTCTGTCGATCATACATCAAGAGTTCATTATTTGCGTTCAGTTATTTAATAGAGAAGACTGCATTTTTGAAGCCTTCAGAAAACTTTTTATGGTTAGTTTTTATGTTACACCTCATGCATTCAGCGCCCTTTCAGTTTTTTTTTTTTTTTTTTTTTTTCCCCAAGGAATTCATGCCCTTGAAAGTTTACTAATAGGTACCTAAAATGCAATTGGAAAGTGCAAAAAGCCTAACTATTTTCTTAACTTAAACTGTTCAGTTTTACATTTAAATTGTTGGAATTTGTTATAGTTTTAAAGTAAAGCACTAGTTAACCCAAAAAGGAAAATTTACTCATCCTTATTTGGTTTTAGACCCTTCCCAGCAAACAATTTTGTGTTTAATAGATGTCTAATAGACATCTAAACGTAAAGAGCCTACTTGGGCTGTCAGTGTAAATCTAATAGACATCCAAGAATAGCCCAAAACTGGACAAGTCGTCAACTAGATTAGACAGACTTTGTGTGTAGTCATTCATTTCTGTTTATTTGACGACTAGTCTAGTTTGGCCTATTTTTAGACGTCTATTAGATTTTCACTGACAGCCTAAATTTAGCCTTGTTTTAGCCAAGACGACTATGTTTAGACGTCTATTAGACATCTTTTAAAAACAAAAAATGCTTTGTGTTTTAGTTGTTTTTTTTTTTTTTTTTTTTTGTCAGTTAAACACAAGCAACATATTTTGAAGAATAATGGCAACCATAATCACCAATGATGACTTTGAAATTTCTAAATATATTAATCTGTGTTCAACAGAAGAAGCTTTGACTATGTCTAAAACAGGGTGAGTAAACGACAGAATTTTCATTTTGGGTTGACTATTATGCTGTGTTCACACCAGACGCGAAACACGCGGATAAATCGCGCTATTCGTGCGTAAATAGACACGTAAACATTTGAGTTTACTCGCTTCATTCGCGCGTCAAACTCCGCTTCATTCGTGCGTCAAATCCGCTTCATTCCCGCGTCAAATTCACTGCAGAACAGACGTGGATTTGCGTGATGGGCAGGGCTTCTGTCTTCCCGGTAACTGTAGCTTCTTTGCTAAATGGCTAACATGGATTTTATGGATAAAATAACTGTGTTTATGTGCTTTTATGAAGGCTGAAAAACAGTGTCGATACGTTTGGTGCTGTGTCTGAGTCCACTAGATACTTTCGGAGGTGCACCCAGCTCTGTGAGCTCATAAACTCCTCCAGAAACTTAACCTGGATGACAGAGGCTTTCAGCGGTGCTTTAGACTGAGCCGAGCCCAGTTTGATGAACTGTTGTCGGTGTCGGCTGGAGGATTTCCCCCGGAACACCAACAACAGGTGCTACGGCACAATCATGCCCCCACAAGTGCAAGTTCCTGGTTAACGCGACGCGAATGTCCGCAGAAGTTCAGATTTTTGAACTTGAGCAATTCACGCGATTTGAGCGTTAAGCGCGTCAAGTGCGCAAAACGCTCAATTCGTGCTACGCCATTCGCGCGTATCGTGCCGCAGGATGTCTATTCGCGCGTATCGTGCCACAGGATGTCTATTCGCACGTTTGCATTGACTTAACATGTAAATCACTCGTGCTTGATGGTTCTTCTGCGTTTGGTGTGAACGCCGCATTATGGAGTCAATCTAGTGCCATATATACTTGCAAAATAAAAAAAAAAGTTTTGCAAACAAAAAATGGAGTATTGAGTAAAATAAATAAATAAATGCAAATCTCCAAAAATCGCAAAGCGAAAATTAATTTTTGAGAAATAATTTATTTTTCTAAAAAAAAAAATAAAGAACTGCAAATAAAAATCAAGCAGTGTAAAAAATAAATAAATGAAAAAAATTATATTTGCAATTAAAAAAAAAAAAAATATATATATATATATATATATATATATATATATATATATATATATATATATATATATATATTATTTATTTATTTTTTTTTTTTTTTTATTGCAAAATTTTAGTTTTGCACTGCTTGATTTGTATTTGCAGTTCAATTTTTGTTTACAAATTTCATTTTCATTTTTCAAAAATAAATTTTCGCTTTGTGATTTTTGGAGATTTGCATTTATTTATTTATTTTGCTCAATACTTAATTATTTTGCAAGTATATATGGCTCTAGATTGACTCTATAGACTATACCTTTAATTAATAAAGTAATGTCTGTGGTTAACTTTACTTGCATAAAAATCTTAAACTGGTAATAAGGTTGCCAAATATGTGTTTTGATTTGCACCTCTAAAAAAACACAAAGCAGCTTCAAATGGAGGTATGACATTGTAATTAATTTTAACCACAGATGCTGCTTTACTCGTAAATGATAAGCTACTATTCCAAAAAGTCTTAGGACTACTAAACTGAAAAGCTCTCTAAAACTACTAAACAAAACTTAATATCTATTTTTATTTATTTTGTTTGTATGTAATATATATATATATATTACAACTTATCTAGTTCACTCATTTTTTTGTCTGTGACATTTCATGCAGTCAATCTGTGCCCGGCTGTAATGTACTGGAGCTTTATTTTTTATCACACTGCCTTCTTTTTTTTTACTGAAGGTTTAAAATCCACTCAGGAAATCGGCTCATTGTGGTTTGATCCCATGTTTTTTGAATTTGCATATGGAGCTGTGTGTGGAAGTATAGATTTCTATGCTGATTTTCATGTGGGCTGCAGGACACTGTGAGCACTGTATGAAAATACCAACACAACAAGCCTAAAAGTATGTTTACTCTCTCTCAGGCTTAGAAGTAAGTGTGACATCACACATAACAGCTGCTTGACAGAGTTCCAAGCACAGTCCATTTGCACAACTTGTAAATAAGACGTTTCCCATCTTTTAATCAGGTCAAGCGCTTCACATCACACCCGTTTCGTTTGGATCACGTTAGAAAACCTGCCCATTGGTGATTGTTGCGCTGTAATTTATCTTTTGTTGTTTGCAGTTCTTATTAAAAAGTAGAAACATTTATGACAATTCAAAGCATTTATTCACTAAAGGAAAATTGCCATCATTAACTCATCATTTATGTCTTAAAGCACGTGTCAAATCCAGTTCCTGCAGGGCCACAGCTCTGCACAGTTTAGTTCCAACCCTGCTTCAACACACTTGCCTGTAGGTTTCCAACAAGCCTAAAGGACTCAATTAGTTTGATCGGGTGGGTTTAATTAGGGCTAAAGCTAAATTTTGCAGAGCTGCGGCCTTCCAGGAACTGGATTTGACACCAGTGTCTTAAAGGAACACTCCACTTTTTGGCTAATAGGCTCATTTTGCAAGTTTCCTAGAGTTAATCAGTTGAGTTGTACCATTTTTGAACCCATTCAGAGTATCTTCAGGTCAGGCGGGGGCACTTTTAGCTTAGCTAAGCATAAACCATTAAATCAGATTAGACCATTAGCATCTCCCTCAAAAAATAAAGAAGAATTTCTATATATGTTTTTCTATTTAAAGATGGACTCTTCCGTATCGTGTGCTAAGAATGATGAAAAATGAAAGGTTTCTATTTTCTAGGCTGATATGGGTAAAAAAAACACTCTCTTTCTGCGTAATAATCAAGGAACTTTGCTGCTGTACCATGTCAGCAACAGGTGCAATGATATTAGAGTACCTGAAATAGTCCGCTGCTAGGTAACTACAAGGTAACAGCACTGCATAATGTTGTCTTAGTTCAAAATGTAACTACGGAATAGTCAAGATTTAAAAAGGAGAATTATCAAAACTCTCTTTTTTTATTTATTTGTTTGAGTGACATGCTAATGGTCTAATCCGATTCAATGGTTTATGCTAAGCTAAGCTAAAAGTGCTCCCGCCAGACCTGGAGATTGGCTGAATGGATTAAAAAATGGGAAAATTCTACTTTTTAAATCTACGCGAGTTGTAAAATTTGACTCTTTAGACTGATTTTGTGAAAAGGTTTTCTCATGAATGTAAAGCTTCAACAATTTTTTTTTTGTAATCCACTTCTTGTAAAGAGCTAGCATAGGGCTATAAAAGAGTTAGAAAATGGAGTGCAAATCATCTTTGGACATATTTAATTGACATTGCATCTAAAATGGCTACCAAGATGCTCTTTAGATGATTGGCATTAAACTAAATCATACTAATTTAGAAGAGTAAATGATGGCAGAATTTTCAGTCAGTCTACTATTTAAAGGGACAGATCCTCCCAAAAGGAAAAATCTGCTGTTAATTTACTTTCCCTTAGGTCATCCAATGTGTTGGTGACTTTTCTTTGTTTATTACAACAACAAACATTTGTTTTTTAGATAAAAGTGTGCTAATTTGGTGATTATATATAAAAAAAAAAAAAAAAAACACTCTTGATAATTCATTGAGGTTTGTACACAACATTGAACATTATTTTCATATCACTTTTTTTACTGTATTCAACAGCATCTGGAAAATCCTGTGCATAGAGTTTGGTCCTCAGGACAGTTTATCAAGTCTGTGTGTGGATTAAAGGTAGTAATGTTGCAAGTAATGCTAATTTTGTTAAACAGACTGGATGTTTTGCTTTATGAAACCTCAATTTATCATCAGGAAACGCAAAAGTTTGCCTGTATATGTTATTTTGGTCCAGTAGGCAGCCAGAGACGAGCGTTTTATGAATCACCAAGGACCACAGTTTCATCTAAAATCTTCTACTGTAGAATAAAGTTATCAACATTTAATTGGTGAGTAAATTAACAGCACTTTTTTCATTTTGGGGGGATAAAGACATCAAGGTTTGTTCATTTAATCTTATGGTGGTGGTGGTGATCATGAATGGTGGACTTTGCAAACCTGGCCCATTTATGTATGTATTGCTGGATCGGTGTGCACATCTGAAGTCTGTAATTAGTCTGTAATTATTGCATGCTTTAGACGCTCGGCACATCTTGTTTAACTCTGATGCACTTTTACACTCACGTCTATTGTAATGCATTGAAACTGCCTTTGAATGTTTAAAAAGATCTCAAGGCAGAGTGATCCTATGTCAGTTTGCATGCAGATGTTGATATGCTCCAAAACAAAAGGCTTCCAAAGTCCACCTTTCAAGGTTTGACACTTTATTTTTGGCTTGAAGTTTATTTATTAGTTCTTTAAAAACAAGACTGGAGCTAAAAAAAAAACGTTCCCATGACATCAGTATTTGGATGCATTTTGTAGATCACTTTAATGAACTTTTGATTTTAAAAGAAGAATATTGATCGCATAAGCCTAATTCATAAGAACTGCCTCTAAACCTTATGGAAAGAACATTTTCGGCTTCAAATTTAATTTGCGATGTCATTTTCGTTGAACTCACAGTGACGTGCCATGATACCTTATTGAATGTCTGTGTGGTTGAGTGTTAACAAAGATGCTGAAAATTATATAATAATTAAAAATGACTACTTAGAGTTTACTAGATTTGACTAACACACCATTGGCATGTTCTGGCCATTCTCCGGGGCTAGTTTGTATGTTCAAAAGTATCACTTCGTCATGTTCATATACTGAATATATGAAATAATATAAAGTGCTGCTCATGTTTTTGTATTTGCTTTTTACAGTAAACAGCAGAGCGGATAGATTCACTTCTGAATGTGCAAGGAGGGGTTTTTTGTATACTTTCGACATCTGTGTTTTGAGCTATGGATTTTCTATTCCAATCATTTCCTTCATGTACATACAGTTGAATCACATTTTCTATTTTTCCGTGTGGTGACATGCAATAAAAAGAAATCAAACCCTTCTGATAACTTGCCTGCAAAGGAGTCTATTTGTATAGTTTCCTGTTTCTGCTTTTCACTCTGGAAACTCCACTTCAAAAAGAACGAAACTGTCTTTATATATAGTTGAAGTCAGAATTATTAGCCCCCCTTTGAATTTTTTATTTTTTATGTTTATGTTTAACAGAGCAAAGAAATTTTCACAGTATGTCTGATAATATTTTTTCTTCTGGAGAAAGTCTTATTTGTTTTATTTCGGCTAGAACAAAAGCAGTTTTAAATTTGTTAAGAACCATTTTAAGGACAAAATTATTAGCCCCTTTAAGCTATTTTTTTTTCAATAGTCTACAGAACAAACCATCATTATACAATAACTTGCCTAATTACTCTAGCCTGCCTAGTTAACCTAATTAACCTAGTTAAGCCTTTAAATGTCACGTTAAGCTGTATAGAAGTGTCTTGAAAAATATCTAGTCAAATATTATTTACTGTCATCATGGCAAAGATAAAATAAATCAGTTATTAGAAATGAGTTATTAAAACTATTATGTTTAGAAATGTGTTGAAAAAAAAAACTGCTTTCTGTTAAAAATAAACAGGGGGGGGGGGCTAATATTTATGACTTCAACTGTATATATCTTTCTCTCTCTCTCTCTCTCTCTCTATATATATATATCTATATATATATATATATATATATATATATATATATTATATATATTATATATATATATATATATATATATATATATATATATATAGAGAGAGAGGAGAGAGAGATACAGTTGAAGTCAGAATTATTAGGCCCCCCTGTTTATTTTTTCCCCCAATTTCTGTTTAACAGAAAGCAGATTTTTTTTCAACAAATTTCTAAACATAATAGTTTTAAATAGTTTTAATATCTCATCTCTAATAACTGATTTATTTTATCTCTGCTATGATGACAGTACATAATATTTCACTAGATATTTTTCAAGACACTTCTATACAGCTTAAAGTGACATTTAAAGGGTTAATTAGGCAGGTTAGAGTAATTAGGCAAGTTATTGTATAATGATGGTTTGTTCTGTAGACTATCAAAAAAAATTTGCTTAAAGGGGCTAATAATTTTGTCTTTAAAATGGTGTTAAAATTAAACGTCTTTTATTCTAGTCGAAATAAAACAAATAAGACTTTCTTCAGATGATAAAATATTATCAGACATACTGTAAAAATTTCATTGCTCTGTTAAACATCATTTGGGAAATATTTAAAAAAAGAGAAAAAAATTCAAAGGGGGGGCTAATAATTCTGACTTCAACTGTATGTATTTAGTTTGATCCTGTACCAAGAATAGCAATTGTCAGCATTATTTATGTAAATGTTTGTATGTTATCAGTTTAAGAAACGTAAGCTCGATGTTTTCATTAATCTGCTTTTTACGTTCACACTTTTGACGCAGTTTGTTGGTACAGGCACAAAGCAAGTGGTGACAAAGCAACTTTCGGTTACGCTGCAGTGTTAAATACAGTGGGTGTGGACAGCTTGGCAGGAAAGGGATACAAAAACCAGAGCATTCGCTGAGGATTTTGAAGCAGACGGGACTTTTTTCTGTGAGTACAGTTGCTTTTGTGCTAAGCTTGATCTCAGTGGTAACTCAATTGCGTCTGCATACAAACATCAGCTTACAGCAGTCAACATTTGAAGTAGATCATAAAAGTCTTTCAAAATTGGATGTTGTTCAATGGTTTTAGGACAGCTTTGGATAAAAGAACTTCAAATGTTGATTACTGTTTTTTTGAAATTGAAACATGAAGGTGAATTGGCATCAGCAGGCATAACTAATACCATCAGACCAGCTTCTTTCAGAGTATAAACCTCTTACCTCAAGGATCCTTCATCCGACTGAAGTCATGTTTTGAGGTGGGTTGAGATCTTCAGAGTATTACAGATGTTCAGAATTTGCTCACTAATAACCGTCTTTCCTTAAAAGAGTGGTCTCCACCATGCCTGCTGAAGATGTTGGTCCAGGTCGTGGTGAACGGAGAAGGTTGTCGTGGCTGTTTTTGGTGCTGGTCGCCGCTGCCATCACCTCCTCTTCGCTGTCTGTGATCTCCCTTTACCATGTGCTGGCACTGAAGGCCGAGGTGGAGGGTTTGAGGGCAGAAGTGGCTCGCAAGAGAGAAGAGCAAAGCAGGACGCTGGATGAACCTGTGAACGAGGCAGAGAAACAAACCCGGGAGGAAGGAGGAGATAGTATTGAGGTTTGGACCACTATATATATATATATATATATATATATATATATATATATATATATATATATATATATATATATATATATATATATATATATATATATATATATATATATATATACACTTGTCTAATGATAGTTTTTAAAGGTAATTTGGTAACATTCAGAGATTCTGTTGACGTGTTTTCACAGAATTTTCAGATGTTTTCATTGATCCAAGATTCAGACAGTGCTAATTAGAGGTGTTGGTAGAAAGTAACATTTTCCACATGTCGAGGCATAGGTTACCCAAAAAAGTACATTTCCTCAATATTTACTTACTTAAACGGCTCTTCTATTGAACACAAAACAAGATATTCTGAAGAATGTTGGTTCAATCTTATATTGACATCTATAGTAGGAACAAAAAACACTGAAAGTCAATGGCTGATTTTTCCTGATTCAGTCTTCAGTATATGGAAAATGTTACTAAGGTTTTCTAAGCTGATGTGGCTTCAATAACTTTGCTGTTGTACTATGACGCGATGATATTATGCATTGTCTGAAAATAGCCTCCAACTTGGTAACAGCACTGTGTAATATCATTGCGCCTGCTGGAGACATGGTACGGCAGCAACGTTCTTTGATTATTATGCCAGAATGAAAGTATAGTCCCTAGCCATATTGGCCTGGAAAATAGCAACTTAGGTCTGGTTTATACTCGACGCGTTCGATTGAGTGCTCACGGCGAATGTGACGTCATCGCGATGTTTGTGGAGGTTCGCTTTGGGTGCACGTGACATGATTTCGGCTGGTGGAGCGCACAACATTTTTTAAAACTTGAGCGAACAGTTCACACAGCGCCGCATTTCATTTGAGTTGAATATGAATCACTTTGAAAAGATTTTGGTGGATTTAGTCTGAAACATGTACGACTGCAGAGACAACTTTATGATCTTGCATGTGTGATCATAGCGATAACCAGATGACTAATATTTCTTGGCTAGAAATTGCAATAGCAGTGGGAAAGGAGGAAAGTTTTTGTTAAAATGTTTAGAAAAACTTGAGGGATAAATTTGTTAAAATCAAAAAGTGAGGCCATGGCAAAAGTGCAAATCCCATGTTTTTCCACCATTCATAGGTTTTACACTGATATATATATATATATATATACAGTTGTGTTCAAAATTATTCAACCCCCTGAATTATTAGCCCCCCTGTTTATTTTTTTCCCCAATTTCTGTTTAACGGAGAGAAGATTTTTTTCAACACATTTCTAAACATAATAGTTTTAATAACTCATCTCTAATAACTGATTTATTTTATCTTTGCCATGATGACAGTAAATAATATATGACTAGATATTTTTCAAGACACTTCTATACAGCTTAAAGTGACATTTTAAGGCTTAACTAGGTTAATTAGGTTATCTAGGCAGGTTAGGGTAATTAGGCAAGTTATTGTATAATGATGGTTTGTTCTGTAGACTATTGAAAAAATATATAGCCTAAAGGGGCTAATAATTTTGACCTTAAAATGGGTTTTAAAAAATTAAAAACTGCTTTTATTCTAGCCAAAATAAAACAAATAAGACATTTTCCTGAAGAAAGAATATTATCAGACATACTGTGAAAATTTCCTTGCTCTGGTAAACATCATTTGGGAAATATTTAAAAAATGAAAAAAAAATCAAAGGGGGTTGAATAATTCTGATTGCAACTGTATATAACAATTTTGAATTTAAAACAGTTTAATAGTTACAAAACTAAAATGAAGTAACAAATTATTTCTTTGATAACTGGAAAGGTAATATTTGAACCTATCAGTTTACAATTAATGATGCCTAGTTTTTCTGAGCTTTACTGGTGATAATGGGCAGCAATGTTGGACCATTATTGCCTTTTTTAGCATATAAGTAGAGGACACAAACTAGCCAGGCAGTAACGTGTGAATTGTGGAGTGGGCTAAATCTAGTAAAAACGTCAGTATTTTTTAGTAAGTGTACTTTTTTGCTTTTATTCTTACCATAATAAAAAATATATTTGTAGACAACCCATGTTGTTGTCATTGATATTTCACTTTAATAGGTAGAACTGTCCGAGATATGTGATGCATCAAAGTTTGATTTAAAAAAAAATCTTGAATGGTTATAAAAATCTTTATAATGTCGGCGTCAATAGCCGAAGTGGTTAGTGCGTCGACACCCAGCACCCAGGTGCTTACGGCGACCCGAGTTCGATTCCCAGCTCGAGGTCCTTTGCCGATCCTTTCCTTATCTCTGCTTCCCACACTTTCCTGTCTGTCAATCTCCACTGTCCTATCAATAAAGGTGAAAACCCCTAAAAATAATTATAAAAAAAAAAAAAAAGAAAAATCTTTATAATCATTCAAATAAATTATAAAAATAATCTTGAACGATATTAATGATATGACGTAGTTCTGGAAACTTCCTACTTCTCTGTTTATCCATCTGATTTTACGGTGAGTTTCTTTAGACCACCTCCTGTCGTTTTAAAGAATATCACAATGGCGAAAAGCCTCGTCTGTTTTGTAAGGTGCGCGCACAGTCAGCGGAGGTCCGCGGCATCAGACGAAAGTACAAATCAGCCTTTAGTACACAATGTAACTACAGAAGAGTCAAGCTTTTTTTTTTGGACATTTTTGGGTAAGAAGCTAATGGTCTAATCCGATTCAATGATTTATGCTAAGCTAAGCTAAAAGTGCTCACACCAGACCCGGAGATTGGCTGAATGGATTCAAAAATGGTAAAACTTAACTGTAACTCTAGAGGACTTGTAAAGTAAGCCGGTTTCCAAAAAAAAGGCTGAGTGTTCCTTTAAAACAATGGTTGAAAATTGATTCAGTGGCATTGCTTTCAATAGTGTAAATGGCCAGATACAACACATACAAAGATTGCCTAGTTAAAACATTTTTGATAGTTCTTGGTGTAACACATTTTTATTTAAATTTATATTACTGACATTAGCAGACCAGTCATATGGGCTGTTGTAATGCAAGTTGAAATTACTTCGTCAAGTCGAGCTTTATTGTCATTCCGCTACATGTGTGGACATACAGAGGAACAAAATGTCGTGTCTCGCAGGACAACAGTACTACATAAATTAATCATAAATACAAACAACACTGGACATATAGTTGCAATCAGAATTATTCAACCCCCTGATTTATTAGCCCCCCTGTTTATTTTTTTCCCCAATTTCTGTTTAACAGAGAGGAAAAAAAATTTCAACACATTTCTAAACATAATAGTTTTAATAACTCATCTCTAATAACTGATTTATTTTATCTTTGCCATGATGACAGTAAATAATATTTTACTAGATATTTTTCAAGACACTTCTATACAGCTTAAAGTGACATTTAAAGGCTTAACTAGGTTAATTAGGTTAACTAGGCAGGTTAGGGTAATTAGACAAGTTATTGTATAATGATGGTTTGTTCTGTATACTATTGAAAAAATATATAGCCTAAAGGGGCTAATAATTTTGACCTTAAAATGGGTTTTAAAAAACTAAAAACTGCTTTTATTCTAGCCGAAATAAAACAAATAAGACTTTCTCCAGAAGAAAAAATATTATCAGACATACTGTGAAAATTTCCTTGTTCTGTTAAACATCATTTGGGAAATATTTAAAAAAAAAAAAAAAAATCAAAGGGGGTTCAATAATTCTGATTGCAACTGTAAGAGCTATTTAAAAAATAAAATAAACTATGCATAACTAATTTGCAAAGATCATTTTATTCAACATAACAACCTTATTTTGCAGCTTAAAACAGTTTTATAATTATAAACTTGAATGTACAAAGTATAGTAATAATTTTAAACATGAAACTAAGTGAGTCACAGAACCCATTATTCAACAAATGTGTTTGAAATATCTAATAGTATTGCTAATAATATTTATTTATTAGATGCTACTCCTTTGTTACATACTAGTAATTATTAAATATATACTAGTGTTAATTTGATTAGTAGTGACTCCTATTGCTGTTGATATCTCAGTGACAGCTCTCAATTGAAGTTAATGGCTGAAATTAGAAGTTTACAAGCATCTAGTAATAAATAAGAAACTAGTGACTACTGAGCATTGGTATCTAATTAATAAGAGCTAGTATCTATTTAATAGGTACTAGTATCTAATAAATAAATAATTTAAATAAATAACCCCTACCTAAAAGTAAGCACTAATTGATAAATAAGCAATAGTGAAAAAAATTCCAATAACATAAAAATAGTTATGTATTGCTAGTGTGTGTTAAAATGATAGCAATGCATCTCAGCTGACCACTTCGGAAAATACATGAATGTCAGTTGGAAACAGTCTAACGACTTTGCATGGTGATGGGCAGATAAACATGATATGTACTGTTCTGGGATTCATGGGCGTGTTTTTTTTTTTTCATTTATTTCCCCTTTCAAATTGACTTTTACTGACATTTTTGGTAGCTTGAAACACTATATTATATAATAAATAATGATACATTTTATATGCATGTACTGGTATGTAGGTACAGTTGAAGTCAGAATTATTTATTAATTTATTAATTACAGAATTAATTATTAATTAAATATTTCCCATATGATGTTTACAGAGCAAGGAAATTTTCACAGTATGTCTGATAATATTATTTCTTTTGGGGAAAGTCTTATTCGTTTTATTTTGGATAGAATAAAAGCAGTTTTTATTATTTTTTAAAATCATTATTAGGTCAAAATTATTAGCCTCTTTATGCTCTTTTTTTTTCGATAGTCTACAGAACAAACCATCATTATACAATAACTTGCCTAATTACCCTAACCTGCCTAGTTAACGTAATTAACCTAGTTAAGCCTTTAAATGTCACTTTAAGCTGATGTTTAGAAATGTGTTGAAGAAATCCTCTCTTTGTTAAACTGAAGTTGGAGAAAAAAAAATAAACAGGGGGCTAATAATTCTGACTTCAACTGTATGTACACTCAGTGGCCACTTTATTAGGTACACCTTACTAGTACCGGGTTGGACCCTCTTTTGCCTTCAAAACTGCCTTAATCACTAGGCATAGATTAAAAAAAAAATACTAAAAATATTCCTCAGAGATTTTGGTCCATATTGACATGATGGCATCACGAAGTTGCTGCAGATTTGTCAGCTGCACATCCATGATGTGAATCTCCTTTTGCACCACATCCCAAAGGTGCTCTATTGGATTGAGATCTGGTGAGGCCATTTGAGTACTGTGAACTTATTATCACTTTCAAGAAACCAGTCTGAGATGATCCGCGCTTAATGACATGGTGTGTTATCCTGGCATCAGAAGATGGGTACACTGTGGTTATAGAGGGAATGACATACTTAGGCAGGCTGTGGCGTTGACACAATGCTCAATTGGTACTAATGGGTGCAAAGTGTGCCAAGAAAATATCCCCCACATCATTACACCACCACCAGCCTGAATTGTTGATACAAGGCAGGATGCATCCATGCTTTCATGTTGTTGATGCCAAATTCTAACCCCATCCGAAGATCGCAGCAGAAATGGAGACTCATCAGACCAGGCAACGTTTTTACAATCTTCTATTATCCAATTTTGGTGAGCCTGTGCAAATTGTAGCCTCAGTTTTCTGTTCTTAGCTGACAGGAGTGGCATCCGGTGTGGTCTTCTGCTGCTGTAGCCCATCCGCCTCAAGGTTGGACATGTTGTGCATTCAGAGATGATCTTCTGCATACCTCAGTTGTAATGAGTGGTTATTTGAGTTATTGTTGCCTTTCTATCAGCTCGAACCAGTCTGGCCATTCTCCTCCGACCTCTGGCATCAGCAAGCCAATTGCACCTACTGAACTGCCGCTTACTGATTTTTCTTTTTTGGACTATTTTCTGTAAACACTAGAGATGGTTGTGCGTGAAAATCCCAGTAGCCACCTTCAAAGTCACTTAAATCACCTTTCTTCTCCATTCTGATGGTCGGTTTGAAATGCAGCAGACCGTCTTGACCATTGCTGCGTCCCAAACCGCATACTATCCGTCCTAAATAGTATGTGAAAATAGAATTAGTATGTCCCAAGTCGTAGTATGTTGAAAAGAGTATGCCAAAAACTCCCGGATGGTTTACTATTTCCGGTCAAAATTTTAAGTGTAGAAGCGTCCATACTCTAACCGCTGATATTACCCACAGTACATTGTGCGTTGGATGTGAAATCGATTAGAACTACAAAACGTGGATGAAAAGTGTAAACAAACTACAAACATGATAGACGCGCGAGACCAACCGTCAAGCAGAGAGGCTTCGGTAAAGATGTTTGTATGACTGTTAATTAATATCTAGCCCAATGGAGAATATTTAAGTAGTGTTGTCTGTGTTATATTTCATCTGCAACAACAATACTGACCTTATATAAAGACGTGTTTGGACATTACCGTCTGAATGCAGAATTATCCAAAGACCTGAGGAGATTTCTCTGCATAAAAGACTCGTGAATGGGAGATTATCCTGCTGCTGCTTCTCCAATAAGGTAGGAAATTAAATACGAGAGAAATGTGGACTCTTAACTAAGCAACACAACAATCTGTGTAACGAGGAAGTAGTATGTCCCAAAGCTTGCATACTTTTCTGTTACACACTCAAAAGTATATATTTTTCCTCCACAAATAAAGTACATACTTTTAGGTCGTAGTATAAGTATGCGAATTGGGACGCAGCACATGTCTACATGCCTAAATGCATTGAGTTGCTGCCATGTGATTGGCTGGTTAGAAATTTGCGCTAACAAGCAGTTGGACAGGTGTACCTAATAAAGTGGTTGGTAAGTGTATATATGTAATACATTTGTAAATAAACAGAAAAGATAGCTGCCAGCTCATTAGGGGTTTTGCAACCATAATCTGACAATAAATCATAGACAATAAGTCACATCACACTACTGAAATGTCACTAAGACTGATTTAAGAGCTGTTTGTGATGTCTCTGGTGACCTGTTGCTCCATTGCTTAATTTCTTTTTGTGTTACTGTAAAATAAAATAAAAAATAGTTAAAATAAAAAAGTTGAAGTAATAAATCTAAAGTAATAAACCTTGAACCGTGTTCAACATCTACATTTATTCAGAAAGTTTTTCTTCCTTTGTTTGTTTGTCTGTTTACAGTTTTTGCAAAAGGCTGATATGGATGATACCACAACAGACCGTACTGTCATGTCAAAAAGGAGCTTGAGTCATGCGCCAAACAAAGCAGGCAAGAGCACACTACTGCTTATTTCGTGATACTTTTTTTAAGCATCAGTCTGAGAAGAGCACAGCTAAGCGTTTTTAATTTACTGTCAGAAGTGTTGTGGAGCACAGATCGTGTATGATTAAAACCACATCATAATGCATAAAAAAAAAACATGCACATTGTGCAAAAGTGCTTCATTTGACATTTGCATATCCTGTTGCCTTATGAGTCACTGAATCCAAAAGCTTTATTACTAATATTTGAGATGCATCACAGTAAGATTCGATGTGTAAAGCATATACTGGATAAGTTGGCGGTTGATGAATAAAAGGACTAAACTGAAGGAAATTTAATGTATCACAGTAATCAACGTCATCTCTTACAGACAGCTACAGAAAATATTTGCTGTTAAGCAATACACATAAAGCATGCTCAAGGCTCTTAAACACAATTTTGCGTTTGCACTTTATTTTACAACACGTCTTCATCCAGCGTTCTTCCAGTTCCGGTGTACATACATAAGACAGTGCAGGGCTGTGTAAGCTAATTACAAAGTTATGTTCGGAGGCTGGTTTAGGTCATTACCCAATAAATATTAATAAATTAATAAACCCAATAAATTATTAATTAATGTGATCTCCCGATTGCAACAGAGAAATACTGGGAAATCTCTGTAGACTAATGGCATTTCATGCCGTTCAGCCTTATAATCTAAAAATGTCAGCAAAATCACCTGTTTTTGTCATCATTTTAGACATTACGCTAGAGAATCATTCAAATACTAGCTCTAAAGTGACGTGGTCAATAAGCAACGGTTTCTGCTGTTCGGACAGCTGCAGATGTGAATGAACGGCAGAAGAAAATAGTTCCTCATACAAAAGAATTTTATATGTATATATATATACAGTTGAAGTCGAAATTATTAGCACTTCTGAATTATTACCCCCTCTGAATTATTAGCCCCCCTGTTTATTTTTTTCCCCCAATTTCTGTTTAACGGAGATTTTTTTAACACATTTCTAAAAATAATAGTTTTAATAATTCATTACTAATAACTGATTTATTTTATCTTTGCCATGATGACAGTAAATAATATTTGACTAGATATTTTTTAAGATGCTAGTAAACAGCTTAAAGTGACATTTAAAGGCTTAACTAGGTTAATTAGGTTAACTAGGCAGGATTAGGGTAATTAGGCAATTGTTGTATAACGATGATTTGTTCTGTAGACTATCGGGAAAAAAAAAATAGCTTAGGGGCTAATAATTTTGACCTTAAAAGGTTTTTTTTTTATTATTATTATTAAAAACTGCTTTTATTCTATTCAAAATAAAACAAATAAGACTTTCTCCAGAAGAAAAAAAATATTATCAGACATACTGTGAAAAATTCCTTGCTCTGTTAAACATCATTTGGGAAAAATTCAAAGGGGGCTAATAATTCTGACTTCAATTGTGTGCGTATGTGTGTGCGTGCGTGTGTGTTTTTTTTTTTTGTTTTGTTTTTTTTGTCTCCAATGAAATAAACAACTCTTCCCTTCTACAGAACCTCAGCCCTGCTTACAGATGATGGCAGACAACAGGAAGAAAACCTTCCAAAAAGGTACTGGAGGAGTGTTTACGTGTACTCCTTTTGATAGTGCATAACACATACATGCTAGAAAGATTTCGTTCAGTGTTGCCAGTTATAGACAAACTAAGATGTGTGAAAACAAATACAGGACAGCATATAGTAGGCATGTTCTGAAATATATTCTGGACTTAACAAATTTCTTGTCATGGCATTCGGCATAAACGATTACCCTAAACTCCTTAAAAGAGTCCGTTCAGCCCAAACATTCTGTAACAATTATCAACAATTAATAATCACAATCATGCAATTCCAAAATTCTATTTTTCTTTTTATTTGTGGAAGTTTTTCCAGAGATTTTTTTTTTCATTTATTTATTTTTTCTTTTTCTGGAGAAGGCTATTGTTTATTTTATTGTTCATATATATTATATAAGGTCAATATTATCAGCCCCCTTAAGATTTTTTCCTTGATTGGCTACAGAACAAACCACTGTTGTCTAATGACTTGCTTAATTAACCTAATAACCTAGTTATAAAGCCTTTAAATAACACTTTAAGCTGAATACCAGGATCTCGTTAAAATATCTAGTCAAATATTATGTACTGTCATCATGGCAAAGACAAAAGAAATTAGTTATTAGACGTGTTTAACTATTATATTTAAAAATGTGTTGAAAAAACACTTCTCTTAATTAAATTATTTTATTTATTTGTTTATTCAGTGATTTATTTTTTATTTATTTTTTTCTCTCTTTGTGAATGTTTTGGAGTGGTTAGAATTTCAACACAGAAACCAGAAACCAGTCTTTACAAATACTGTACCTTCCATTTTACAAAGAGGAACAAATTTGTGGGTTTAGAACGTATTCAAGGGACACATTTGTACCAAGTTTATTAATGGCGTTGACATTTCCACCAGCCTCAAGAAGTTCACTTCAACTTTTTGTCATCGCATTGATACAGTAAATGAATCAGCACATGACGTCCATATTAACATCAGTAACGTTGGTTGAATGTTTAGAAACTTACAAGTTCCACACATTTTAAAGGGAAATTCCCATAAATGTAGAACCTACAACTCTGCATTTCTTTCTGAGCAATGCCAGTGTTACAACAGAGAACTTAACAGTGGGTTTAACTAATTCCCGCACGTTAATACAGTTTTTGGAATATTTAGTCAAAATCTGGCAAATTTAAATGGTGGGCTTATCTCACATTTCTACATCTATAGACATGTTTGTTTCCAGTTGGATTTAGAGCATTATTTCTCTCTTTTTTTGGGGGGGGCGGGCTCAGAGTTTGCTTTTGACTATTGCACAGCCATCCCGTGGCAGGTGGGTCTAAAGCGCGGCTCCGCTCTGGAGGAAGAGCAGGGCACCATTTTAGTCAAAGAGGAAGGATTCTTCTTCATCTACAGCCAGGTAAATAAATGAACACATCTTGAATCGAAAATAAAACAGTTCTACTCTTTTTCTGCCTCATAACTGTTCTTTTGAAACATCCCAACACTGCACTCGGTGTTTTTCCCCTCATTATTTCAAGCTCTCCGTTTCCCAGGTCTACTATACAGACCCTACGTTTGCCATGGGCCACATTGTGATCCGCATAAAGAAGAACGTGGTCGGCGATGAAAGTCAGCATGTGGTTCTGTTCCGCTGCATTCAGAGCATGAATCAAGTCAATCACTTCAACACCTGCTACACTGGAGGTGAGCCTGGAAACTCCTGCAGTATACCTTTGTCAAGCTTTCAAAAATAGCTACAAAGTGTATTTGGGTAAATCTCACAAAAGAAACTTTTAGTTTTGCATTTTGAAATTATTGTACTGATATACTTCTGAAGTACTTATTTTCCTGAATTTTCATTAATATGATTCATCTGGTCATTTTACCTAAGTTCATAGGTAAATCTAATTGTTTGCAAAGAATAATATTAATAATAATAATAATAATTATTATTATTATTATTATTACCATCATCATCATCATCATCATCCTCATTATTATTATTATTATTACCATCATCATCATCATCATCATTATTATTATTATTATTATTATTATTATTTAATTTAATTATTATTATTATTATTAATTATTATTACTGTTGTTGTTGTTATTATTATTTTTGTTGTTGTTGTTGTTATTATTATCATTACTAGTATTATTATCATCATCATTATATATTATTATTAATATTTATGTATTTATTATTATTACTATTTGTTATTATTTATTTATTTAATTATTATTATTATTATTATCATTATTATTATTATTATTATTAGGGGCCAAGCAGCAACGCTGGGAAGGCACCTATTGCTTCCGTTAGCGTTCCCATTAATATTATTCTTCTTCCGCTTCTTCTTCTTCTTCCGCATTTGAATGGCAGCCCATATAACCGTACGCGGGAAAGTTGTATAATTTGGCACAATGATAGAGGGCAGTGTCAACATAAACCACAGCAAACCTGAAGTCTCTAACTCAAACTCTCTAGCGCCACCACTTGTCCAAAGTTTCACTTATGTTTATCGTTATAACTTTTGAACCGACTGGGCTACAGTCAAAATTCTTTTTCCCCTGAATCCTTGGCTCAATCCGATTCAAACGCACCCTATGACGTCTTTTTCCGTCATGAAAATGTTTTCGCTATTTTTAATTTTTTGCAAAACCTGTTTGATCGAACTCGTCCCAGGCCATTCATCCGCTTTTCACCAAAATTGAATCACATGATCTACAGACCATGCTGAATTCAAGTTGATTCGACAAACCGTTTTTGTTTAAATTGCTAACAAATCTAACATAGAGCTTGCGATTTGTACACTTGTCATTTTGCAAATGTGTTATTTGCATACATGCATTAATTAATATAAAATCTGACTATTTTTTTTTAAATTTGGATGAAATTTTCTCAACGTTATAAAGTAAAACAAATATTCATATTTTCGTAACACTTTATTTTGAAGTGTCTTTACACGATCCATGTATTTAATATCTTATTTACAATTAATAATGCACAATTTCATGCAACTAACACTAAACCTAACCTGCATTTTAATCATAACCATATAGTATGTACATACATTTATTATTATTATTATTATTATTATTATTATTATTACTTCGTAGTTAAATGAACTGTACACTGTAACAAGGACTTCTTAAAAGAAAGTGCAACCAATTATTTTCCTAAAACCCATAGTAAAACTTCTTGTGCTTTTAAAATATGACCCAGACTGTTTTTGTGAGACACAAAAACTAGACCACTTTTGTTTTCACATGGCCATGGAGTCCAAAAATAACTTATGGCTTGTAAATATGCCATATGTTATATTTATTTGAGAATTTGTTTGTTTTTTACTAGTGATGAAAGTATCACAAAAAAGTTAAATGCATACATGGGTCAATATATAAAGTATAGACCATTTTGAGGGATGTAAACAATTACAACGGTTGTCGTAACGTATTTCCTGATTTACATTTTTCATTTCCATAGCTTCCAAGAATCCAAAAAAGGGCCACATATTGATAAATATTTTTTTTATGATAGCTGTTTTAATCTTAAGTTGTAATTAAATTGCCTCTTGTTATGGTTTTGAAATAGTTTGACAACAAGCGGGACATGTTCACATGCCAATGACATGACCATAATGAAGGGGTCTTATATACTGTATAATGTAATTGATCATGTGCTTTGTTGTGCTGTGCTGTGCTGTGCTGTGCAGGCGTAGTGAAGCTGGACTCCGGGGACAGACTGGATCTTCTGATACCTCGTGCCCATGCAAATATCTCTCTGGAAGGGGACGCCACGTTTTTAGGAGCAATAAAACTGGCCTGACTGTGAGACGGGGCTTTGGATCAGACATTGAATGAGACTGGACATGGTCATAAAGATTGTAATTATGCATCGCTGGAGTGTGGCAGCTTTATGGACATCCACTGGACTAAATACTAGAAAGCTGCTCTATTCTTTAAAACGATTATTCATTCTTTATATCTTTTTTTGCACGTGCTTAATGTTACACTTCAGTGGCACTTCATCAAATGTGCCCAAAATGAACTATTTCTTGATGTTAAAGGGATGGTTCACCCAAAAAAATGAAAATTTACTCACCCTCAAGTGGTCCCAAACCTTTTCTTTCTTCTGTTGAACACAATAGAGTATATTTTGGAGGAAGCTGAAAACCTGTAACCGGAAAAAAAACAAGTCAGTGGTTTTCAGCATTTTTCAAAGTATCTCCTTTTGTGTTTTAACAGAAGAAAGAAACTCATAAAGATTTGAATCAAGTATAGGATGAGTAAATGATAACAGAACATTCATTTTCTGGGTGAATTATGTCCTTAAACTCAGTCTTTTTAGTGTCTTATATAAATATATTAACTCAGTCTGCCATAAAAATGACATTTTTTGCTAGATTTTCTCAATGCAGTCAGTTAAAAGTCAAATGTCCCTGTGTAGTGGCGCAATTTGATGTTAATTTTAACCTTATACGCATGTATTTAACTCAGTATGTACTTTGGTTTGTAATAAAAATATGATTTTAACAATGTACTTTGACCTTTATATTACATATTTTATTTACTTAAATCAGTACAGTATGTGACAGGTAGCCTATCTGATGTTACTGTATATAATAGAATAACTATCAGACATGAAACACCTGAGATCAGGACAGGTATCTGATGTTAAATAATATAAAAATGATCAGACATGAAACACCTGATATTATCTGATGTTACTGTATATTATATAAAAGAGATCAGACATGAAACACCAGAGATCAGGACAGGTATCTGATGTTACTGTATATAATATAAAAGAGATCAGACATGAAACACCTGAGATCAGGACAGGTATCTGATGTTACTGTATATAATATAAAAGAGATTAGACATGAAACACCTGAGATCAGGACAGGTATCTGATGTTACTGTATATACTGTAATAGAATAACTATCAGTCATGAAACACCTGAGATCAAGACAGGTATCTGATGTTACTGTATATAATATAAAAGAGATCAGACATAAAACACCTGAGATCAGGACAGGTATCTGATGTTACTGTATATAACATAAAAGAGATCAGACATGAAACACCTGAGATCAAGACAGGTATCTGATGTTACTGTATATAATATAAAAGAGATCAGACATGAAACACCTGAGATCAGGACAGGTATCTGATGTTACTGTATATAATATAAAAGAGATCAGACATAAAACACCTGAGATCAGGACAGGTATCTGATGTTACTGTATATAATATAAAAGAGATCAGACATAAAACACCTGAGATCAGGACAGGTATCTGATGTTACTGTATATAATATAAAAGAGATCAGACATAAAACACCTGAGATCAAGACAGGTATCTGATGTTACTGTATATAATATAAAAGAGATCAGACATGAAACACCTGAGATCAGGACAGGTATCTGATGTTACTGTATATAATATAAAAGAGATCAGACATAAAACACCTGAGATCAGGACAGGTATCTGATGTTACTGTATATACTGCAATAGAATAACTATCAGACATGAAACACCTGAGATCAAGACAGGTATCTGATGTTACTGTATAGAATATAAAAGAGATCAGACATGAAACACCTGAGATCAGGACAGGTATCTGATGTTACTGTATATACTGTAATAGAATAACTATCAGACATGAAACACCTGAGATCAAGACAGGTATCTGATGTTACTGTATATAAAAGAGATCAGACATGAAACACCTGAGATCAGGACAGGTATCTGATGTTACTGTATATACTGTAATAGAATAACTATCAGACATGAAACACCTGAGATCAAGACAGGTATCTGATGTTACTGTATATAATATAAAAGAGATCAGACATGAAACACCTGAGATCAGGACAGGTATCTGATGTTACTGTATATAATATAAAAGAGATCAGACATGAAACACCTGAGATCAGGACAGGTATCTGATGTTACTGTATATAATATAAAAGAGATCAGACATGAAACACCTGAGATCAAGACAGGTATCTGATGTTACTGTATATAATATAAAAGAGATCAGACATAAAACACCTGAGATCAGGACAGGTTTCTGATGTTACTGTATATACTGTAATAGAATAACTATCAGACATGAAACACCTGAGATCAAGACAGGTATCTGATGTTACTGTATATAATATAAAAGAGATCAGACATGAAATACACCTGAGATCAAGACAGGTATCTGATGTTACTGTATATAATATAAAAGAGATCAGACATGAAACACCTGAGATCAAGACAGGTATCTGATGTTACTGTATATAATATAAAAGAGATCAGACATGAAACACCTGAGATCAGGACAGGTATCTGATGTTACTGTATATAATATAAAAGAGATCAGACATAAAACACCTGAGATCAGGACAGGTTTCTGATGTTACTGTATATACTGTAATAGAATAACTATCAGACATGAAACACCTGAGATCAAGACAGGTATCTGATGTTACTGTATATAATATAAAAGAGATCAGACATGAAACACCTGAGATCAAGACAGGTATCTGATGTTACTGTATATAATATAAAAGAGATTAGACATGAAACACCTGGGATCAGGACAGGTATCTGATGTTACTGTATATAAAAGAGATCAGACATGAAACACCTGAGATCAGGACAGGTTTCTGATGTTACTGTATATACTGTAATAGAATAACTATCAGACATGAAACACCTGAGATCAAGACAGGTATCTGATGTTACTGTATATAAAAGAGATCAGACATGAAACACCTGAGATCAGGACAGATATCTGATGTTACTGTATATAAAAGAGATCAGACATGAAACACCTGAGATCAGGACAGGTATCTGATGTTACTGTATATACTGTAATAGAATAACTATCAGACATGAAACACCTGAGATTAAGACAGGTATCTGATGTTACTGTATAGAATATAAAAGAGATCAGACATGAAACACCTGAGATCAGGACAGGTATCTGATGTTACTGTATATACTGTAATAGAATAACTATCAGACATGAAACACCTGAGATCAAGACAGGTATCTGATGTTACTGTATATAATATAAAAGAGATCAGACATGAAACACCTGAGATCAAGACAGGTATCTGATGTTACTGTATATACTGTAATAGAATAACTATCAGACATGAAACACCTGAGATCAAGACAGGTATCTGATGTTACTGTATATAATATAAAAGAGATCAGACATGAAACACCTGAGATCAAGACAGGTATCTGATGTTACTGTATATAATATAAAAGAGATTAGACATGAAACACCTGAGATCAGGACAGGTATCTGATGTTACTGTATATACTGTAATAGAATAACTATCAGACATGAAACACCTGAGATCAGGACAGGTATCTGATGTTACTGTATATAATATAAAAGAGATCAGACATAAAACACCTGAGATCAAGACAGGTATCTGATGTTACTGTATATAATATAAAAGAGATTAGACATGAAACACCTGAGATCAGGACAGGTATCTGATGTTCTGTATATAATATAAAAGAGATCAGACATAAAACACCTGAGATCAAGACAGGTATCTGATGTTACTGTATATAATATAAAAGAGATCAGACATGAAACACCTGAGATCAGGACAGGTATCTGATGTTCTGTATATAATATAAAAGAGATCAGACATGAAACACCTGAGATCAAGACAGGTATCTGATGTTACTGTATATAATATAAAATAGATCAGACATGAAACACCTGAGATCAGGACAGGTATCTGAAGTAACTATAATAGAATAACTATCAGACACGAAACACCTGAGATCAGGGCAGGTATCTGACGTAACTGTATATAATAGAATAACTATCAGACACGAAACACCTGAGACCAGGACAGGTATCTGATGTTACTGTATATAATATAAAAGAGATCAGACATAAAACACCTGAGATCAGGACAGGTATCTGATGTTACTGTATATACTGTAATAGAATAACTATCAGACATGAAACACCTGAGATCAAGACAGGTATCTGATGTTACTGTATAGAATATAAAAGAGATCAGACATGAAACACCTGAGATCAGGACAGGTATCTGATGTTACTGTATATACTGTAATAGAATAACTATCAGACATGAAACACCTGAGATCAAGACAGGTATCTGATGTTACTGTATATAAAAGAGATCAGACATGAAACACCTGAGATCAGGACAGGTATCTGATGTTACTGTATATACTGTAATAGAATAACTATCAGACATGAAACACCTGAGATCAAGACAGGTATCTGATGTTACTGTATATAATATAAAAGAGATCAGACATGAAACACCTGAGATCAGGACAGGTATCTGATGTTACTGTATATAAAAGAGATCAGACATGAAACACCTGAGATCAGGACAGGTATCTGATGTTACTGTATATAATATAAAAGAGATCAGACATGAAACACCTGAGATCAAGACAGGTATCTGATGTTACTGTATATAATATAAAAGAGATCAGACATAAAACACCTGAGATCGGGACAGGTTTCTGATGTTACTGTATATAATATAAAAGAGATCAGACATGAAACACCTGAGATCAAGACAGGTATCTGATGTTACTGTATATAATATAAAAGAGATCAGACATGAAACACCTGAGATCAGGACAGGTATCTGATGTTACTGTATATAATATAAAAGAGATCAGACATGAAACACCTGAGATCAAGACAGGTATCTGATGTTACTGTATATAATATAAAAGAGATCAGACATGAAACACCTGAGATCAGGACAGGTATCTGATGTTACTGTATATAATATAAAAGAGATCAGACATAAAACACCTGAGATCAGGACAGGTATCTGATGTTACTGTATATACTGTAATAGAATAACTATCAGACATGAAACACCTGAGATCAAGACAGGTATCTGATGTTACTGTATATAATATAAAAGAGATCAGACATGAAACACCTGAGATCAAGACAGGTATCTGATGTTACTGTATATAATATAAAAGAGATTAGACATGAAACACCTGGGATCAGGACAGGTATCTGATGTTACTGTATATAAAAGAGATCAGACATGAAACACCTGAGATCAGGACAGGTTTCTGATGTTACTGTATATACTGTAATAGAATAACTATCAGACATGAAACACCTGAGATCAAGACAGGTATCTGATGTTACTGTATATAAAAGAGATCAGACATGAAACACCTGAGATCAGGACAGGTATCTGATGTTACTGTATATAAAAGAGATCAGACATGAAACACCTGAGATCAGGACAGGTATCTGATGTTACTGTATAGAATATAAAAGAGATCAGACATGAAACACCTGAGATCAGGACAGGTATCTGATGTTACTGTATATACTGTAATAGAATAACTATCAGACATGAAACACCTGAGATCAAGACAGGTATCTGATGTTACTGTATATAATATAAAAGAGATCAGACATGAAACACCTGAGATCAGGACAGGTATCTGATGTTACTGTATATACTGTAATAGAATAACTATCAGACATGAAACACCTGAGATCAGGACAGGTATCTGATGTTCTGTATATAATATAAAAGAGATCAGACATGAAACACCTGAGATCAAGACAGGTATCTGATGTTACTGTATATACTGTAATAGAATAACTATCAGACATGAAACACCTGAGATCAAGACAGGTATCTGATGTTACTGTATATAATATAAAAGAGATCAGACATGAAACACCTGAGATCAAGACAGGTATCTGATGTTACTGTATATAATATAAAAGAGATTAGACATGAAACACCTGAGATCAGGACAGGTATCTGATGTTACTGTATATACTGTAATAGAATAACTATCAGACATGAAACACCTGAGATCAGGACAGGTATCTGATGTTACTGTATATAATATAAAAGAGATCAGACATAAAACACCTGAGATCAAGACAGGTATCTGATGTTACTGTATATAATATAAAAGAGATTAGACATGAAACACCTGAGATCAGGACAGGTATCTGATGTTCTGTATATAATATAAAAGAGATCAGACATAAAACACCTGAGATCAAGACAGGTATCTGATGTTACTGTATATAATATAAAAGAGATCAGACATGAAACACCTGAGATCAGGACAGGTATCTGATGTTCTGTATATAATATAAAAGAGATCAGACATGAAACACCTGAGATCAAGACAGGTATCTGATGTTACTGTATATAATATAAAATAGATCAGACATGAAACACCTGAGATCAGGACAGGTATCTGATGTTCTGTATATAATATAAAAGAGATCAGACATGAAACACCTGAGATCAAGACAGGTATCTGATGTTACTGTATATAATATAAAATAGATCAGACATGAAACACCTGAGATCAGGACAGGTATCTGACGTAACTATAATAGAATAACTATCAGACACGAAACACCTGAGATCAGGGCAGGTATCTGACGTAACTGTATATAATAGAATAACTATCAGACACGAAACACCTGAGACCAGGACAGGTATCTGATGTTACTGTATATAATAGAATAACTATCAGACACGAAACACCTGAGATCATGACAGGTATCTGATGTTAAATAATCTAAAAATGATTATACACGAATCATCTGGGATCAGGACAGGTATCTGATGTTAAATAATATAAAATTGATCATACACGAAACACCAGGGATTAGGACAGGTATCTGAGGTTACTGTATATAATATGAAAGAGATCAGACACGAAACACCAGGGATTAGGACAGGTATCTGAGGTTACTGTATATGATATATAAAGTATTTGACACAAACCCCCTGGGATCAGGACAGGTCTCTATAACAGTATTAATCTTACAGGTATCTTAAGTTACTTTGTTTAATATAAAATAGACTAACTTCACATGAAACACCCACGATCAGGACAGGTATTTCACGAAACCCCTGCAATTGCGTGCAGGTATCTGAAGCAAACGGCTGTTTTGTTTTCACAATCAGCGCATGATCCGTGACCGACGCAAATTTATACATGGGCCACGCCCATCCGATGACGTAGTAGCGGTTACGCTGTACTGAAACCCCTGGAAAAAAAGTGCCTGCCGCCTATATGTGTGGGTATATACGGCTCGAGGTGATCATGTAATGTTAATGTTTCTACCAGCAGATGGAGACAAAAGTACATTGGGGAAAACTGGAAAAATCTTGTGCTGCCTTTCCATTGATGGAGGTAGTTTATGTTTTTGACAGCCGACTCTCTTAGGGAAACAATCACCGTAGTGTCATACGCCTTGTAATCTTGGAAGTTTACATATAAAGACGGTGTGTCCTAATGAGAAATTGTCAGATCTATTATTAGAAGTGGAGAGGATTTATTTGCTTTACGTGTGACATGCTTATGAGTTTCACGGATTTTGGTGATAACATGTAATGCCATTAGAGGGCACTAGTCACCAGGACAGATTTCGTACAGTATGGGACACTGCCAAGATAAAATATGTAAACACTGATGATGAGCAATAATCAAGATCCAATAATGGAAGCAGATACTGTTCATTATTTGTACAGTGGTTTTTGTTTGCCATGAGCCCTTTTGCCAGGGAAATCACTAAAATACAACAACAAAGCAGCATTTAGTTGATTACAGTTTTTCTCAGTGGCTTTGGTGCATTTCTCACAACACTATTTACATTTGCACAACAGTTAATGCATTTCTCAAAACAATTAGTCATTTGTGCACATCATAGTAGCCGTTTCTCATTCCTTCCAACAAATTGCAAATGCTTTTGGACATGCATCAGTTGCTTTCATACAACTCTCTGCTGTTTGTAACATTATCATTTGCTTATGTCTTGTCAGTCAAAATGAACTAAACTTGTAAATGCTGAATAGTAATTCCATATAAAACTAACAGTCCTCATTTGATTACTTAAATCATTACATACAAAAATGTTGAACTAGTTGTCAAAATCTGTCAAACTAATTTTATTTTAAATATTTAAATCTTTTTTTTTTTCCTGAAAATGTCTTCTAAATTGAACAGTTTCATGAAAGATTTACAGACCTGTGTATGTTGTAGGTTCAGTTCCAATATGTACTGTAATATTGTTTACAGTTGTGCACAGCTCTACACAGAGGAAGTTTATGTTTGTTGTAAATAAGGGTGTATTTATTCTTTTGCACAATGCTGTGAATAAATTAGAATTGCAGAGAGCAAATGCAGTAAACATGTCAAACACACATATTCAGTGTCTTGTACTCAAATACCTCACTAAATGCAGTGATGTCTAACTTTACTGTAGTTTTCAAATGGCTGTGCAAAAAGTATATAGTGCTGTCTTGAGCATTTTCAGGAAGTGTCACTGACTTTTTTGCATTGGACAGAGTAAACTGACATAATGAAAACATGACAAAGCCATTTGACTATCTTGTTCATAAACAATGGTGTCAGGACTTTTCATTTTGATGACACTGACACTTTCATTGACATCAATACTTGCTTTTGAGGAATGAGCTCTCCATTTTGAGCAAGTGACACGCTTTTGCAGGTTATCCACTAGGTTTTGCAGTTTGTACCAACTGTCAAATGCACTGTTGTGCAAATGTAAATAGTGCTGTGAGAAATGCACCAAAGTGTTAATTAAGAGTTGCATGTATGAAAGGAGGATTATATTTCTTTTTTTTTCTATTCAAAATGAAATAATAACTGACATTGTTTGTCAAAGTGATAAAATGACAGATTGTTGGATGGATGGATGGATGGATGGATGGATGGATGGATGGATGGATGGATGGATGGATGGATGGATGGATGGATTGAAATATGTGCAGATGGATGGATGGATAGATGGATAGATTGACAGATCGGTGGATGAATATATTACAGTTTTTCTCAGTGGCTTTGGTGCATTTCTCACAACACTATTTACATTTGCACAACAGATAATGCATTTCTCAAAACAATTAGTCATTTGTGCACATTAAAGTAGCAGTTTCTCATTCCTTCCAACAAATTACAAATGCTTTTAAACATGCATCAATTGCTTTCATACAACTCTCTGCTGTTTGTAACATTCTCATTTGCTTATGTCATGTCAGTCAAAATTACCTAAACTTGTGAATGCTGAATAGTCATTCCATATAAAAATAATAGTCCTCATTTCATTACTTGAGTCATTACATACAAAAATGTTGAACTAGTGGTCAAAATCTGTCAAGCAAATTTTATTTTAAAAATGTTAAATCTTTTTTTTTCTGAAAATGTCTCCTAAATTGAACAATTTAATGACTGATTTATAGACCTGTGTATGTTGTAGGTTCAGTTCCAATATGTACTGCAATATTGTTTACAGTTGTGCACAGCTCTACCCAAAGGAGTTTATGTTTGTTGTAAATAAGGGTGTATTTATTCTTTTGCACAATGCTGTGAATAAATTAGAATTGCAAAGAGCATATGCAGTAAACATGTGAAACACACATATTCAGTGTCTTGTACTAAATACCTCACTAAATGCAGTAATGCCTAACTTTACTGTAGTTTTCAAAGGGCTGTGCAAATAGTATATAGTGCTGTCTTGAGCATTTTCAGGAAGTGTCACCAAAATCTGACTTTTTTGCATTGAAAAAAATGTACAGAGTAAACTGTCATAATGAAAACATGACAAAGCCATTTGACTATATTGTTCATAAACAATGGTGACAAAACTTTTCATTTTGATGGCACTGACACTTTCATTGACATGAATACTTGCTTTTGAGGAATGAGCTCTCCATTTTGAGCAAGTGACGCGCTTTTCCAGGTTATCAGCTAGATTTTGCAGTTTGCACTAATTGTTTTGAGAAATGCATTAACTGTTGTGCAAATGTAAATAGTGTTGTGAGAAATGCACCAAAGCCACTGAGAAAAACTGTAAAGGGTACAAAGATAGATAGATAGATTGATAGATTGATAGATAGATAGATAGATAGATAGATAGATAGATAGATAGATAGATAGATAGATAGATAGATAGATTGATAGATTGATAGATAGATAGATAGATAGATAGATAGATAGATAGATAGATAGATAGATAGATAGATAGATAGATAGATAGATAGATAGATAGAAAGATAGAAAGAACATCTACTGTTGTTAAAGCTTGACGTTGTGTGGACGTTACCACTATTACAACTATCAGACGTTGGACTGTGGTTGTCTACCTGACGAATAAATGTCAGTATTTGACGCCAATATGACGTTAATTTAAGATGTTAGCTCGACATTCAAAATCAACTAATTATCAACGTCATTTGACGTCGTTATTGGACATGAAAATAACATTGTCCTTAGACTCTGGCTAGACATTGAATTTTGGTCACCTGACGTCACAACCTAAATCTAACCCAATATTAATGTCTTATGGACCCCCCCATAAGACGCTGGCTAGACATTGAATTTTGGTCACCTGACGTTACAACCTAAATCTAACCTAATATCAACGTCTTATGGTTGCAAAAATGTAATATATTAAATGTGAAATATTTTCATTTGTGTCTATATAGTCAGTGAAACATTTTTCAGTGTTTATTAACTCATTTGTTTTCTTTTAAAGTCTTTAAATTTGATATTAAGCCTTGAAGAGCAAATACTAATTCATGGGGCATATAATTCAATAAATATAATTCAATAATTCATATAAAGTATATAATTCATATGAATTACATAAAATTAACAGCTGCACTGGTCAAAACATCTAGCACAGCCTTGTATTCTTAATGTGAACAAGAAAAAATACTTATCCTAAAACATTAATTGAATGTTATGGAACATTATTAAAACATTGTAATTGCATCTGAGATGTAATATGTATGCACAAACTTATCTTGTGTGCAATTACTGTTGTTACATTGTAAATACTATGTCATTACATTTAATTACATTGTAGTTACATCCGAGATAATATTTAGAAATGTAAATGTTTCTTTGTATATTGCATGTAGATTATTTGGTTATCTATAGTTGTATACGTAAATATACATAGTACACATGTAGTTAAAAACTTATATACTATGTCAGTAAATTGTAAATACATTGCTATTACATTGTAATTACATCCAAGATAATATTTATAAACAAATGTTTCTTTGTATCTTTAATGTACAGTATTTGTGTATTTATACGTAAATAAATGCAGTACATATGTAATTACAAACATGTATTTTGGATGTAATTACTATCGAATAACATTGTGATTACATATGACGTGATATGTAATTACAAACTGTCTTGTGTGCAATTACGGTGTCGTTATATTGTACATACTATGCCATTACATTGTAATTATATTGTAGTTACATCCAAGATATTTATAAGTGTAAATATTTCTTTGTATATTGTGTTTACAGTATTTGGTTGTCTATGGTTGTATACGCAAATATAAACAGTACACGTGTAATTACAAATGTTTATCTTGTGTGCAGTTACTGTGTCGTTACGTTGTAATAGCATTGTAAATACTACATTGTGTGTACTACATTGTAATAACATTGTAATTACAATGATAAAACAACGTAATTACAATGTTATAACAATGTAGTATATACAATGCTATTACAATGTAAGTATGTTGTTATAACAATGTAATAGCATTGTATTCACTACATTGTTATAACATTGTAATTACATTGTAATTACAATGTTATAACAATGCATTATACACAATGCTATTACATTGTTATAACGATTCTAAGTAATAATTATAACATTGTATATACTACATTGTTATAACAGTAGTTACAATGTTATAACAATGTAACAGCATTGTATATACTACATGGTTTTAACATTGTAATTACATTGTTACAACATTGTAATTACAATGTTATAACAATGCATTATACACAATGCTATTACATTGTTATAACAATTATGAGTTATAATTATAACATTGTAATAGCATTGTATATACTACATTGTTATAATTAATTACCATGTTATAACAATGTAGTATATACAATGTAGTATGTTGCTATTACATTGTTATATACTATATTGTTTTAACATTGTAATTACATTGTATTTACATCTGAGATGTAGTATGTAATTGTAACCCTTTTTCTTGTGCATTACTGTCAATACAATGTATATATTATGTTATTACATTGTAATTACATTGTACTTACATCCAAGATAATATTTATAAGTGTAAATGTTTCTTTGTATATTGCATGTACAGTATTTGGTTATTTTTAGTTGTATACATAAATATACACTGTACACATGTAATTACAAACGTTTATCTTGTGTGCAGTTACTGTGTCGTTACATTGTAATTAATACATCATTACATTGTAATTACATTGCTATTACATCAAAAACAATATTTATAAACATGTTTCTTTGTATATTTCAAGTACAGTATTTGTGTATTTATATGTAAAAATACACAGCACATATGTCTTTGCAAACTTTTATTTTGGACGAAATGACATTGTAATTACTTTGTTATAACATTGTAATTACATCTGAGATGTAATATGTAATTACAAACTTATCTTGTGTGCAATAACTGTGTCGTGACATTGTAATTACGTTGTAGTTACAACCAAGATAATATGTATAAATGTAAATGTTTCTTTGTATATTACAGTATTTGGTAATCTATAGTTGTATACGTGAATATACACAGTACATATGTAATTACAAATTTAGTTACTATGTAATTACATTGCTCTTACATTGTTATTACATTCAAGATAATATTTATAAACTTAAATGTTTCTTTGTATATTTCATGTACAGTATCAACATTGAACAACACAAAGCAGGAGGTGCCTCTACTTGAGTTTTTAGTCAGGGCCCCAGATGGGCCAATTGCCCTCCACCTCCAGGGTCTCTGACCGCAGGGAGCTGCCCAAGGGCCAGCCACCCTCCCTGGACTTGCAGTTTGGGCCCCAGAGGCCCCCCCTGCTCTCCACCTACAGGGTCTCTGACCCCAAGGAGCTGCCCAGGGGCTAGCTATTCTCACTGGGCTTGCAGTTTGGGCCCCAGAGGCCCCTTTGCACTCCATCTCCAGGGACTCTGACCCCAGGGAGCTGCCCAGGGGCTAGCCACTCTCCCTGTGCTTGCAGTCTGGGCCCCAGAGGGGTCTCTTGCCCTCCACCTCCAGGGTCTCTGACCCCAGCATGCTGCCCAGGGGCCAGCCACTCTCCCTGGGCTTGCAGTCTGGGCTCCTGAGGGCTTCCTTGCACTCTACCTTCAAGGTTTCTGACCCCTGCGAGCTGCCAAGCGGCCAGCCAATCCCTCTGGGCTTGCTGTCTGGGCCCCAAAGGGGTCTCTTGCCCTCCACCTCCAGGGTCTCTGACCCCAGCAAGCTGCCCAGGGGTTAGCCATTTTCCCTGGGCTTGCATTGGGGCCCCAGTGGGGCCCCTTGCCCTCCATCGCCAGGGTTTCTGACCCCAGGAAGCTGCCCTGGGACCAGCCACCCTCCCTTGGCTTGCAGTCTGGGCTCCTGATGGCCTTCTTGCACCCCATCTCTACGGACTTTGACCCCTGCGAGTAGCACAGGGGCCACCCAATCTCCCTGGGTTTGTACTCTGGGCCCCATAAGGCCCCTGTGCCCTCCACCTCCAGGGTCTCTGACCCCAGGGAGCTAGGGCTGGCCACTCTTCCTGGGCTTGCAGTTTGGGCCCCTGCGGCCCCCTTGCCCTCCACCTCCAGGGTGTCTGACCCCAGTAAGCTGCCCAGGGGCCAGCTACTCTCCCTTGGCTTGCAGTCTGGGCTCCCGAGGGCCCCCTTGAACTCTACCTCGTACCTGACCTCTGCGAGCTGCCAAGGGGGCAGCCACTCTCACCAGGGTCTCTGATCCCAGGGAGCTGCCCAGGGACCAGCCTCTCTCCCTGGGCTTGCAGTTTGGGCCCCAGAGGCCCCCTTGCCCTCCACCTCCAGGGTCTCTGACCCCAGGGAACTGCCCAGGGGCCAGCCTCTCTCCCTGGGCTTGCAGTCTGGGCCCCAGAGGGGTCCCTTGCCCTCCACCTCCATGGTCTCTGACCCCAGGGAGCTGCCCTGGGACCAGCCACCCTCCCTGGGCTTGCAGTCTGGGCTCCGGAGGGCCCTCTTACACACCACCTCTAGGATCTCTGACCCCTGCGAGTTTCCCAGGGGCCACCCAATCTCCCTGGGCTTGCACTCTGGGCCCCAGAAGGCCCCTGTGCCTTCTACCTCCAGGGTCTCTGACCTCAGGGACCTGCCCTAGGGCCGGGACCCCTGAGCCCCCCTTGCCCTCCACGTCCAGGGTGTCTGACCCCAGTGAGCTGCCCAGGGGCCAGCCACTCTCTTTTTGCTTGCAGTCGGGGCTCCCGAAGGCCCCCTTGCACTGTACCTCCAGTGTCTCTGACCCCAGGGAGCTGCCCTAGGGCCGGCCACTCTCCCTGGGCTTGCTATCTGGGCCCCAGAAAGCCCCTGTGACCTCCACTTTCAGGGTCTCTGACCCCAGCGAGCTGCCCTGGGACAATCCATTCTTCCTGGGCTTGCAATCTGGCCTCATGAAGGCCCTCTTGCACCCCTCCTTCAGGCACTCTGACCCCTGTGAGCTGAACGGGGGCCAGCCAATCTCCCTGGGCCTTACTCCTTGCCCTCCATCTACATGGTCTCTGACCTGAGAGAGAAGCCCAGGGGCCAGCCAGTCTCCCTGGGCTTGCAGTTTGGGCCCAGGAGGCCCCTTTGCACTCCATCTCCAGGGACTCTGACCCCAGGGAGCTGCCCAGGGGCCAGCCACTCTCACTGGGCTTGCAGTTTGGGCCCCAGAGGGGTCTCTTCCCTTCCACCTCCAGGGTCTCTGACCCCAGCGAGCTGCCCAGGGGCCAGCCACTCTCCCTGGGCTTGCAGTCTGGGCTCCTGAGTGCCCTCTTGCCCTCCACCTCCAGGCTCTGGCCCAAGCAAGTTGCCCCGGGGGCCAGACACTTTCCCTCAGCTTGCAGTCTGGGCTCCAGAGGGCACCCCTTGTCCTTCATCTCCAGGGTCTCTGTCCCCAGCGAGCTGCCCGGGGGCCAGCCACTTACCCTGGGCTAGCTGCCTGGGCTCCTGAGGGCAGGTTCTTGAGGAAACACATATACAAAATCTGAAATCAAATGTCTGGAATCAGTTGAGTCCAATAGTAGCCTGTAAATCTTTGCATGCGTGATGAAAAGTGTTTTTGATGTCAATGATTGATATAGATGCAATTCAATGAAATAACAATCACACCACCATAGTATCATCACAGTATTTTGACTTGAATCATTATAAGAAATCATAGAGTACAAATTATTAAGTTTTATTACAGTTAAAATATGTATGTTTTGTGGCTTATATCTGTCATTCATTTGTTGTCTGGTTTCTAATAGTGACAAACACTTGTTTGTTCCCTCAATGTTTGTTTGGTGAGCATATTTTCAATTCTATGCAAATAAGTTGAAAGCAGAAGTGAACTATTTGCTGATAGAGGATGGACACTGTCATTTTTGTGTTTTTATTTAATTAACTGGTACTCAATCTAGAGCACTAGGATGTTATTGGAAGAAATCGTATTTTTCCCCTTAAAACCCTAACTAAAAACCCATTAGGTAGCTTTTAACTAATGTGTATCTGGAAACTGTTACGTGCACAGAAGGAGGAACAGGAGATGTGTTTTTGTGGAGCACTTGAAACTACATAGAGTACATTACAAAAATGAGAATGTATTTACTAGTGACAGGATTAGAAAAAAAACATGTTGACGCGATTTTCAATTAGCGCTCTCTCTCTCTCTCTCTCTCTCTCTCTCTCTCTCTCTCTCTCTCTCTCTCTATAAATATATGGGACATTCCACAAAATAGGTAACATTTGCTTTTGTCATTCATTCATTCATTTTCTTGTCGGCTTTGTCCCTTGCGGGGTCGCCACAGTGGAATGAACCACCAACTTATCCAGCACGATTTTACGCAGCGGATGCCCTTCCAGCCGCAACCCATCTCTGGGAATTTCCACACACACACATTCACACACTACGGACAATTTAGCCTACCCAATTCACCTGTACTGCATATCTTTGGACTGTGGGGGAAACCGGAGCACCCGGAGGAAGCCCACGCGAACGCAGGGAGAACATGCAAACTCCACACAGAAACGCCAACTGACCCAGCCCAGCCGAGGTTCGAACCTGCGACCCAGCGACGTTCTTGCTGTGAGGCAACAGCACTACCTACTGCGCCACTGTGTTGCCCCATTTGCTTTTGTAATTTCTTAAAATTAAATTTATTTTTAAATCTTTTTTCAGAACTGTATCTAGCAACCAGTGTTGGGAGTAATGAGTTACAAAAGTAATGTATTACAGTAACGTATTACATTTTCCTGTAACGCAGTAGCGTAAGGCATTACTAATTAATTTTCAGTAATATTTTACTCGGTACATGTTTAGTAACGCGTGCGTTACAGCAAACTTTTCTGCCGCATGACATTAACAAATAATAAATAACGCAGTTCTATTTCCTGTTGGTGGTGAGTGAACATAGGTGTGTGTTGTCATTAATCTCCCTCTGGCTATTAGAACTTTTTACTTTGAACGCGGAATGATTTCTATGGAGTCAGATTTGTTTCTTTATTATTCAATCAAAAATATTTAGTTTTAGAGAAAAATTAAGTATGTAGTAATAAAAAAATTAAAGATTTCAAATTAAAAAAAAAGGTTTAATTAAAAACGTATGTCAATGATAATAAAATATGTTGGATTGTAAAAAATAAACTATTGTTCTATTATGCAGTTCCCACAATTTTCATTGCACACTCATTCATTTTGCTCTCTGTTCTGCTGTTATTTATTGCACATCTAGAATCTTTGCTTGTGGGTTGAAATGTTTTGCTTGCAGGTTGAAAAGTTTTGAACCCATGTATGCCGGGGTTAATTTTGTGTCTTTATTATTCAAACAAACATATTAAGTTTTGACCAAAATTAGGTACAATGCAAATAAAGAATAAAAGATTTCAAATAATAAAAAAAAACATTTAATAAAAAAAAATGTCCTTGATAAAAAATAAATTGCACTGCAAAAAAATTATTGTTACCATTTTATGCAGTTAACACCAGATTAATTCATTGTGTGCTCATTCATTTTGTTTCAGTTTTGCGAATCTAAAATCTTTGATTTTGAGTGGAAAAGTTTTGCGAGTTGAAAACTCTGCACCTCAGTGGGCGGTATCTTCCCTCCGGTATGAAAGACCTTATTCTATTGGTCAGTCTAGATTGAGGTCACAGGTTGGCCCCGCCCATTACAGTTTCGCGCGATTGGACTACTGACTCCCTTCAGTGACGAGCGAGCTATAGCGAACATCAGGTCTCTTTCGAGGTAAGTTAAATGAAACCGTATAATAACTTGCATATTGCCATCCACATTTCCCATCTGATAATGTAACAACTGCTAGCATTAAACTCTGTGTAGTCAATGATATTTTTGAATTCTCTCGATTAACTAACATTAGCTGGCTGTCGGCCATCAGCAGTGCTCACCTGCAAAGAGCAACACAAGGCCAGTGTATTTTGGAAACTATACAGTGATGTACCATTAAAGTCAGGCTTTTTGTCTGTAAATGATGGCGAGGTGTACAGTAGGTCTGCTTCAGTTAGTTTCCACTCATAGATATGTATCTATGATTTCCACTCAAGAGCTACTGTCTCTTTGAACTGGAGCATCATATTCATTCTCCACTGTTAGAAAATGTAGTAACTTTAGTGTATGTCTATTTCATAACGAACGTGACAAATATATATTTAGTATATTTCGTTTCATGTATGAACGTTAGTTCATACATTAGTTAACATGAATTAACCATGTACAGCACATCTGTTAAGCATTAATTAATCTTTGTTAATGTTAACTAAACATAATAATGCATTAGTTAAAGGGTCACGAAACACCAAAACACATTTTTTGAGCTGTTGACAGTCATATATGTGTCCCACGCTGCTATAAACACTATTAGGACACATATATTGCACTAAAAAGTGAAAATTGGTTGTTTTTGCGTTATTTTGAGCAAATTCGTTCTTCCGGTTTGAAACGAATTTTTGAAGCTGCGTCACGGCCATGAGATACTTAGATGTAAATCCAGAGTGGAGAATGGCTGTCTGTCTTTTCGAGAACATTGTGACGTCTCTGAGTGTGCGGCATTAATTCATGAGAAAGACGTGCTTCAAACCAATCAGCGCGCTCTATTGTGTTTGCGGTGCAACTTTATTAATATGCATGATAGCTCCGGAGACTGTTTACCTGTTTACACTGTTCAGACGGCAGAGAGACGCCACGTTGTGTTGCCAAAACAAGTGAAAGTACAAGAATTTCAAGACAAGAGTCGTAGGTGTTGCGTTTAAAAGTGTGTTGCAACGAAGGTTTTGTTTTCATTTTCCCTCTATGAGAGAGCAGCTGGACTCACGTGTGGATTACAGTGCACGCGACACGCGACAGAAACAAGTTTGTAAGGAACATTTTTACCCGAGACCTTTTTCTCATCTGGAAATGATGAAATCCGGATTTGCCGCTCGTCTCCTTTTAATAAAAAGACACAGCTCCAGTTTGATTGTCTGTCTACAGATTTGGTAAGTGTTTGCAGTGCAGTGCCCTTTGTTTAAATGCTGCTCTCCGAGTGTAAACATGTAAACACAAACTATTCCTGTCGTGCAGGATTTTCGCTGCATTTTGTGACAGGATAGACACACGGCTTTCTGACGCTACCTACCGAGTACATAAGTTACAGAGAAATGCGGAGGATTTTTTTTTTCTCTCATTCGCCATGCTGTATCAAATCAGCCTCTGTGTTTGTTTTGCCTGTGAAACTTTGCGCGTGCCCAAATGGAAACTCCCTTCTATGCAAATTCTACCCTCTTTCCCTCCCCCAACACTCCCACACTCCCAGAGCTGGACACGCCCAACTTTCCTGACTTTTTTCAAAACAGAGGTGTGAAAACACCCTGCTGAGACAGGGGGTTTCGTGGCCCTTTAAAGAATTATGGTGAACGACTTTGTTTAAACTTTGTTATCGTTAACTTACTCATGTTCTATTGTATCTCCTTACATTAACAGCTTGATGTAATTAGCCAATGTTTATGGACACGTACAATAATGTATTTGTTCACTGATTAGATAACATGACTAAACGAACAACATTTATTCAGTATTACTAAATCTTTGTTATTGTTAGCATAAACTTTTACATATAGTAATGTGTTACTTAATGCAGTTAACATGAGCAAATACTGAACGACTCAGATTCAGCATTGCACAATCTTCAACAGGCATGTTATTCATGTTTGTGGACTTTTTAATAACATGATTTATCTCTAGCAAAGCATTAGTTAAGGGAATTAGGAACATTGTTGTAAAGTGTACATTACTTCAACATGTTACATTTGTAAACTGTTTCCTGACTTACCCCTAACCCAACATTAACTGATGTGTTACTAACATCTTTGGGTTTATTACAAAGCAGTGATTAATGATTTTACTGGACCGGAAAATCAAGGAAAAAAAACATTTACACATATCTTTCATACCTTGGAGAGGTGTACACTTCACAATAAGGTTTCTGATTCCTTCAAATAATGCTTAGTTACTAAGTGATAAACCATGTTAGTAAAGAGTTTACGTTAAATGTTAGTACCACATTACACAATGCTAAAGTCGTTGTTTTGAAAAGTAACAGGACAGTTTGCAGGTGACCTGCACTATATAATTTGTTAAGGCTTTACTGCAAATATTTATATATATTGGTCTTTAATGGAACTGTCATGAATCAGACGTAAAGTAATTTGAATGTTGTTAACAAAAGACAACAATACATGGACACGAGAGTTATGTGGAATACAAATATTACATGAATCAAAACAAATTTTATTTCTTTATTTTATCCTTACAGGTTGATCACTCAGTCTTAGCAGGTGTAAAACATCTGCATTGACTCCTCAGACGTCCACATCTGCGCTGACTCCACAGACATTTACATCTGCATTGTCTCGAATCAACGTCTACACCTATACTGACTCCACAGGCATCCAAATCTGCATTATGTCCTTAGACATCAACATCTGCACTAACTGACCACAGACATTTATTTACTAAACTCATCAATCACCACCTGATGTGTGTTGAATTATTTTCTGATGTTTGGAAACATTAGCATTTAATGTGACAGTAGTAGATTTAGACTTTTTATAAATCATTATAAATATAATTGGGCAACGCAGTGGCGCAGTAGGTAGTGCTGTTGCCTCACAGCAAGAACGTCGCTGGGTCGCAGGTTCGAACCTCGGCTGGGCTGGGTCAGTTGGCGTTTCTGTGTGGAGTTTGCATGTTCTCCCTGCGTTTGCGTGGGTTTCCTCCGGGTGCTCCGGTTTCCCCCACAGTCCAAAGACATGCAGTACAGGTGAATTGGGTAAGCTAAATTGTCCATAGTGTATGAGTGTGAATGTGTGTGTGGAAGTTCCCAGAGATGGGTTGCGGCTGGAAGGGCATCCGCTGCGTAAAATCGTGCTGGATAAGTTGGCGGTTCATTCCGCTGTGGCGACCCCGCAAGGGACAAAGCCGACAAGAAAATGAATGAATGAATGAATATAAATATAATTCTTAAAAGTTTTATATTCATTTATTGTTTCCCTTTCTGCAATAAAGGAATATAAACAGGTCTTTTTTGTAATCATTTAATAAGTCATACCGTTTTATATGACTATTATATGTCTGTTTTTTTGCAGTGAAGAAATATAAATGTTTTTTTCAATTTTATTAATTCAAGTAAAATGTTTTCCAGCTATAGTGTTTAATAACAAAAATACTGTAACATAAATGGTATAATACGCTTTAAAGCACTATAGCATGCGTCTATATAAATTATATTTTTATGTGAAAGGAAGGCGTAGATTTGTTTAGTAGTGCATTTGCCAAAATATACACATTTTACATAGGCATGTTAAGTAATAATACAGTATTAGTATAGATGTTCAAAGATGTCAGTCAGCTAATCTCCACCTTTTAAAAATGAGTTTTCAGTCCATCTCATGATATATATTACGTTTTCGCACGATTGGACTGGACTCCCAGCAGTGACCAGAGCGAGCAACAGGTCATCTTCAAGGTAAGTTAACTGAAACTGTATAACAACTTGGGTAACACTTTATAATAACAGTACATGAATAATGATGTATGAATATGTAAACTAAACATTACTTTATTATGAATTAATGATGAGTTAAGGTATGCACTAATCATGAACTAACTTGAACTACAACATGAGTCACATGAGTTCATGTGTGAATAACGGCTACCTTAATTATTTGTTAGTACATGATTGTTTGTTAATTTAATGTATTAATTACCACATTAGTTTATACTTAATTTAACCATCATGAACTCATGATATGTTAATATATAATTATGTTGTGACTTTACTTGAAGGGGCACATCATCATTAAACCATTCTTAACTACTCATGAACTCCTTATGCACGTCCAACTAGTCAGTTTACACTGAATAACAATAGAAAAGTGTTCTGTCAACATCAGCACGAACAGGAGTTCATGAGTAGTTAAGGATGAGTTAATGATGATGTGCCCCTCCAAGTAAAGTCATGACATAATCATACATTAACAGCTCATGAGTTCATGTTGGTTACATTTAGCTTAAACTTAAATGTTATTTAACACATTAATTAACAACATGTACTAACAAGTAATTAAGGTAGCCGTTATTCACACATGAACTCATGTGACTCATGTTGTAGTTCAAGTTAGTTCATGATTAGTGCATACCTTAACTCATCATTAATTCATAATAAAATAATGTTTAGTTTGCACATTAATACATCATTATTCATGTACTGTTATTGTAAAGTGTTACCACAACTTGTATATTGCCATCCACATTTTCCATCTGAAAATGTAACGACTGTCTAGTCATTGACATTAATGTATACTCTCGATTGACTAACATTATATGAACTACATGCAAGATATATATATGAGAATACATGATGTGTTCAAAAGTACTACACAGCCGAGACGAAACGTGCACAACTGCATCCTCCATCACGTCTGCACCCAGACTGTTGGAGGACCGACAGCTAATGTTAGTCAATCAAGAGTATGCATCAATATCCCAGACTAAACAAAGTTTAATGCTAGCAGTCGTTACATTATCAGATGGGAAATGTGGATGGCAATATGCAAGTTATTATACGGTTTCATTTAACTTACCTCGAAAGAGACCTGATGCTCGCCATAGCTCGCTCGTCACTGTAGGGAGTCAGTATACCTGAGATTAGCCGATCTCCACAGATATATCAACCTGACAGAACTTGTTCTGTCCACTGAAAAACTGATTTATGAATAACGTGCCTGATCTTTTCCTATTTCTAAGTGCACCTGCAAATGCAAATGCAAAATGACCTTAATGTAGTAACTAGCGGTATGGATGTCATCTTCACTAGCACATTAAATACTGTTGCAACCATCAAATTTAAAAAAGTCTAGAGAGAATGAAACTAGCAAACAATCATACTTGTATTCTCAAAACACTGGAGTCCTTGAAAGTAAGTGAAAAAAATAGAGGTCTTTATAATTCCAATGTCCAGCTATAGGAGGGCTTAAAAGTCCACCAGGGCTGAGCGCCTCCACAAACTGTTAGGAAAAATAAATAACAATCCTAGATTCTTATTTAACAGTTGCTAAACTAACAAGTAATTGTTTGTTGTCTGAACCAAATATGTTTGAGTCAGTTTTCAGGGCTCATCATTATACAAAAGCCACACTCGTGCAAACTACCAACAGTTTACTCTTAGCTGCTGACCGAGGCTGCTGTAGATAGTGATATCCTCATAGATCACTTGGTTTAGGTCACACTAAACTCACCATTACCAGTTTGTAATTATATAAACGGGCTTACACAACTTACAAGTCAGGCCAGTGAAGTATGTGATCCCAAGTCCATCAGCATATGCAGCGAGTCACAAACTGGTAAAAGCTGTCCACATGGAGGTAATCGGTCTGCGGTTTCACAAAAAGAGAAGCCATTGGCGGTATCATACAGCCCCAAAACGTTCATTTTACAGAAAAAAATGGATCCATAGATACCTCTGGGTACATATTTTGCATTTTCCAGAAATGTAGATGGGTACGTATCCACAATGAGCCTGCGTTGCTATTTTCTTTTCTTTATGGCTGCCTGTTAAGTTCTGCATTGATTATAAAATATTGCTTGTTATACAGCTTTAAATAGTCTAGCTTCTGTTTATCTAACTATCTGTCTCACTACAATCATCCCACTCTTTAAGATCTCAAAACTCAGGGCTTCTGGTAGTATTCAGAATAACAAAATCCACTAAAGGAGGTTGCGCGTTCTCGTATATGTCTCCTTAACTCTGGAACAGCTTTCCTGATAATGTCCGAGGCTCAGACATACTCTCTCAGTTCGAAACTAGATTAATAACTTACAATGCGTCACATAACTGCAGGACAGCAGCTTTGTTCTCTATTTCCACATGAGGATGCCCATTCTGAGGCTTCTAGAGTTTGCGCAAAGCCACATGCTGTGATCCAAGACCAGCGAAGAGATGATCCAACCATCTGAAGACAACACATACACTTAACACACAAATACACTTCTTTGAACATCTATACTGTAGATATCACTTATATACTACACTACTGCAGGTTAACTATGTTTATATATAATAACTTCAACTGTTAAAGTTATTAGTTATTTAGTTCAAGTTATTAGTAACTACTAATAAAGTTACGGTAACTAATAACCTTAACTTTTCTGATTTTGATTATAATGCAGTAATGTGCACCTTTTGGAAAGCTGCTTTGAAACAATAATTATTGTGAGAAGCACAAAACAGATAAACTTAAATTGAATGCAATCATTTAATCAATGAAATGAATTTAGGGCCAAATCCAAACTTCAGTAGGGTGGAGAAAAGATAACGCTGCTCCACCCTACCGAAAGCTACGGAAGTCCTAAGAGGCCATGCATTAAAATATTTTTTCTCTCTTGTTTTGTCGTGATCTCGACATAACAAAAAAGTTGTTTTCTCGTGATCACGACTTATTTTTCTCGTGATCTCGACATAACAAAAACTTATGTCGTGATCACGACTTTTTTTTTTTTTGCTTTAATTTATTTATTTATGTATTAATTATTAGTAGTAGTACTAGTATAGTAGTAGTATTAGTATTAATATCTGGCAAATGTCAGGACACCGGCCTTGCGAACAGGGAGAGAATAACTGCAGACGCGCATTCGTGCAACACATTAAAGGCGTTCAGAACAGCCATAATATGAGAGCAAACGCTCGTGCTCCTGTTTAATGTACATTCATGATTATGTTCATGTATATGATCATTATTTACAATAATTTGCATCAACTGTTACCATTTTAAAGCAACTCTATGGCGCATTTTTAAAGTTGTAAATAATTTGCGGAAAGGATCAAAGCAAGTGCAGGATCTTCATCATTCTTCATAATTTAATTCATGCATGCAGCAACTTTTTTGCGCCATATAGAGTTGCCTTAAAATGGTAACAGTTGAGGGAATATTATTGTAAATATTGGTATATAATCAAATACGTGAATATAATCATAAATGTACATTAATCATGAACACGAGCGTTTGCTCTCATATTATGGCTGTTCTGAACGCCTTTAATGTGTTGCACAAATGCGTGTCTGCAGTTGGGCTATTCTCTCCCTGTTCGCAGGGCCGGTGTAGACTCTCTGGCCAGACATTTGCCAGATATTATTAATAATAATAATAATAATAATAATAATAATAATAATAATTAAAACATAAATAAATAAAAGCAAAAAAAAAAAAGTCATGATCACGACATAACAACTTTTTGTTATGTCGAGATCACAAGAAAATTAAGTCGTTATCACGATATAACAACTTTATTAAGTCGTGATCATGACATAACAACTTTTTGTTATGTCGAGATCACGAGAAAACGAGTTGTTATGTCGAGATCACGAGATAATTTAGTCGTGATCACGACATAACAAGCGAGAAAAAATATTTTAATGCATGGCCTCTTAGGACTTCCGTAGTACGCTGTTTTCTGCATCTAAAGAAATCAATAATTGAGAATGATTATAATCAGAAGTGTCCGAGTAAACTAATTAACCTTTATAACATAAGACAAAGATCAGGATAGTGAGTTAGATTTGTTTAGTCAGGTTCTGAATAGATGTAATGAATAATTATTATGCACACGTGAGGTAGTGATGCAGCCATATTTTGCAATAATTCGATGGACCGAAATAAACGCTTTTAATGCATCACCACATTTAAAGACTGTACCATATTGTATTTTTTATTTCAAGATATTTGTCAGGTTTTTGACCTCAAATCATTGCAGTGTGTTGGACTAATTTATATACATCTCTTCTGAAGCTCTTTCCATCTAGGCAGCCAGAAATAACAAGTCATTTGAATATATCAGAATTTGAAATAACTGAACTTTAATGCTTTCAAGAATTGCCTAAACTAGTGCACACCTTAATGTTCATTAGCCAATCAGAATTAAACATTCAACAGCCTCTGAAGTATGAGATGGAATAATAATAATAATCACAACATAAGTCATATAATTTAGATGTGTTGCTGCACCCTTCCCCCAGTTTAAGCCTCTCTCTCTCTCTCTCTCTCTCTCCCTCTCTCTCTCTCTCTCCCTCTCTCTCACTCACTTTTCTGTAATCCTCTTACATTGCAGAGGGGGCGGGTCAAGTCTGTCTACGTGTTGTTGCTTTGTGGTTTATTTCTAGTGATGCAATGCAAACAGACAGTGTTGAAATGTAGCAGAATTGAGCTATGATGATTTTATCTCAAAAGGTGGATGTATCGATCTGCAGACATTAAGTGACAGATGTCATGTCTCATCCCAGGTGCTCAGATGCAGCTCTTTTCATCTTCACGTTTGTGCAACTCACTGCAGGTACAGTTCACTGCCAGCACACACCAACTTTAACAGTATTGAAGTTGACTTCGAAGTCATAATAGGAAACATCGTTTTAAAATCTTGCATTGTTTGTAGATAACTCAGCTGTAAACTTAATTACTCAATTCTGCTTTGATTATGCTTGTTTATCTTTGAAGGACTCTGATCATTATGTAATGAAGTGGTTAAAGTTAAAAGATTAATCACAAACGTGTTCACGACTAGGTCCGTCTATTTCACAAACTGCGTTTGTTGGTTCGTGGCATTCGGTAATCTGGATATTGCCGTCATTGGTTAGTGTCTGTCGGTGATTTGTGAATGTTATTTAAAGGGGTAGGCCTACTTTTACCATCACGAGTAAGAGTACAGTATATTTTTAACTATAAGTGCCTTTGGAACGAGAAGCAGGGAAACTTTTTCAAAGGAGTTGTTTGAGCTGTAAGTAGCGAAATAAATGTGCAGTAGTCTGTGTGTATTCAGGTGTTGTCCAACTGAAAAATCTTTTCTTAAGAGTTTTTGTCCTGTTTCTAGTTTAAATATCTAAATATTCTTAAACCAAGAAGCAATTTATAGATGGACATTTTTTATATATATATTCAGAAATAATAAATCAATATTACATTATTTTTCCCTTAAAATACGTAATATACCAATGGTGTTAGTTAAATAATCTTGCTTTTCGATTTTTTAAATAATATCATTTGACTTGCATCATTGTCACATTACCTGGCTTGTTTAAGGAAAAACTCTATAGTATTGATGTATTGTTTCTGAAGACAATATTTTGTATCTTGTCTAGAAAATGCTTTTTGATTTAAGAATGTAAGAGAAGCACTTTTTCAGTATGTATATTACAGTAATTGGCAAGTGCCAGTCATCAGTGATTCAGTTGGACAGGGTCCAACTAAAAAGTACATAATATTGTGGATTTTGCATCAACATTCAGTGACAGCTTCTTAAAACATGTTACAGTAACAGTGTCAAAGTAAATCACTCACTATTAAGTTGAGGAAACAAAAAACAAACACTGCCCCCCTTGATTTAAAAAACACAACAATTCTATATATAAACAAGCTTAAACTTATTTATGAGGTAAATATTCATCATTTATTTCTTATTTATTTGTGAACAATATTGCATCCTTCACCTTTCAATTGGAATTGCACTGTTGTTATGTACAAGAACAACTCCAGCGTTATGGATGTGACATTTGCCATAAAATCTCAAAACATAAATTTACATAGGAAGTTTGTGTTAACATTATATTGAAACATCTGTTTATATTTTCCAAAAACAGCCCACCACAGAGGTATGGGAGCAGAAATATATCAATCTGTAAACATTTTTTATATTTTAAATGAGGAAAATAAACACGTTATGGATGTGACAAAAAAAGTCAGCGAGTTTACAGTATACAACATACTTTGTAGAAATTCTGTGAATTAAACTGCACAACCCAAAAGAAACAATGCTAATCAAAAGGGTAAGAGTTGGATCGCTATAGAACAAAAAGGATTGATTTTATATTATTCTACATTTTTGCATTTATAAGGAAAAAGCTTTGTTATGGATGTGACACCTCTCTGTTACGGATGTGAAATTGCCACTTGAGGGACTTTGGTAAACATTGACAACATTGACAGAAACATTTTTGAGTATTTTTAAAGCACTGTAAAATACAAGCCTACACAAAAAACTTACTTATATATTTTTTTTTTTACTTATATATATATATATATACAGTGGCAATAAGAATTATTCAACCCCCTTTGATTTTTTTTTCTTTTTTACATATTTCCCAAATGATATTTAACAGAACAAGGAAATTTTCACAGTATGTCTGATAATATTTTTTCTTCTGGAGAAAGTCTTATTTGTTTTATTTCGGCTAGAATAAAAGCAGTTTTTAATTTTTTATAACCCATTTTAAGGTCAGATTATTAGCCCCTTTAAGCTATATATTTTTTCAATAGTCTACAGAACAAACCATCATTATACAATAACTTGCCTAATTACCCTAACCTGCCTAGTTAACCTAATTAACCTAGTTAAGGCTTTAAATGTCACTTTAAGCTGTATAGAAGTGTTTTGAAAAATATCTAGTAAAATATTATTTACTGTCATCATGGCAAAGAGAAAATAAAAGTTATTAGAGATGAGTTATTAAAACTATTATAATTTAGAAATGTGTTGAAATTTTTTTCTCTCTGTTAACCAGAAATTGGGGAAAAAAATAAACAGGGGGGCTAATAAATCAGGGGGTTGAATAATTCTGATTGCAACTGTATATATATATATTCATTCCACTGTTGGGGTCTTGTTTGTGATTCATAACGTGCAGAGCAGCACTATGTTTGCTGCAAAGATCTCAATAAATCCACTATATGAAGTAAGAGATTGTTTCTGGACAATAGGGGAAAGATAACAATGCTAGATTTTCTGTAGCTAATTTTAGTGCAATTTTTTGCTCATACTTTGAGTTTTTAGAATAGATAATTGTCTTCTACTTGCGCTTAATTTTTACTTATACTTTAGTTATTTATGGCAATTTAAGCACACGTCAGTGCAGTGTAAATTAGCTTTAAGAACTCACTTTTCACAATTGCTCAAATACAGTGTAGTTCATTAATGCATACACTTTAAACATGCTTTTTTTTCACATTTGGGTCAGATATGGAAAAAGAAATTTGCCCATTTTTGGGATGTAACAACACAAGTGCTTTAGAGTGTACCAAAACAGCAACGCATTAGAGAACTCACTTGAGTTTTTACAGTAACTTGCTACATGGTGCTCTTTTTTTTTTTTTTTTGCATTACAGCAGCAATACTCTTGTGTTTTCCATCGAGGGCGCATCCTTTGAGGCAACTGAGGAATGCTTATATGTTATTGTATGCTTTCAGTACGCCTCATTTAGTTAGTTAAACTGTAGTTCCCTTCCGGTTTGGTTTGTTTTGGCAGGTGAGAATGCAGAAATCATTCTTAGGCATGCACGTAAAATGAACCAAACAACCATATTAAGATTTCATTTAAGTTGTAGTCTTGGTATGGTTTTAGATAAACCCTGGAGCAGTTTGTTTGTGGTGAGAATGCGGTCCGATATTGAACAGACCCAACTGCACATCTTTGACTGAACCAGATACCATAGTCAGCTGTGCTTTGCATTTTTGGACTAGGACAAGTTTGTTGACAGTTTGACAATTAAGCCCCAAGGCAGGTCATAGACAAACTTCGGTAACACTTTATTTTGATGGTCCATTTGAGTATTAGTAGACTGTCTGCTTAATATCTGTTGATACTGACATTTAACAGTCCTTCAACAGACATTTAACTGACTATAAGAAACTTTGCAAGTACATACTTACACTAACCCCAACCCTACCCAACCTAACAGTCTACTTATAATCTAATGAGAATTAATTGACATGTAGATGCAATGTAACTTATATTCAACAAACGGACCATCGAAATAAATTGTGACCCAAACGATAAGTTTTGTGGAGGTGCAGAGCCTTCAAAATTGGTCAAATTAATGTTTAATTGAGGGAGTTGACATGGAATTTTCCCCCACGTTAATTCTAATCAATTGAAATGATGTTTTGGAAATTTGTGCGATGTAGATGTGGTCACATGGATGTGTTTTTGTTTGTTTCAACTGGTTTAGACCAGAGCAGTGTGTGTGGGAATTAAAAAGCAAGCAAAATGGTTGACAAATGCTACAATGTATTTTTTTGTTTTTGGTTAGGACCAAAGGCTTTAAACTACAGATATGAAAACATGTGCTATATGAATGTCTTCATGCCTTGTTTATTTATGTAGCAATTTCAATGCCAATAAGTGCTTCAATTAACACATCTCACCAAAATACTGTACAAAGCTACGTCACCAGTTTCTGTTGATTCATTCTTCTTGGGCAAAGTGAATGCTGTAGCAGTGGCCAGTTTATTTTTTAGTTGCTCTCTGAAATCCTCAAATCCATTTTGAAATTTGACACATTACTGCGCCATTACTAATCTGTAAAAACATTCATACTGTAGGAAATCTCTTTTGTTGCTTACCCTACCATTTTTCTGTGCACTCTCCTACCTCCATTGATGAGGCTTTGTTTTTTCTTCTTCACTTGCTTTCCCTCGATGCTTAAAATGACCAAACTAGCGCTTACTAATGCCTGTTAAAATTCAACAAGTGTTTGTGGAACATCAAATTAAGTGAGCAGGTCTGTGCATGTCTGAATATAATACACAATCAAATTTATTTTATATTTCATATATAAATGCAATATTGTAAACTTGTTTAGTGTAAATTCATTCAAAATTTAATCATCAAAAGATATTTGAGTTGTATTTGGGCCACAGGTTGATTTTTGGTCATGACTGAATTAGGCATGGGCCGGTATAAGATTCTGACGGTATGATAATCTTGGATAAAAATATCACGGTTTCACGGTATCACGGTATTGTGTTCACTGCTCTAAAATATATTCTTTTTAAATGTCTGGGTAAAAAACTAAAACCTTTTTACCCTTTGAACACAATATATTTTATTTTTTGAAAGATTTATAATATTTTGGAGCAGTAAACATGTCAGGCTAAATAATTACAATGAATCATTGACGTCTGCTGTCTTCATAAGTTTCAAAAGCACAAATTTCTTTACAATTTAAAGAGCCCCTATTATGGGTTTTTGAAAATTACCTTCCATGTAGTGTGTAACAGCTCTTAGTGAAGTGAAACATCCAGCTAAAGCTTAAATCTGAAAGTTGACAGTTTTTAAAACTATTGATTCATCTATAAAAGAGTCGACTCATAGTGGTTTAAACGAATCGTCTTGATAACGATTCATCAGCCGTTTCGTCGTGACGTCGTTACGAAACATAATGGTTGAGCGCAGACCTAGCAAAATTCAAACCTGCGGTCCCGCCCACTAACACAGCAGCAGGACGCTCATGAAGACGCTGTGCTTACCTGTATATTATTGGAAGTGTGAGGGGAAAGGAGTCGTTCAGAAATCTGTACACTTACAATGGGGGATCTATCACTACACAGCTCATGCATTAAGTTTCTTCCTCCATCTTGTAATGGACAGACAATACACCAGGGGTGCGGGCAAAATAAGGACAAATTAATAGGTACACCGGCAGGCTGCTGCACGCTGGGCTTCGGGCTTGTGAAGGGAGCAGAGATAGCTTGTCAGAGGACAGAGGATGCTACAACCTCCCGGCTGGGTATGTGATCGTTTGGAATAGCAGAGTACAGGTAAGCCCTAAGAAAATATAGCAGTTCACGGACGAGGTGCCAGAGCAATGATTGCAAATAGAAATGATCTACACGTTTTGTTACTAGTTACCGCATGTACTGTATCAGGTTAACTCTTTTTATTCTCATATCGCGTCTAATGCCACGTTGAAAACGCGACGCGTGCTGCTTTGTTTACGCATTTAAATGTGTTTGTGAGCTCGTTTCACTAACGTTTGTCGTTGCTATGGCCACTGTTAGCTAATCCTGCACACGTGCAGCGGTCAAGGTTCAGAATAGTTCAGTTTTTGCTGCTGTGTGGATTAATTCTGAATGTGTGTCATACTTGAGAGCAATGCTGGTGTTTAACTGCACTGCTTTTCGGCGCTGAAGTGTCTGAATAACACTGTTGAGAACTGGGTACTGTTTACTGTGGTGTTAGTAAGTTTACTTTAAAGCGTGTTTCGGGCGTCCGCTTCGATCCAATGTTGGCGACATGGGGGCTTGATAAACCACGCTGGGCATTGTCTCGCGCTGAACGCTGTCGACCAATCGCAACAGACTCATCGGTCCAATCAGCGCAGATTAGCTTCGCGCTAAGCAGGGTTTTGAGGACAAATGAATCGCTGAACGATTCACATGGGAGTCGCTGGGATAATTAGGTAAAAATAAATGCATATTATAAGACCATGAAAGTGTTTTTTGACCTTGCATGCATATCAGTATGTTGTTGGAGACCCATAATACCGAAATATGATTCTTTTCAATGTGTAATAGGGGCTCTTTAAAATGGCATCTTTATATATTTTTTTACGCTGGACATACTGTTGCCCTAAAAAACAAACAAAAAAATGTAAATAATTTTTTTTTTTACTCATACCTTAGGAACGGTATAGCAGAACATTTTGGCAGGTTTAAAACCTTGACTTTTCCAAACCGCGGTATACCTAGAAAACGGTTATCGTCCCATGCCTAGACAGTATGCACAATGATCTTACTTCTTAGAAAAGTATACATGTGTTGATTTTACTCATTTCTGTAGATATTGGAGCTGTTTAATAATAAATCTGTATTTAGTATCAATAAATAATCGTCACCTTGGAATTATAAGGTTTTATCTGCGTTCTGAATGATTTTGAGATATTGAGCTTCAAAGTTTTTGCATTCCATAGCAAACAGTAAGTGTGTAACATTTGTTTTTAAATAAAACATCTAAAAATGTAAACAACTTCTAAAAAAACATCCCATAATGTAAATAAGTTGCCATTTAGAATATGTGAATAACTCAATTTTGACAAAAATATTAGATAGAACCCTATAAATCTAAGGTGACGTAATGTCTAAGATATTTCACTGTTTTTAGTTTGGGCAGTATATTTTGAATGCATTGGAAATAGGATAGTGTTAGCAAGAAACCTATACTTCTCCATGATGAACAAATAGGCTGACAGGTGTTGGGATTGTAGCAGTATTGTTGCATTATAGTCTAAAATTTATTAGTTTTCATTTAAAAAATACATAGAAGTACTGTGAACTTAATCCATTTGAGTAAATGAAGCATTTTGAGCACAGTAAAACCCAATAAATGATGAGAACTCAAACCAACTGAGTACTGTAAAACCCAATAAATGATGAGCACTCAAACCAACTGAGTACTGTGAAACCCAATAAATGATGAGAACTCAAACCAACTGAGTACTGTAAAACCCAATAAATGATGAGAACTCAAACCAACTGAGTACTGTGAAACCCAATAAATGATGAGCACTCAAACCAACTGAGTACTGTAAAACCCAATAAATGATGAGAACTCAAACCAACTGAGTACTGTGAAACCCAATAAATGATGAGCACTCAAACCAACTGAGTACTGTAAAACCCAATAAATGATGAGAACTTAAACCAACTGAGTACTGTGAAACCCAATAAATGATGAGAACTCAAACCAACTGAGTACTGTAAAACCCAATAAATGATGAGCACTCAAACCAACTGAGTACTGTGAAACCCAATAAATGATGAGAACTCAACCAACTGAGTACTGTAAAACCCAATAAGTTAAGGCAACTCAAACTGTTTGAGGAAACGGATTGCTACAAACTATTTGAGTTAAAAAAACTAATCTATATGAGTACTGTAAACTTACTCCATTTAAATTGAAGTAATGAGGTTTTTAATTAACTCATTACCTTCTACACTGAGTTCAAAACTCTTTTCTAATGAGTAGAGTTACCTTTTAGTAAAAACTACACTCATGTCATTTGATAAATATATATATAAATGTATTTTATTATTATTTATTATTTGCCACTATGCAGTTTAAAGTTCCATTACACCACAACAATTGCTTTGTTTTGTTCTTTCCACATGTACAGTAAAAGTAAATGACACTTTTGGCAGTTTTAATTACATCATCTAAATTATTACATTACTTATCTATCTAAGTCATATAATATCAGTCCAGTGGTGACCAACAATGATTTGTTGACCTCTGAAAAGAAAAGAAATGTGTGAAAGAGACGAGACAGTGAACGCATGTCCAGACTTGCAGGTGTGTCACAACCCTAGATTATACTAAGCTGCATTACAGAGCTTTTCACTGTAGTCTGAGAGAACCTGCTTACATAACCTAAAAACCTCCTGTCACAACAACACAAATAGTAACTGCCCATGGGTTCTAAAAATAAAGGTTAACAAGATTACTTTTGAATTCCATTGTTTTTTTTTTTAAAGGATGTTTGTTGATAACCAATATCTAAACATATGAAAAAATGAAAGCCATCACTTCAGGGGGTTGGAAAGGTGAGATTGCACTTTTTCCATTTGTAAGTTTCCATTACCCTTCAAATTGTGTAAATCGAGATTGAAAATATGAAGGATGTCCATTTCGCATAAACTCTTGTATATAGCAAAAAAAAAAAAGATAAATCAGATAAGTCTCAGATGATAGGTTTTATCATTTAAAAATGTATCAAATAATGGTACAACTGCGACGCAGTGGCGCAGTAGGTAGTGCTGTCGCCTCACAGCAAGAAGATCACTGGTTCGAGCCTCGGCTGAGTCAGTTGGCGTTTCTGTGTGGAGTTTGCATGTTCTCCCCTCGTTCGCGTGGGTTTCCTCTGGGTGCTCTGGTTTCCCCCACAGTCTAAGTGGGGTTTGTTTACAAACTAATTTCGAGAGGATCACGTGCTTATGATTGAACACAGCTGGTATCGCTTAACTCCGCATATTGCGCCAATCAGATGAACACAGACACACTATAAATTACCAGAGCGCCTTGCTCCAGTCATCTTCGTTTGAAGAATCCCCCCCTTCCACCCCTTCTCCTCCCCTTCTCCGATAGGGCGGCACGGTGGCCAGTGGGTAGCACTGTTGCCTCACAGCAAGAACGTTGCTGGTCCGTCTCCCTCCGGGCCGGTTGGCGTTTCTGTGCGGAGTTTGCATGTTCTCCCCGTGTTCGCGTGGGTTTTCCCCGGGTTCTCCGGTTTCCTCCCACCGTTCAAAAACAGGCACCATAGAAAATTGACTAATCAAAATAGCATTTTAAGGCAACTCTTAGCCAGATATATATTCAGTAGTTCACAGCAGGGGAGTTCTCGAGACCACCCGAGCTCAGACTCTCCTGTCGCCCTACAAACGGGAGGAAACCCCGGGCTCAAGGATATCCTGAGCTCAGGGCTCTCTCCCGGGACAGCATGCCAAACACGCTTTATTATCAATCATCAGCTAAGTGTGAACTCTTGAAAGACATGCGGTATGGGTGAATTGGGTAGGCTAAATTGTCCGTAGTGTGTATATATGGATGTTTCCCAGAGATGGGTTGCGGCTGGAAGGGCATCCGCTGTGTAAAACATGTGCTGGATAAGTTGGCGGTTCTATCTGTTTTGATTGTTTGAATTAGCCACATGTTCCACTTTGTTTGTGCTCCTGATTGTTTCTTTCCGCCCCCTCATTCTCTTTCATTTAGTTGATTTGTTTCACCTGTCTTTGCTCATTTCCTCCTCATTAGCTCCCCTTTTTATTCCCCTTGTTTGTGCTGTTCTGTGCCAGATTGTTGTTTGCTACTGTCCCTGCGACATCATATTTAGGTGAGCTGATTGGGTTTAGTTAGCAGTTTGAATCCAGGACTCTCTCCCCACCTTCCCATTCTGTCTGTGTAGTCCCTGGCTTTCCCTGCAAAGTCTTTGCTCTTGTACTCTACCTAAACTTATGATGAAAAACACAATGAGCCTTTTTTTTACATGGATGATTGGCATGTATTGTGCATATTTAATCTTCTGGGGAACATCCAAGTATTATGGTACACTCTCAGAAATAAAGGTTCGCAAGCTGTCACTGAGGTGGTACCTTTTCAAAAGGTACACATTTGTACTTAAAGGGTCCACATTGGTACCTCAAAGGTATATATAAGCACCTAAACATTTTGAGAGGAACACTTTTATACTTTTTAGGTACTAATATGTACCCTTGAGGTATTAATATGAACCTTTTATGTACAAATTTGTCCCTTTTGAAAAGGTACCACACCTGTGACAGCTCACATACCTTTATTTCTGAGAGTGTAGCTGTACTAAATAAAAAAGAAAGAGTAAACAAAATAAGAAATGTATAGATTATCCAGTTCAAAGGTTTACAACCCCTGTTTTTACTTCGCATTCCTAGTTACTGTTGGAAGGAGGTCAAATTTACAGAAGTTGCTGTAAAGTAAAAGCAAGCGATTTAACTAAATCATGACAAACAGTTGGGACTCATTAATAACTATCACGAAACATGAGCGATAGTGTACCCTAGGCTGCTTTTGCAGAGTGACAGTGAGTTAGAGAATAATTACTGTAAATCATTATTACTAATTGGCAGTTACAGTTTACTTTAATGTCTGATTGAAATAAATGAATAAAATTAAAATAATCTAAAATACCTTTCTTGGGTCTTATGTAGGGCTGTATTATTATTATTCGAAAAAAGATTGCGATCTCGATTCGACCTCCCACATGATCTTAATTCAGCATCTCTACAATTCATCCAAATCTATTTTCATGTCTGGGAGAAGCATAAAGGCACAAGTCTTGACGTTGTTTTATGTACGTTGCTCAGTCAAAATTGACGTCAGTTGTGTCAATCCCAGAGAGGAATACCTCCAGCCTCGATCATTGCAACATCTTTTTACCAATCTTTTTACCAATCCTACCAATTCATCTTCTCTTATAACCCCAGTCGTAATTTACTTACACTTGCTGTTTGTCAAATTTAAAATTCATTTCAAAATGCTTGTCATTGTGTTTAGAGCGCTGCATGGTCAAGCACCAGGGAATTGAAGATGCAACCCCATAACTCAGAGATCGGATCAGTTGTTGTTAAGTGTTCCACGTTACATGTTCTAGACTGAAAAGGAATAAAACTGTGCCTTTGCAGTAGTTGCTCCTAACTTGTAGAATGTTCTTTCACTCAGATTAAGATTTGTGGACATATTTAAAAAAGCAGCTGAAAAGTCGCCTATTCAAACTTGCTTATTTATTTATTTTTATGTATATTTTTATTTTTATGTATATTTTTATTTTTATGTTTATTTTACCACAAAAATGGGACATTAAGTTAAATTTTACATTTTAAATTATTATAGAACATCACTGATATTGTAATTAGCGTGCAGCTTCACTATCCCTTTAGTCTGAGGAGGATTGGGGTGGATTACAAACTGGTCCAATTGAGAGTTTTCACGTCATCACACCATTAGGGGAAATGACCCCCTGGTGGGCAAAACATTACATCTCCCACTGACCACCAAGTCATGGGCTGAGTTTTATTTATTTTCTCTGCCACATAATTGTTGTGCAATAAGATGTAGCATTACTAACAAACATAAGACACACAAGGGCTGTACTTACACAGATTTTTTTTTCAAAGAAATACCAGTTTTTTTGTATTTCAGTACATCTGTGTGCTTTTTATACAGTTTCTATTCTAATTTGTAGGATAGGTGCAATTAAAGTATATTGAAAGGCAAAGTCAAAGTATAAATAGCAGAAGTAAACAAATGGATTTCCCTACCAGCAAATATTAATATAAGCAAAAAAAAAAAAATTACATTTTACATTATTATAGAACACCACTGATATTGTAATTAGCGTGCAGCTTCACTTTCCCTTTAGTCTGAGGAGGGAGAAGACACAAGTCTTTTTTTTTTATATATATATTTTTTAGGGGTTTTTACTTTTAATGGACAGGACAGTGAAGACTGACAGACAGGAAAGCGTGGGGAGCAGAGAAAGGGGAAGGATCGGCAAAGGACCTCGAGCCGGGAATCAAACTCGGGTCGCCGCGAGCACCTGGGTGCTATGTGTCGATGCACTAACCACTAGGCTATTGGCGCCGACACAAGACACAAGTCTTGACGTTGTTTTATGTACATTGCTCAGTCACCTCCAGATTGTGTACAAGTGTCAAATAATGTCAATAGTAATTGCGCACTCATATTACCCTTTATTTTATATCTATAGAATTGTGAGAAAATCGTGATCTTGATTTTAAGCAACAAAGAAAATCGTGATTCTCATTTTAGCCAGAATCGTGCACCCTAGTCCTACTGTATGCAAAGACAGTGTACGGCAGGGGTGTCCAAACTCGGTCCTAGAGGGCCGGTGTCCTGGAGAGTTTAGTAGTTAGTGCTGTCGACTCACAGCAAGAAGGTCGCTGGGTTGCAAGTTTGAACCTCGGCTGCGTCAGTTGGTGTTTCTGTGTGGAGTTTGCATGTTCTCCCTGCATTCGCGTGGGTTTCCTCCGGGTGCTCTGGTTTCCCCCACAGTCCAAAGACATGCGGTACAGGTGAATTGGGTAGACTAAATTGTCCGTAGTGTATGAGTGTGGATGAGTGTATGGATGTTTCCCAGGGATGGGTTGCGGCTGGAAGGGCATCCGCTGCGTAAAAATGTGCTGGATAAGTTGGCGGTTCATTCCGCTGTGGCGACCCCAGATTAATAAAGAGACTAAGCCGACAAGAAAATGAATGAATGAATGATTGGGATGATTTTGTAGAAGAGTGCATAAAATATAATCAACAAATTACAAGGAGAGATAAAGCAAATATACAAATTATACGGAAATAAAACAATCAAATGGACAATAAAGCTGTATATTCTTCAATGTGTAAATAATTAAATACAACTAATCTTTGTTAAAGCTACAAACATAATTTTCCTTCTGCCCAAATGCTTTTAACTTGCTTAAAATGTTTAAACAGACCTTAAAAACACTAATAACAATAATGGTTAAATATTATTCTGAAATTCTCATGTGTTCGAAAATGTTGTACCTGGTCAGCTAAAATCTAAAATCCTGACTCTACATTGCACATCCTCAATGTGACTATTGCGTATTCATGCTAAAACAATATATTGCGCAGCCCTAGTATGATGTTCTTTTCTGAAATGCTTTGTTATATTTACGCCACACAATGAGACTTTTTATCCCAAAAGTTTTGGGGATCATTTAGATGTTTTCTGGCAAAACTGAGACAAACCTTTATTATTTATTTTTTTTCAGCAGTGCTTTTCAGTCTTTCTCTAGTATCTTTTTTTATGGTGGAGTCATCAATACTCACCTCAATACTCATGTCTTTAAAAGTTGTTGTGGGGTCTTGTGTGACTCCTTGGATGAGTTGTCACTGTGCTCTTGGTCAGCCAGCCACTCCTGGGAAGTTTCTTAACTGTTCCATGTTGACATGGCTCTCACTGCGTTTTTTTGCAAAGCTTTAGAAATGGCTTCATAACATTTTCAGACTAATAGATCTCAATTACGTTCTTTCTCATTTCTTTTTAATTTCTTTGGATCTTGGCATGATGTCTAGCTTTTGAGGATCTTTTGGTCTACTTCACTTTTGTCAGGCAGGTAATTTCTTGATTGAAGACAGGTGTGACAGTAATCACGCCGTGGTGTGGCTCGAGAAATTGAACTCAGGTTTGATAAACCAGAGCTATGTTTTAACAGGGATTAGGTTATGTTTTAAAAGTTGTTTGTAACAGGTGAAAAAAACACCTTTTCACACAAGACAATGTAGTGCATATGCATTTGTCAGCACAGGGTGGTTTAATTATGACAATATAGTAAATTTTATAGTAAAAGCAAAAAAACAACCAACACTTTTGTCAAATATCAATCTTTAAATCTTTTCTTTCAGCCTTAAAGTGTGTATGCCACTTGTGTGTCAACCACACATGTGAGACGGAGGCAGAAGGCGCTTGTTGGAACTCAGTGATGCTCATAAACGGGAAGGAGGAGACCGTGAAATCCTGCGTGTCCCCATCAGAGTTGAAGGGTCAGGTGTTCTGCTACAGCTCCAGAAACGTCTCCAAGCGCAACTGCTGCTTTACAGACTTCTGCAACAATGAAACGCTGCACCTCAATCCAGGTAAGACAGCACAATATAGTCTTTTGTTCTTATTTTGGAACTGTTGGGTTCAAAAGAGTGCGTGAAATTGGATTATAAACAACACATTTTGTCAGTGTGTCTGTTTTGGCTGTAAGGCACTTTTAAAAATTGTATTTATTTATTAACTTACTACTGTATTTGTTTTCATTTGGGCTATTGCTCCCTGAACATTTAGTGTTGATCATTTTCTATGTTTATTATTATTATTATTATTATTATTATTATTATTATTATCTGAGATAAGGCTGGCAGGGTTATTGGTGGGCAGCCTGAGGTTTGTTAAGGGGTAATTATAAACAAACAAACAAAAAGAAAAATCTGTTATTAATTACTCACCCTTGTGTAATCGATCCGTGGTCCGTTCTTCATACGTGGATTACTCAATTAGCTAGATTTGGTTATTGACGATTTGACACAATCCAAGATCGTTTTGTTCTTCAAAACTCATCCGAGAGTTGTTGTCATAGTCTGGTAGTTCAAACCTGGGGTCTGTTCTTCGTACGTGGATTACTCAGTTAGCTGGATTTGGTTATTGACGACTTGACACGATCCAGGATCGTTTCGTTCTTCAAAACTTGTTAAAAACTTTGTATAAAAATATTTATATATTAATAAAACTTATGCAATCTGCACTCCAAAAAGTACAAAGACCGTCACCTGGTGGTTCAAAGAGAAAATTTATTGTCATGAACTTTATAGATAATTTTAGTACAATTTGTATATACTTCTTTTTTAAAGGAATAATACATTTATGCAGTAACGAACATGTTTTGACAGTTAATATGACGGTGATTTGATGCTTCATAAAAGTTGCAGACACCTTTACCAATGTCAAAATGCTTTTGTAAATATCTAATTATTCTTTATACTAATTAAGAAACCAGCCACTAAAATAAAGAAAATCCACTCTAACTGTAAATCTAAATAAATTGCTAAATACTCTCGATACATGGAAGTGTAAAACCCACAACAAAAGTGGAAAGTTATTGTGTATCATATTTAACAAACCGTTTACTACGAATTTTATATGATTTTGCTCACATGGATGATTGAATATTAATCAGGTGATGTCATTACGCTGCTGTGCCATCAGCTAATCGTTGCATTGCTGATCATGATTTCGAGGATCGATAGATCTGTCCTTCACAACACACGCAGCAATCTCAGATCAGTTCATCCAGACATTTTAATCTGATTCGCAAACTTGTTTGAAAAACCAAATTAGCCAGAGATCAGTTATCAAGATTAAAAGATCCAGGATCTGTCAAATTATCTTAGATCATTTAAGCAAGGTACGAAGAACTGACCTCTGCTCAGGAACAGGCTTATTCCATATAAACAGGATTAGATTGGGTCTTTTCAAGCCAAGGTATTACTGAAAGTATGTACCAAATTCTGATAGTAAATAGTAAAAAAAAAAAAAAAAAAAAAAAAAAAAAAAAAAATATATATACATATATATATATATATATATATATATATATATATATATATATATATATATATATATATATATATATATATATATATATATATATATATATATATTTATGTTTAAAAATATATATAAATGAAACTTATGCAATCTGCACTCTGAAATAAAAGTACAACTGTCATGGGGTGGTTCTCCTTAAAGGGGTTCAAAGAACATTTATTAATATGTACTTTTTAGACACAAATGCGTACTATTTTAAGGTACCAGCTTTAGCACAATTTGTGTATGATAATAGACATGCACAATATTCGGCACAATATTCGGCTTTTTTTTTTTTAAAGGAATAATAATTTATGCAGTTATGCACATATCATGGCAATTTGATGCTATGCAAAAGTTGCAGACACCTTTACCGATATCAAAATGCTTTTTTAATGCAAATTTAAATTAAACAGTCAGTTATTCCTTACTCCAATTAAGAAACTTGAATAAGCCTGGGCTACTAGAAAATCCACTCTAAATGTAAAACTAAATAAATTGCTAAATACTCCTGGCACATGAAAGTGTAAAGCCTGTAGCCCTCAACAAAGGTGGAAAGTTACTGTGTATCATATTTAACAAACCGTTTACTGCTCGATAGATCTGTCCTTCACAACACACGCAGCAATCTCAGATCAATTCATCCAGACATTTTAATCTGATTCGCAAACTTGTTTAAAGAACTTAATTAACCAAAGATTAGTTACCAAGATTAAAAGATCCAGGACCTGCCAAATCATCTTTGATCACTTAAGCAAGGTACGAAGAATGGACTATGCTGCAACTATGGCAATGTGATGCTAGTGTGTTGCACTGCTGACTCTAATGGCAATACTATTGCCTGCGGTAAACATGCACCTCGAATATAATCTTCAACAAAGATTTGCACTATACTTTTTACAGGATTTCATTCATGACTCTTTTAACTATAAACTACCTATCAGGCATTGATATAGCACATCTAATTCATAGATTTGTGGCTTTTAGGTTAAATAAAGTTTACTGATTACAGCAAAGATTCATTTTACCTGTGCATGGAGCTATTAATGTCTCTTCTTTTGTCAGACACCTGTTGCAATGGCAGTCTTGCATTCGATTTTCAAAACGCTCACAATATGACACCATTTTTTTTTTTGGAGAAAAAAGCTCTCTACTTTCAACATTTTGGGGTTGTTGCTTTATATGGAGGATAAAAGAGCTCTTGCAATTCATCTAAAGTATCTTAATTTATGTTCTATAAAAGAACATACACTCCCGGCCACTTTATTAGGTACACCTGTCAAGCTGCTTGTTATCGCAAATTTCTAATCAGCCAATCACATGGCAGCAACTCGATGCATTTAGGAATGTAGACATGGTCAAGATGATCTGCTGCAGTTCAAACCCACTGGGCAACATGTCAATAAAGCGTGAATCATCTCAGACTGGTTTCTTGAACATGACAATGAGTTCACTGTACTCAAATGGCCTCCACTGTCACCAGAGTTAAATCCAATAGAGCACCTTTGGGATGTAGTGGAACAGGAGATTGCCATCATGGATGTGCAGCCGACAAAATCCGCAGCAACTGCGTGATGCTATCATGTCAATATGGACCAAAATCTCTGAGGAATATTTCCAGTACCTTGTAGAATCTATGCCATGAAGGATTAAGGCAGTTCTGAAGGCAAAATGGGGTCCATCCTGGTTCTAGTAAGATGTACCTAATAAAGTGTCCGGTGAGTGTAAATCTCAGGGGATTGGATCAGTTTACAAATATAAAATCTGCACTCTGCATTTGTTATTTTTGATTTATTATAACGAAAACGTATTCTAAATCTGTCAGTTATTTTCCTAATTAGCAATTGCTGTATATGCTCCTATCTATTTCGGAAGGTGAAATGCTCATAATTCTGACTTTTAGAGCTATTAGTCAACGGACAGCTCTCTTATTGTGCAAATGTTTTCATTTAATGGTGGTGGAGATCATTGGGTTGTAGGTCATGCATTATGAAACTTGTTGAAAAATGATCACACTGCATGGTACTACAGTTACTGTTAGCATGGTTACTGCAACAACTTCATGCTTGCAAAAGACATGAAAGCCTCTAAATAATACATGAAATGAAAATTCTGGGTGAAAACCCACACTTACAATTCTGGATGCACTTGGTCAGAGACCAAAATCGATATATATAATCGAATTATATACATTTATTTTGCAACTCTTTTACATGTTTTGGAGTTTTGAGTTGTTTTGCGGAATTGGCCTTTACAATACCCCAAAAAAATAAAATATCTACAAAGAAATCATTACGCTTAGAATAGAGCATAGAATAGAGCAATCCTATGGCTTAATAAAAACTTTTCAATTGCTTACTAATAACTTACTTTTACTTATAGATATATACACTAGATATCACATAGGGACCCTGAGCATGCGTCAATAGCGCCGCCACATTGGTACAGTGCTTCTAGGACAAACGTCATTCAACCGCACTAGTCAAGACAGTGTGCCAATGTGAAGATGCTGGACTTTAGCGCTGTGTTTGCGTTGTAGTAACGAGCAAACAAAGAAAACAAAGCACAAAGGCATCACATTTCATAGGTAAGATTTTGTTTTTTATGTTTTTGTATGTTATGAACTTTTGTGCTTAAAAAGTAATGTTATTGATGATAATACAGTCTCTTGCTGCATTCACCATAAGGCAAAGTAGCACCAACTCGCACTAAATTCTAGACTTATGCTAGTTTTGTTGAATAAAATAAGCAAACTATGTTATGAAATATGACAACAAGATGCTGCCGTGCTAGAAACTTGTATTATTGTCAGCTAAGTGAACGAGTCGTTCATAACGGAGATTCATTCACAAACGGATCGCTCCCTCCGTCAGAATGAGAAGTGAAAGCAGGAGAGGGGGTGTGTTTCAGGACATGGATTAGATCAAATTAAACAGGGAAGGAGGGTAATGCATTTCCATGTACACAAACACTCACTTTTTGTCAGGAATGCCCGTGCGGTCACATCCATCAATGTAGAAAAGTGATGTAAAATTATAATATTTCGTAATTGAAAAAAATATTTGCATACTGACCACTGGGGAAAACTCCCGATCATAGATATATGTGTATATGTGTATTTCTCTGGCTTTGGATGGCCACAGTCCTCCGCTTCACCTTGGTCCCGCATTCATTTCAAGGAGCGCTACCCTGTACTAAAATGGCGGCTCTATTGACGCATTCGTTCTAATAGACAAAAGCAGGGTAGTCGACATCTAGTGTATATATCTATGACTTTTACTTACTAAAAACAAGCTAGGCCTATTTCACTTTTAATGTCACACAATCATGTTCCTCTACTGAATGAGCCAAATTACTTGTGTAATCATTCTTAGACATGGGATAACTTTAGTCTTTAGTTTTCAGGAAATATGCTAAAACTATGTTGGTAGATGCAAAAGGTGGACATACCATAAATTACAGTTAACAGTGGATAAAATCAGTACAACTCACTTCATGTGATTTATGCTGTTTCAGAGCACCAATGTGCATGTTTTATTAACATTATGAAATTAAATTGTGTTTCGGAGACAGGAAACATCAATATTTTCATGCTATTATTATTATCAGAGAATGTGTCAGAGTGGCGGTCAGATCAGTGAATGATTTTTTTTCATTCTGCACCAAACATACAAGACAATCTTGCTATCCAAAATATTTGGATTACTAGCTCAGAATATTTGGAGTACTACTAAATCAGTACTAGTATTAGTTATATTTTTAGAAATGGTTCCCTGGGACAATAAATAAGATAGATGGATAGCAGAAGTAATCTGTAATTTAGTTTTATTTATAAACCTGTCGTGGATACATTTATATTTTTTTTTATTACATTACTGCTTGTACTGTTATTACTAATAAAGATCTCTGGGGGCCCCTAAAGTGCATGAGCCCTTAGAATTGCCCTAACTAACCCCTCTCCTTAGGGGTGCACAATGGTGTGAAAAAAGGGTTTGCCGACTTACTGATTTTGTCTCACTTCAATGTTTTAGATCATCAAACTAAATTTAAATATTAGTCAATGATAACACAAGTAAACAAATCATGCAGTTTAGAAATTAAGATTTTTTTATTATTAAATGAAAACAAAGTCTGAAACTACATAGCCCTGTGTGAAAAAGTGTTTGCCCCATGTTAAAACATAACTTAATTTATCACACTTGTTCAATTTCTCCAAAGAAATGTAAAAAACAAATAAAAATAAAGCAATTTCTAAAGCTTTGGGGCTGCGGCAAACTACAGTGTGAACCATTATCCATGCCAAAATCATGGAACAGCGGAGTCCTTGACAACCTTCCCTGGAGTGGTCATCTGACCAAAACTTTTTGGAAGATGTGTGTCACATTATGTGTGGTGTGTGGCGTATATGCAACACCGCATTTCAAAAAACAAAAACATAACGCCATTAGCAAAATGTGGTGATGCTCTGGGAATGTTTTGCTGCTTCGTGACCTTGAAGACTTGCTGTGATGAATGGAACCATTCATTCTGCTGTGCACAAAAATATCCTGAAGGAAAATATCCAGCCATCTGTTAGTGACCTCAAGTGAATTTAAATAAGCAGGACAATAATCTAAAGCACTCCAGCAAGTCAACTTCTGAATGGCTGAAGTGAAACAAAATGATTTTGGAGTGGCCTAGTCAAAGTCCTGGCCTGAATCCAAATGAGATGTTGTGGCATGACATTAAAAATGCAGTTCATGCTCAAAATCCTTTCAATGTGGCTGTGATACAAGGGCCAAAACTGATTGCAAGTTATCAAAAACACTTGATTGCAGTTGTTCCAGCTAAGAGCGATCCAATCAGTTGTGAAGTTTAGGGGGTACCCTTTTTCACATAGGGCTATTTTGTTTAATAATAAAAACCTTCATTTCAAAGCTGCATTTACTTGTGTTATCTTTGAGTAATATTTAAATTCATTTGTCGATCTGAAATGTAATGCTGTTTTGCAGTTACAAAATACATAAGTTTTGTAGAAAAATCCTTTTGTACTCATATTATGCAATAAAAAACTGCATAAGAACATGTTGACATTAGAAAAAGCCTTTGTGGATCTCACAATGCACTGATGTTATTATGCACTTTCAAATTGCAACAAGAGTGTGTTTAAATCATGGAAAATGTCCATGGTCTGATGCAAAATTTTCAACACATACAAAGTTACAGCTGAGAAATAAGGGTCAATCATGTACTGACCACCTCTGCTTTGCTGACAAACATATTAATGTACAGGAGAAGAAAAAGAAAAGCAAACAGTGTAGTTTTGGTCAGAGTACAGTGTTTCCTCTAGGATTTTTTCCAGCTGTGGCGGCAGGACTGGTAGACACAGATCTACCAACTACCTATGGCAATAATTGCATTTTTTCAATGACAAATGTCATAAGCGCAGTATTACAAGTCGAGATCGCATTCATGTACGAGCATGCGAATCTCTTTGCTTGCGCGCCGATTGCCTCTGTTCGTGCACAAAACTTCTTGCACGCCCTCAAATATACTCTGCTCAAGTGCAGATTTTCTTGTGCGCGCTCCAATAAACACTGCTGAAGTGTAATTTAGTGCGTTTATGTAACAAGTATGTCTCCAACATTTATTAGATTTGCTAGGAATATTTATAATTGCGTCCAATAGACCTACAGAGCGGCATTAATGCGTCCTGAAGTAAAGTGAAATGGCTATAAACTCCAGCAAGATAGTCATTGTATGCAAAGCCATAGGCTATAAAGTATAATTATGGAAACTGTGTTCATCTTAACTGAAAACTACGTCGTGTTTGCTGGCCTCACGCATCACGCACCTGTCAGTCAGTTTGTCAGTCAGTCAGCATGTCACTTTAAAGGGTTAAACAAATAACGCACAGCACTACGATTACAGAAAAGTTTGTGCTGTTATACTTCACTTACCTTTTAATACGTTTTGGTGCAAATATAACCCGCTATTAAAAAAAACGACTGAATGTTTTTGAATGAGAAGCTGTTATGTAGCCGTGGCGGGAAGAATTTTGGTGTGGCGCCCCGCCATGAAGGAATGAATGTAGCAAAAACCATGGAGTAGATAGATTGTAAGGTTAACTAATAATAGCTCCTCAATGAGATTTGAGACCGGTGTAGCACACGGGTGATGCCACAAACCTTGTCAAAAACAAAAAAAAAGTTATTTATTGCTCCCCGCTTTATTTTATGATTCTGAAGCTACCCTTTACAAAACAGAAGTTTTCTCATCAGTCTCTCATCCCTTTCATTTTTTTGCTGTGAGAAAAACACAACCTTTTGTGTAATACAGCTTAGAACGGCATATATATGTATATATAGCCAATAACAGATACCAGAGATACACCTGTGACCAGTTGATAATAATCAGCTAGTAATGTTGACCTTAATATGGTTTTTAAAAAAATGTAAAACTGCTTTTATTCTAGCTAAAATAAAACAAATAAGACTAATATTAATAATAATATTATCAGATATACTGTGAAAATTTCCTTGCTCTGTTAAATATCATTTGGGAAATATATTTAAAAAAAAAAATGATTCAAAATGGGGCTAATAATTCTAACTTCAACTGTGTGTGTATATATATATATATTATAGATGGGCATAGATACATTTTTTTATCTAGATTAATCTCGAAATGGCTCATTTGAATTCTTCCGAAGGCATTCAGAATATGTGTGCTACCCAAATAATAAGTCTTTGAGAACGGGTTTCTCAAGCCAGGTGACGCATTAGACCAGGGGCTCATCTCCAGTTTCCAAAATGCATCACAAACTGCTTGAGAAACTGTTCTACTATGGTAATTAATGATGAAAATAAATGATGTTCAATAAGATGTACTTGTGTTTACAAACTGTTTATTCAGTTAAACATGAATTTTGAACTGTAGGCCTTAGGGTTGGGCCGATGGCCGATAGACATCACGATGCTGAGTTGGCATCGCGATCCATCGCCCCGCCCCCGTCGCAAACCTGCTCGTGAAAAATACACACTCAGGCCCCGTTTACACTAATACAGCTTACTTTTAAAATGGCATTTTAGAACGAAAATGACCCACGTCCACATTGGTGTTTCATCTAGCATTTCTGAACAGCCCTCCATCCACTGAAAACGCACATGTGACCACACCCACACACACAGCCACACACACACACAGCCACAGTCTCAGACACACACGCTGTCATGCGCTCATCTGAACTCCAGAGAAGTGTATGTCGGACAGTTTATCAAGGATGATAGTGGATCGCGTCTCACTATAGTTGTTAACGTGATATTTAATTAATCTTGTCTCTATCCAGGGCTTAATTTGTGCCAGAACACGCCGGATCTGGCACCTCATTTTACCAATCTCCCTTCTCAACCGCCCTCCTCCCCTGTCCATTGTTCATTTTCACTTTGTTCCGCGACTCCCCAACCCTCCTCACCTTCGTCCGCAACACCTCAACGGCGCTAACTTTTGTCCGCGAGCAAACCCCGCGCCGCTCACTTTCGTCCGCGAGCAACTCCCGCACTGCTCAATTTCGTCCGCGACACCCCTCTGCCATTTACCGCACCAAACAAATGACTAACACGGATCACTCTGCCTACTCATGCCAGAGTCCCGCAGAAAAAGTGATTGACAGGTGGTAATTTGTGTGTAATTTATCTTTATTCATTTATGATTTGGTTATGGGTAAAACAAAGACCAGGTAGTTGAAACGGTAGGCTACAAATAATTAATTCGTTATGAATTAATTAATTATTCATAAATAATTTATTCACCTCCGCCTGAAGACGATGCCATCATCCATCGCGATGTTTCACATTAGACATTGTACGATGCTAAATTGGTCAACATCGCCCAACCCTAGTAGGCCTACATAAACTGCAAACAGCGAATTCATACTTGCTTTTGATGTACGTACATACAGAAAATGCTGCTTCGCAAAGGCAAGTTCACAGAGCCCTGACGGCGTGTCAAGCATTGAGTATGTTTACATGGGCAACAATACTTTAATACGATTTCAATATGATTAAAACAATACTCTGATTAAGAGTCTACCATGCAAACAGCATTTTTTTTAATACCTTGATGCGACTAAAGTCATAACTGAACTAAACAGAAATGGAATTGAGACGTGGAGTATGCAGATATTAGTGGCATTACTGACAAACTATTACCGTCATGTAGGACTTTTCGCCATATTTTCCGACAAGATCCACACACGTGGCTGTCCGTAAAGGACCCCACACACACACAGACGCACACACACACATCGCGAAATGCGGACGTTTTTTTTTTTTCCGTGCGTTATTAAATTCCATAACACTCTCACCAGTCCTTACTCATTATTTGCGTCTAATACCCCAGTTTGTCACGGCGCATGAATGAAATGTTCATGAGTTAAAGTGAAACTGCCGAACTGCAGTCCAGGTGAAAGTCATCATAGCTTGCGTAGAATAGACCCAGCTCCCAAGCCAATTTTGAGAATAGATTAACGGCGATATTTTTTTTATCGCGCGATAAGAGTCTCGCGTTAACGCTGATAACGGCCCACCACTTATATATATATATATATATATACATTTGCTTGGTGTGAAAAAGCTGTATTTCCCATACAGGTCATTCTAAGCTGTATATATGCGTCCACAATGATGAATGATAAAAAATCAGATTAGAATTACCCCCTTGTAAGCAGCAGATGTTTTCAGTATGCTATTCGCAAATCTGACCAGTGAATATTTATTTAAAAATGTATTCATCTAATCAAACAAATATAGCATTTTTATATAGGTTTTTAGTCATAATATGAGGACTTTGACATCAAACATCTCCACAATCTCATTTCTAGCTTTCGATTGTACAGGCTCTTTATATTTAAATGGATTCTGACTGGCTGTCAGTGATCCCAATGATACCGCTTTCCTACATCTTTATTATTATTTGACTTCTGTTGTTGTTTTACATTCAGAATGGCTTTTAGAATCTTTAAAGTCTTTATTGCTGTTTTTTCATTATCATGCATGGTGTGAATAGACCTTAAAGCATTAAGAAACGGTTTCATTAGTGTCTGTGTACGAGAGAGTACAATAGTACTACCTATTTGTGCCCAGATGTTTCAGAATGTTTAAAATAACTGTGTTAGAACATAAGATTTCAGTTCATTTAATTAAGTGTTCAAACAAAGTGCCTTTGCTTATTTAAGGTTTATTTACTTTATTGCTACTTTAAAATATTGCCTGTCTGATGGATTTGTGGTGAAACTGTGAGTCAGAGGAAAGTATTTTTTGTTAGGGAACACTTCGCAGGTTTGGTTTTGATTTGCTGCATGTCAGTCAGCTGTCACCAAAAGCAGACTTAGTTCCAGCATTTGGCCTTGACTGAGACATGGATTTGTCCCCAGGATTCAGTCCCTCTGGTTACTTTCTCTAAAAACGTTGTATTCACCCACACTTGTTCCTCGATGACTGCTTGTTGTATTAGGTGACTTTCACAGTCATGTGGACAAATCTTAAGCTACAGATTTCCATTCTCTCATTACATCATTCAACCTCAACTGGCTTCCCACCACAAATCAGGCCATCAACTTGATTTACACAAAACCATCACACACTTCAGATCACACAGCATTACTTTTGACTTACTGCTTCCCACAACCATTCTCATTTAGATGCAATTCTGCTCCACTTTAACATCCTGGGGTTAGATCTCATATAGCTGTCCTTTCTCCACCAGGCCCATGTGCACTACTCCCTTTAACCCCTGCTTTGTCCTACTCCACCACCCACTTAGCAGCTGATGATTTGGCCTCCTTTTTCACACAAAAAAAAGACGACTCAAAACAATCTGTTTCCTACCACTTCCAACCCAAATCTCTACCAAACAACACTCTCTGAAGAAAATGTACTCTCCTACTTCTCCCACCTTGCAGAGGAAGACACATCCAAACTTCTCCTCTCTGCCTATCTCACAACCTGCCCTCTGGATCCCATCACTTCATACATCTTGCAGGACATTACTCCGGCTATAGTGTCGGCTTTAACACACATCATCAACACATCACTCCACACACATTCCCAACCACTTTTAAGCAGCCCCTGATAACCATGCTAAAAAACACCACTCAAAACCTCAATGGTTAAAAATTACACATGGTCTTTCTTCCATTTATTGTCAAAACACTCGAAAGAGTTGTTTTAAACCAAATTTCCACATTTTAAACACACTATAACCTGCTGAATGCAAAACAGTCAGGCCTCAAATGTGGACATTCTACTGAAACTGCACTACTGAAGTCGCTGAAGCTCTGCAGAATGCCAAACCAGGTTCTAAATCATCTGTTCTGCTTTTACTGGACCCATCGGCTGCTTTTGATACAGAAAATCATAAGATTCTACTGTCCATCCTCTCCTCAATGGTTGTCACTAGAAGCCAACCTGCTGGTTAGAGTCTCATCTCACTGGCTTTCAGGGTTGCCTAAAGAGGACAGGTATCCAAAGCTCATCAGCTGGTCACATGTATCTCAGGGATCTGTTGTTGGTCCCCTTCTATTTTTTATTTACCCCACATGGTTTCTCATGTCATTATGTCGACAACACATTAGAGTTGGGCCGATAGACGATGCCAGCGTCCATCGCCAATGGCCGATAGACATCACAATCCTGAGCCGGCATCGCGATTCATTGCACCGCCCCCGTCGCAAACCCGCTCGTGAAAAATACACACTCAGGCCCTGTTTACACTAATACAGCTTACTTTTAAAATGGCATTTTAGAACGAAAATGACCCACGTCCACACTGGTGTATCATCTAGCATTTCTGAACAGCACTCCATCCACTGAAAACACACATCACGTGACCACACACACACACACACACAGCCACACACACACAGCCACAGACACACACACTGTTATGCGCTGGTCTGAGCTGCAGAGAACAGTGTACGTCGGAGAGTTTATCAAGGACGATAGTGGATCGCGTCTCACTATAGTTGTTAAACGTGATATCTAATTAATCTTGTCTCTATTCAGGGCTTAATTTGTGCCGGAACACGCCGGATCCGGATCCGGCACCTCATTTTACCGATCTCCCTCCTCCACCGCCCTCTTACCCTGTCCACTGTTCATTTTTACTTTGTTCCGCGACTCCCCGACTCTCTTCACTTTCGTCCGCGACACCCCTCCGCCATCCACCGCACCAAACAAATGACTGACACGGATCACTCTGCTTACTCATGCCAGAGTCCCGCAGAAAAAGTGATTGACAGGTGGTAATTCGTGTGTAATTTATCTTTATTCATTTATGATTTGGTTATGGGTAAAACAAAGACCAGGTAGTTGAAACGGTAGGCTACAAATAATTAATTCGTTATGAATTAATTAATTATTCATAAATAATTTATTCACCCCCGCCTATGAAGACGATTCCATCGTCCATCGCGATGTTTCACATTAGACATCGTACGATGCTAAATTGGTCAACATCACCCAACCCTACAACACATAGCCCTTTCTTTTCAGCCAGATGACCCAACAGTAGCTGCAAGAATCTCGCACTGCCTGGGGGATATCTTGGCTTAAATTAATGACCATCACCTACAGCTTAATAGCCCAAAAACTGAACTTCGACACATTTAACACAATTTTTTAATCCAACTGGGATCGTCTACTATTACGTCATGTAATTAAGGAAACTTCAAAGAGCACATTGCTAGCACTGCTCGATTATGCAGGTTACATATATGTATATATATATATATATATATATATATATATATATATATATATATATATATATATATATATATATTAGGGATGCAACAATACAGTTAGCTTACGGTTCAATACGTACCTCGGTTTTTTAACGCGGTTTTCGGTTCGGTTCGGTTCTGATGGCTTAACACATAAGTGTTTTTTTTTATTGTTATTCTATGCTTAGGCAATAGGAACAGTAAGAAAAATAAAAAAATAAAAGCTATTTATTGCAATACTATATATATATATATATATATATATATATATATATATATATATATATATATATATATATATATATATATAATCGTTTTATTGCGCATGCCATAACACACAGTTACAGAAGCCAAAGAAAAACTAACATGACGAATGAAGTCAAAGAGCTCTATAAAGCAAACATTGTTCACATCGGTGATGTCTAAGAAAATTATTATTTTCAGTGAATTTCAGTAGACATCTGACAGATCAACTCAAGCAAGTCAGTAATAGGTGAAGCTGTTGATACTGTTTGTGGAGTTGTTTAATGATGCTCTTCTGAAATGAATGTGTTTTATATCTTTTAAGGCTGTGACTGAAGTCAGCTGTAGTTTTGTGCTTCTCTTCAGTAATTCTGCTTGATAACAGCAGGTGTTCATCATTAATGCTCAATCAGCACTTACTTAATCACTTAAATATCTCATTATTTCAACCAAAAAGGAGTAAGTTCACAGTACTCATAGATTAGTTTTCAAGTTGAACATGACCCTGCTGAAAAATCCAGCTTAAACCAGCCTAAGCTGGTTGGCTGGTTTTAGCTGGTCAACCAGCCTGGTTTTAGAGTGGTTTTGGCCATTTCCAGGCTGGTTTCCAGCTATTTCCAGCCTGGTCTTAGCTGGTCAGGCTGGAAAATGACCAGCTTAAACCAGCTAAAACCAGCTTGACCAGCCTGGTTTAAGCTGGACATAGCTGGTTTTGGCTGGTCAAGCTAGTTTTAGCTGGTCAACTCCCAGCCTGACCAGCTAAGACCAGGCTGGAAATGGCTGGAAACTAGCCTAGAAATGGCCAAAACCCCTCTAAAACCAGGCTGGTCGACCAGCTAAAACCAGCCAAGCAGCTTAGGCTGGTTTAAGCTGGATTTTTCAGCAGGGGAATCAAGGTTCTTACAGTATGCTCCCAATAAAATCATTTTACTGTATGTGTTTTTGTCTGGGCTATTATCACTTAGCACTGTCCATGCATGCTTTATTTGTTATTCCACCCCACAGATAACTTGTTACAATCAACATATATAAGACAGTGTATGTTTATCAAGCATTGTGTAAAACTATGCAAAAATTGCTATTTAAAGAAAAGGGTAAATGTTACAGATATAATCATTTAAGACTAAGATTAACACTAAGATTGCACGTCTTTTTTTCTGTGGAATCCTCCGATTTGTCTCGTGGAGTGCTGCAGAGTCATGATATATCTTTTATTCTGTATGTTGATTAAAAAAAGGGGTTGTGCTGCCCATAATATCCACCAGGTGGTGCATGGGAAAACATGCTGTATCTCTAATAGATTCATGGCATTTAAAAAATATACCCCCGGTTTCACAAGCAAGGTTTAAGGCTAGTCAAGATTAAATTGCATGTTTGAGCTGTCTCAACTCAAAATAACTTGCAGTGAGATGTCTTAAAATACATCAGTGTCTTTTTTTCTCCAGGTGCACACCAGTAATATACTTTTCTAAGGCCATTTTTATAAATTTGGCTTAAATAGCCTAATTTAACTAAGACCTAGTCCTGGCTTAATCTAAGCCCTGTTCGTGAAACTGGGCCATAATGTTTTGAAATGTAGCCTAATATTAGACACACATATTTGATGGCATTAGGCCTATGCCTATAAAGACATTGAAAAATATATTTACTGTAGCCTACATCTGAGTGGATGATTATAAAGCAAACACAACTAAACTGTCATGACTGCAGTTAATATAAGCCTGCTCGTTAACCATTAATTTGACTATATAATCAAACAGTTTTAAAGTAATTCATTTTTTAAACAAAGTTTAAAGCTATTTTTAATATGTTTGCTGCAAAAAGATTTAAGTTAAAATAAATACATATCATAAATGTCAGCAAATGGGATCTGAAAAGGATTTTAATCGGGGCTTTACATTAACACCCGCCAAATGCGGGTAGATTTACGCTCTGGCGGGTTAGGCAGACACCTCCACTAGCCACTTTGGCTGGTTGGAAATCATTTTTAAATTGTAGTTTTCTTAAAAACAGGGTTCGACGATAAGCATGGCCCAATATTCGTGCAAATGTGATCTTAGAATCGAGAAGCCGCATGACTGACAAAAATAACTGTGTTCGCGCGAGCAAAAGAAAGCAGGTAAATACCAAACGAGAGGACTGTTAAAAAGGGTGCGCGCTCCCGTTTACTTGCGCAAAGCAACCGTGCCTAGAGGAAGCTCAACTGGTGCGATCGGTTCCCTTTGAAATAGACTGGACAAAGAGCGATGATCGTGCACACACAGTCCTGCTGCTTTCAAGAGCTCAAGATTAAAACAAAAATACACATATTCTTGTGTAAGCAGCAGCGGTCACTGCTTTCATTTTAATTATTCTTTGAACAGGTTATTAACAGGCCTATATTAACCATGTGTGCGTGATCATCCTTTCATTATCAAACGCGGGATGTTTCACCTGCTTTCTTTTGCTTGCAGTTATTTTTGTTAATATGGTTTAATTATATTTTTTAAAATAACATTGCTTTAATGGGAGATTACTCCCCTTTATGTGTAATTAACTGGTGATCTGGGACTTTTAGCCAGGACAGATTACTGTGCATATTTTAGATGCATGACAATAATTCTTTTTTTAAATGTATTGTTTTTTTTTTAAAGAAAAGTTTTGTTGAATTAAAAAGTGCACCTATACAGCTATATTTTCCTTCTTTTGACGCATAAAAAATTGTGGCTAAGAAATACTTATTTGGTGTGGTCAGAGATAAATTTGCTAAATCCTTAATTTTGAGCCCTGAAAAGTCATGTGAAATAAAAACTGATCGCATTGCTACACAACCCCATTTGCTCATGCACACTGAGCAAGCTAATACACAATACACACAAGAAGTGAAATGAATGAGGAGGCATGTGGACAAAACACAACATCTCAATCAAGTCATTTTAGCATGTCAAAGTCAAATTTATGCATATAAAATATGTTTTCCCAACAAGAAAAGTATGGCTAGTGAAAATGGCGAGTGGCTAGTAATGTTGGAAATCTACTAGCCACAGTGGCTGGGGATCAAAAAAGTTAATGTCAAGCCCTGATTATAATAGTAAAGCTTGCCTATAGGCTACAAAACGAAAGTGTTCATTTATAGTTTATCTATTTAATGTGCAATAACAACATATAAATACATTCATTCATTTTCTTTTCGGCTTAGTCCCTTTATTAATCTGGGGTCGCCACAGCGGAATGAACTGCCAACTTATCCAGCATATGTTTTATGCAGCGGATGCCCTTCCAGCTGCAACCCATCACTGGGAAACACCCACACACACTCATTCACACACATACACTACGGACAATTTCAGCTTACTCAATTCACCTGTACCACATGTCTTTGGACTTGTGGGGGAAACCGAAACAGAAATGCCAACTGACCCAGCCGAGGCTCGAACCAGTGACTTTCTTGCTGTGAGGCGACAGCACTACATACTGCACCACCGCATCGCCCATATAAATACAGTGGGGGAAATATTTGTTGAACACCTCATCATTTTTCTCAGAAAATATATTTCTAAGAGTGCTGTTGACTTGAAATCGAATAGCCTTTTGTGTTGTGTTTGCCGGTGCTTGACCTCCCCTGTGCGTTCGAGTCATGTTAGATAAATAATATTTGCAAGTTGAATCAATATAAACACCAGAACAAAGACATTATTATGTACAGAGTACATTTTTGGTAACATTTTACTTAAAAGGGTAAGACTTAAACTTAATAATCATGTACACGTGGCATGAATATAAATGAGGTTTTATGCATGCTTATTAGATTAGATTAAATTAGATTCAACTTTATTGTCATTACACACGTACAAGTAAAAGGCAACGGAATGCAGTTTAGGTCTAACCAGGAGTGCAATAGCAGCAAGTGCAGGATACTGGCATAAGTTATAAAGTGCAATTATAGAAAAACTATGGGTAATATTTACAGGTGGATGTACTATGAACATTATATACAGATTGTATTAGCTAACAGAGATTAACAATAGATGAATATATGTACAGGTTGCTATTAATAATCAGAAGTATGCAGATATATATGAACAGAATTACAAATGTATACTGTATGTACAGTGGGTAGCCTACGTACAAATCAAGATGAATTAGTGCAATGTAGTGCGATGTATGTGCAATTTTTCAATGTGCAAGTATTAAATAGTGCAGTGATTATGGGGAGTATAGGTTATGAGGAGAGTGTGGGGGTGTATGAGGGGGCAAAAGAGTCAGTGGTGGGCAAAGTTCAAAAAGGAGACAGTTCTGGGGAAAAAGCTGTTCCTTGGTCTGCTGGTTTTTGTCCGGGAGAGCCTGAAGCGTCTGCCGAAAGGCAGGATAGAATACAATCTGTGAGCAGGGTGAGAGGAGTCCTTAAGAATACTACATCCTCAGCGCAGACAGTGTTTCTTCTGGATGTCCTCAATGGCTGGAAGTGGAGTCTGTGCGACGTGTTGGGCAGTTTTCACCACGCACTGCAGTGCCTTACGCTCAGCAACAGAGCAGCTTCCACACCAGACTGTGACACAGTTGGTCAGGATGCTTTCTATTGTGCAGCGGTAGAAGTTCACCAAGACGGCTGATGACAGCTGGTTCTTCTTAAGTTGCCTTTAAGAAAAAGAGGTGCTGGTGAGCCTTCTTGACTAGGCTGGAAGTGTTAGTGGTCCAGGACAGGTCCTTTGAGATGTGGGTCCCCAGGAACTTGAAAGATGAGACAGGCTCAACACCCATCCCATTGATGTGAATAAGATCATCTGAGCCTACTCGTCCCTTCCTGAAGTCCACAATGAGCTTCTTGGTCTTGTCGGTGTTAAGGAGCAAACTATTGTCTGTGCACCAAATGGCCAGATGCTGTATCTCCTCCCTGTAGGCAGTCTCATCATTGTTGCTGATTAGACCGATTACTGTAGTTTCATCTTCAAATTTGATGATGGTGTTGGATCCGTTTATGGGCCTGCAGTCGTGGGTAAAAAGGGAGTAGAGGAAGGGGCTCAGCACACAGCCCTGTGGTCCACCAGTGTTGAGTGTGACTTTGGTGGAGCAGATGTGACCCAGTCTAACATTCTGAGGTCTGCTAGTCTGAAAGTCCATAACCCTGGTGCAGAGAGAGATGTTAATATCCAGTTCTCTAAGTTTGATAATTAACTTAGAGGGTATGCCAGTGTTGAATGCTGAGCTGAAGTCACAAACAGCATTCGTGCATAAGTGTTTTTATTGTCCAAGTGTGTGAGTACAGAGTGCAGTACTATGGATACTGCATCTTCTGTGCTAGTGTTACCAAACTGGTGTGGGTCCAGTGTGGATGGGAGAGAGTCTTTCAGATGTGCCAGGACCAACCACTCCAAGCACTTCATGAGGATGGGTGTGAGTGCTACAGGGCAGTAGTCATTATGACAAGAGTATCCAACTTATCCAGCATATTTTATTATGCAGTGGATGCCCTTCCCGCCGCAACCCAGCACAGGGAAACACCAATACATATTATTATTAATATTATTATTATTATTATTATTTGAATATTGATACTTTTAATGAGACATTTTAATGACAAGTTCATTTTGATTCACTGAAAAAGTGATCAATAAAATGTTAATGAAACTATTATAATGGCCTCATGACCATCATGCTTATGACAGAAACTATGTTGCCTTGGCAATGTCAAGACCCAACAATCTCAAAGGTCTCATACAATGTGACCTTTGCATTTAAAATGACAACTTAGCAAATGACACTTAATGACAGTTGTCATAAGCATGAATAAAATCTTAATTTTCATGAGGTGTCATGTCATGATTATAAAGTTGTCACGACAGTCTTATGAACACAAGTAAGGTGTTACCAAATTGTCTTTAAGCTCAGAGTTTCCAAGTTCGGGTATGTCAGTGAGAAACATGGAATCACTGGTCTATACTAAATATAATAAATACTATTATATATGGTATTAGATATACAACCCCATATCAAAAAAAAGTTGGGACAGTATGACAGTAAAAAAAAAAGTTTTTTTAAATGTACTTTGACTTGTGTTTTATTGCAGACAATACAACAGCATATAATTAAAAAAAAAATTGGAACAGTAAAACATTTACCACTCTGTAATGTTGCCATTCCTTTTCAATATACTTAAAATTCGTGTAGGGACTGAAGACACCAAGTGAGGAAGTGTTTCAGTGTAATTTTGCCCCATTCATCCTGAAAAGAAGTCTTAAGGTGGGAAACAGTACATGTTCTTTGTTGTCACTTCAAAATGTGCTACACATTCTCTATTGGAGACAGGTCGGGATTGCAGACAGGCCAGTCAAGTACCTGTATCCTCTTCCTCCACAGCCAGGTCTTTGGACTAATGTGTGCTTGTGCCCTTGTCCTTTTACGCACTGAAATTCCTCCAGATTCCTTGAATATTTTAATAATGTTCTGCACTGTTGAAGGTGAAATATCCAAATGTCTTTCTGTCTTTCTTTGAGGAACATTGTTTTTAAACATTTCAATAATTTTCTCACATATTTGTTGGCAGATCCATGGACCATCTTTACTCCTAAAGCACTAGACCAGGGCTATTCAATTGGCGGCCCGCGGGCCGAACCCGGCCCCCGAGGCAATTTGTTCCGGCCCCCCAAATAGTGTGACCAATACATCAAAAATAAATTTAGTTAGGTCGAAAAACGGCCGCTATAGTTATGAAGTGACGTGCGCCTGTTCCCTACAGCACAAGCTGCAGTTAAAGGCTGCGCAGAGAGTGAGTCACCTGACATTAAGTGAGTGGCGCGAGTAGCCCAAACATTTGGATATGTTTGTAGAAAAGGCCTTTTGTACGATGCACTGATATCGTTAATAGGGATGCAATGATTAGCCGATTTCACTATTAACCCCGCTTTTATTCATTAAGGGCTTCTCAATGCAGCATTTCTGTTGCATGGAAAAAAACTGCTAAAACCAGTTATGCCAATACGCACGCACATTGGATTAACTTTAGCAGCAAGTCGTTGACATATTGCGTCTTTACCGCGCGCAAGTACATTATTTCCAATTGAGACATGCGCATATTGTAGTGGTGCGCGCACGGCTCACAAGCGGACCGACACACTCGCGCCCTGCAGGGGCGGCACACAGTAGAAATGATCTCAGGCTGTAGTGGTGAGAGTTGTGCGTGGCTTTCAGTGCAATGTAAACAAAAGATATGTTAGACGAATTATTACAAATTATTAAAATGATTATGTATGAACGCAGACAATAGCAACAGTTCATTAAAATTCTTAGCTAATATATAGCTTAAATTAAATTTTATTTATTCTTATTTTTAAGTATTTATTCATTGTTCTGTCATTTATTTTCATTGTAAAATTATAACTCATTTTTAAATCAAAAACTTTTTCATTTTATTTTTAAGTCCAAAAGAGAGAAATGGACTATTGTTTGTTTTTTATTAATATTTTGTGATGTATTTGGTTACTGAGCAGCAACAAACAACACTTTAATATATAAGCAGTTTTCTTGTGATTTTCTAAACTAGTAGTGATTTAAATTTAATAAATGCATAATAATGGTGATAACTGTGAAACCATAATTATTCTTCAGACCATAATCATGCAACCAAAATCTATAATCGTTGCATCCCTAATTGTTACGCAGTTTAAAACAGAACATATGAATGTGTCTGAATGTAGAAGAAGCCTACTTAAGCAATACACTGATTTTGTGCCTCGAAATACATTTGGATATGCTTGTAAAAAAAGCCACATTGTACAATTCAGTGATGTTATGTAGTTTCAAAATACAACATTTTAACGTTTTATTGATGAAAAAGTCAACGTGGGTGTCTTTATGAGCACAAATACAGCATATGAGCTCTTATTTGCAGTTGTGTCATCACTTATATTGCAAGTCATATCTCTCCGGCCCCCCGTTTGGGATGCTTTTCATGAACTGGCCCCCATGACAAACTAATTGAATAGCCCTGCACTAGACCTTTCTTGGATGCTGCTTTTGTATCAAACCATAATTACAGTCACCTGTTGACATCACCTGTTTCAAATCACATCATTATTTAAACAATTTACCTGAATACTAGAATAATAATTGCACTTGTTCCAAATTGATTGCAATGTATTGCAAGCCTGAATGAGAGGAAAGGATGTTTACAAATGAAATGAAGTTGACCAGATAAAACATATATATGGACATTCATATTGTCTGCTATGAAATACAAGTCAAAGTAAATTTGGAAATCACTGCTTAGATTGTTTTATTTGCGTTTTCCAAACTGTCCCAACTTTTTCTGATTTGGGGTTGTAGATCGGTGGATGAATTCATAGATGCAAAGTCCATGCTCTGCCTTGACTTAGCAGTCAGTATTAAATATGGTCACACTTTATTTTGATGGTCCGTTTGTTGAATTTAAGTTGCATTGCATCTACATGCCACCTATTTCTCATTAGATTATAAGTAGACTGTTAGGCTGGGGTTAGGGTTGGGGTTAGTGTAAGTTGACATGTACTTGCAAAGTTTCTTATAATCAGTTAAATGTCTGTTGAAGGAGCAGTATCAGCAGATACTAAGCAGACAGTCTTCTAATACTCAAATGGACCATCAAATTAAAGTGTTACCTCAAATATCAATAGAATTCTGATTAAATTCTGATTCTTAAAGCCCTGTATGAGTTTGTATTTTAAAATGTTTAGTTTATATTGCTCTTGCAGGCTTGCTTTATTGCCTAATGTCCCTTTTGTGTTCCAAGCAGACTTACTTACAGGCTGTTGCAGTAGACAGACAAGGCAAAAGGGAAAATGTGTTTTGAAATAACTCTGGCTGTTGTCACTGCTGACCCTGTGCAAATGTGCTCAATGTCTCAATAGCTCAAGACAACAACCTCCTTTTTCAATTAATTATTTTATGTTCACATAGGCTACATAGCTGCTTATTGTAAATATGACAATGCATTCAAGGCATAAAGAAGCCCTTTGTCAAGTCACCTTTATTTATGTAGGGCTTTGTACAGTGTATACTCTAAAAGGCAAGTTACAAGGATAAACAGGCAAATAATAAAAGTTTGATTCATTGATTTCATTGAATCAACAATGGGGTATGAAAAATGTCAGGCTTGGCAGTATATTTCAGGGTTTTTTTCTGTTCTGTTTTGTTTTTTTCTTACTGAATCTCTGATTCTGAATAGCTGGAGCTCAATTGGTTTATGACTCTACTGATAGATGCTATATATCTGTAATGCAATGCACCCCTACTCTTTATAAGAAGTGCCATGGGATATTTAATGACCACAGACAGTCAGTCAGGACCTCGGTTTAACGTCTCATCCGAAAGACGGCGCTCACTGACAGTATAGTGAAGGGGACATTAGGACTCACACTGCTGGCCTCACTAATACTACTTCCAACAGCAACCTAGTTTTTCCCATGTGGTCTCCCATCCATGTACTGACCAGGCTCAACCCTGCTTAGCTCCTGGGAGTAAACTGTCTTGGGCTGGAGGTTGATATGGCTGTGGCCATTTTCTGTGGCCTGTTCAGATTACACTATTTTTATTATTGCTCACTGTCTTAGATTATGGGATTTTGTCTAGATCAAATCTTGAACTGGCATGAGTACCTAATATGCCAGACAAGACATTGCTTCAGGATCAATCATCATGGGATGTCTATGATGATGTAATTAAGAAGCCAAATACATGATAAATGTCTCTGTATTTGTCTATCGAGTGTTTCCCACAGATCGCAGTTTCTCATATATGTGCATGTGTGTGTTTTCTAAATAAAAACTGTAGGGAGGTAGATTCATTCAGTGACAGCAAGAGGGACGCTACAGGAGTGGTTTCCCAGCAACAGCTGGTACCATCAAAGATACACTCATAGAAAATTACCTGCACCCCATTTTGAATGAGAAAATCTGAATATAAAGAGTAACAAGATCAATATTATCAGAAAGGCAATCAGCTCATCCAATCATGCAAGTTGTTTTGTCAGACAAGCTTAACCACAACTTAAGAAATCAGACAGTATGTCAGATTTGATGGCAATTGGTGGTAAAATCTTAGAAGAGATTGTGCAAATTATGAAAACATCAACTTGCAGTCTTGACACGCTCCCCACATCATTCTTCAAAACGGTGTTTAACTGTTTAGAAATGGATCTTCTAAAAGTGGTAAATTCTTCACTTCTCTCAGGGACTTTCCCAAACTCACTTAAAACTGCAGTTGTTAAACCCAGTTTGAGCAGTTACAGGCCAATCTCAAATCTCCCTTTGATTGGCAAAATCATTGAAAAACTTGTTTTTAACAAGGTTAACAAGTTCTTAAGATTCAAGGGGTGTTTAGACAATTTTCAATCTGGTTTCAGAGCACATCACAGTATAGAGAGCGCTCTTATAAACATAATCAATGATATACACCTATACACCTACACATACAGATTCAGGCAAACTAACAGTGCTGGTATTACTCGATCTCAGTGCTGCATTTGACACTGTCGATCACAGCATACTTCTGGATAGGCTGGAAAACTGGGTTGGGCTGTCTGGGACGGTCCTCAAATGGTTCAGATCTTACCTTGAAGGGAGAGGTTACTATGTCAGTATAGGTGGCCATAGGCCAAAATGGACACCCATGACATGTGGAGTCCCACAAGGCTCAATTCTGGCACCTCTCCTGTTCAACCTTTATATGCTCCCACTGAGTCGAATAATGAGAAAAAACCAAAACTCCTACCACAGCTATGCTGATGACACTCAGATCTACTTAGCCTTACTGCCTAATGACTACAGCCCCATTGAAACCCTCTGCCAGTGCATTGATGAAAGGAACCATTAGATGTACCAAAACATTCTTCAGTTAAACAAAGAGAAAACTGAAGTCATTTCATTTGACAACAGAGATGAGGTTCTCAAGGTGAATGCGTACCTTAGCTCTAAGGGTCAAACAACAAAAAATAAGGTAAAGTATCTTGGTGGGATTCTGGAGTCAGATCTAAGCTTCAATAGTCATGTCAAAGCAGTAACTAAATCCACATACTACCATTTCAAAAACATTGCAAGAATTAGATGCCTTGTTTCTAGTGAGGACTTAAAGAAACTTGTTCATGCTTTTATCAGCAGCAGGGCGGATTACTGTAACGAGTGATTTAAGGGAAGTGACTATACTACTTTGATGGTTGAATGAAGATCCTTGTTTACCTTGTGAACTCCTTACAAGACTGCTCTCATTCCAAGAATATCACTTACCTGCTTTTCCTGTTGAACTATCTACATTGTTTTGAATAAATTGACGAAGAGATAACTATCCTTGTCTTCATTGTGTAACCATGACAAAATAATTAATTTGTCAAATCAGCTAAATGATTTTAAATGTACTTTATAATATGCTGTTTTAAATATCAAATATATAAAAATATGTTCTTGTTGTTTAAGTTTACTACAGAAATATGTACACCCATAAACGTATCACTCCCAGAGACGTCACGCGTACTATGAATGCCTACACCTACTCCATCCCTAAACCTACCCCTCAGTTACATCACTAGCAAAAGAAGCTCATATACCTGAGAGTGCAAGCCAGAGAGTGCGAGCATAAGAGGGCAAGCCGAAGTCTTAAGGAGCTAATCTTATGCCAAAAATTTCTTAAATCAAATTAGAATTTGAATTTCATAACTTAAATATTGAACATCTGAAATGTAAGACAACTGAATTTTTCAAGGCTGAAATTTTTATAGAAGTATTTTTAAACTTCAGATCTAATGTCATATTTAACCTTACATTTTATCTGTATTTGAATATCTGATTTGTCCATATATTTAAAAATATGACATAATTTTTGGCTGAAATACATTGAAACCAAAATGTCCAACAGCAAACACTTTTTAAAAATGTTTTTACTGTATTAAAGTGCAATAGATGGCCCCATGGTTGTAACAATGTGTCTGTGTATGTGTTTTGGTGTAGAGCAACCACCTGAGGATTCTGGTTGGAGTCAGCTGGAAGTAGCAGCAGTAATTCTTGTACCGTCATGCCTGGTGTGTGTGGGTGTCATGCTTGGAGTGTGTGCTATACAGAACCTACGATGCGCACACATTAAATCCCTCAAACAGGACCCAGAGGAACCCCTGGATGACCCGACTCTGGTGTCACCTGACAAATGCCTAAAAGAGCTCATCTATGACATGAGCACCTCTGGTTCAGGATCAGGTGAGAGCTTGCTGTGCCCATCAAAACCAAAAAAGACTGAAAAAAAGAAAAAAAAAAGAATATTACTCATTGTATGTTTGTTTTTCGTAACAACATGGTTCTATAACAAAATAGCAGCATAATGCTGTTGTTTGCTCACCTTTAAATAAAAAAGTAGTGATTTCCAAATTTACTTTGACTTGTATTTCATTGCAGACAATATGAAACTGCAGACAATATGAAACTTCATTTCATTTGTAAACATCCTTTCATGTCATTCAGACCTGCAGCACATTCCAAAAAAATGTTGGTACAGGAGCAATTTTACGGCTAGTAGTTAGGTTAAATTGCTTAAATAATGATATGATTTGAAACAGGTGATTGTAATCATGATTTGGTACAAAAGCAGCATCCAAGAAAAGGTCTAGTCCTTTAGGAGTAAAGATGGGCAGAAAATTATTGAAATTTTTAAAAACAATGTTCCTCAAAGAAATATAACATTTGAATATTTCGCCTTCAACAGTGCATAACATCATTAAAACATTCAAGGAATATGGAGACATTTCAGTGTGTAAAGGACAAGGGCGCAAAACTAAGCTGAACAACCATGATCTGCGATCCCTCAGGTGGCACTGCGTCAAGAATCGTCATTCATCTATAAGCAATATCACCACATCAGCACTACTTTGGCAAACATTTGTCAACTACCACAATACATAGTTACATCTGCAAATGCCAGTGAAACTGTACTGTGCCAAACGGAAGCCCTATGTTAACAGTGTCCAGAGGCTCCATCGACTTCTCTGGTCGAGAAGTGGCAACAGGTACTGTGGTCAGATGAATCAGTATTTCAGGTATTTTTTGGGATAAATGGAAGAGCCGTGTACTCTAGACGAAAAAAGAAAAGGATCATTCTGCAACCACGTTCTGCACACATTACAAAGTCCTGGCTGCGGAGGAAGAGGATGCAGGTACTTGACTGGACTGCCTACATTCCCAACCTACAGTTGAAGTCAGAATTATTAGTCCCCCTTTGAATTCTTTTTCTTTTTAAAATATTTCCCAAATGATGTTAAACAGAGCAAGGAAATTTTCACAGTATGTCTGATAATATTTTGTCTTCTGGGGAAAGTCTTCTTTGTTTTATTTCGGCTGGAATAAAAGTAGTTTTTAATTTTTTAAAACCCATTTTAAGGTCAAAACTATTAGCCCCTTTAAGCTATTTTTTTTTCGATTGTCTACAGAACAAACCATCGTTATACAATAACTTGCCTAATTACCCTAACCTGCCTAGTTAACCTAATTAACCTAGTTAAGCCTTTAAATGTCACTTTAAGCTGTATAGAAGTGTCTTGAAAAATATCTAGTAAAATATTATTTACTGTCATCATGACAAAGATAAAATAAATTAGTTATTAGGAATGAGTTATTAAAACTATCATGTTTAGAAATGTGTTGAAAAAATCTTCTTTCTGTTAAACAGAAATTGGAAAAAAAAAAAAAAAAACAGGGCTAATAATTCTGACTTCAACTGTATTTACAATAGAGAATGTGTGGCGCATTTTGATACGCAAAATGTGACACTAAAGACCCTGTACCGTTGACCACCTTAAGACTTGTTTGCAGGAAGATTGGGACAAAATTACACCTGAAACACTCTTTTAAGTGTTGTGAAAAGGACTAGCAACAATACAAAGTGGTAAATGCTTCACTGTTCCAACCTTTTTTCAATTCATTTGCAAGAACCAAAATTGGAATACATGTTTATTTTGAAAAAGAGAAATCTATAAAATCACAAGGACCACATGATGTAATGTTCGTTGTACTGTCTGCAGTGAAATACAAGTCAAAGTAAATTTAAAAATCACTACTTTTTCTGATTTGGGGGATTGTAAATGTAATATTGACATGTAATGTAAAATAAATATTAGAGTTTTTCTCAGTCGCTTTAGTACATTTCTCAGATCAGAATTGAATTTTGCAAAAACAGTAAGTGCATTTCTCAAAACAACGCGTACAAATAGCAAAACACCATGGATTACCTGCAAAAGCCAGTCTCTTGCTCAATCCTTAGTTCGTCTCTCAAAACTAAATTTCTTTGTCAATAAATGTGTCAGTGCCATCAGAATTCCAAAAGTCCTTGTGTCACTGTGTATGGATAAGACAGTCAAATTACTTAGTCATGTTGTCAATATAACAGTGTACTCTGGAGGGCTGTTCTGATATAAAATATGGCTAATATAAAATACTAATATAAAATATAAATTTTTTTGCTCTTTGTACTGTAATTTGTTGACAGATCATGTCACTGTGATACAGAAAGGAAAAGACAGCACTGCATAGCACAAAGTAAAAAGAAAACAAAAGTAGAAATGTGAACATAGGAATCTCCTTTGAGATGCACCATTAGAAAAAATCAAGATTCACCAATTGTATAACGATTTAGAAAAAAAAAGTCTAATGAAAATGTATAGAAAAATACATCGACAAAATATTATGACAACTTGTTCAGGCATTTTGCATGTAAAGACTTATGCCGTGAACAAAGGATTAAATGTTGTGGGCGGTGAGACTATTCAACAGAGACCATTATAATACATTTTGATCAACATGACATAAGCAACTGATAATGTAGGAAAGAGCAGAGCATTGGAAACAATCAGTTGCATGGATGTACGCAAGCAGCTGCAACTTTTTCAAAGAAATAAGAAACTGCTTTTCTGATGTCTCGAGGTTTTTTAAATCTTCGCTTTCGCCAATTGGTGAAGTTTTTTCCTCGCCGCTGTCGCCACTGGCTTGCATGGTTCGGGATCTGTAGAGCTGCGCATCGATGGATTTGCTAATCAGTGTTTGGACTCTCAGTAGTGATTATTAACCCACACTGAACTGAGCTAAACTGAGCTGAACTGAATCTCTGAAAACTGAACTGACACTGTTTCAATTCACTATAATCTTCCATGTGAAGCTGCTTTGACACAATCTACATTGTATAAGCGCTATACAAATAAAGATGAATTGAATTGAATTGAATGTGCACAACTGACACGATGATGTGAAGATTGAAGGAGTTTTGAGAATTTCTGATCTGAGAAATGTACCAAAGTGACTGAGAAAAACCGTAACATCTAATTTTTTTATTTGCTTTAATGTTCTTCAAATTGCTTTAAAGTTTCATTCTACACATAAAGCTAGGCATGATTCAGAAGACTAAAACTTGAGTACATATTTTCAGAAAAACGTGTATACTGTAGCATTACTTTATACTTACTATTGTTGTTTTTCTTTGGGCTCAGTTTGTTTTAAATCACAAGAGTTGGTTCATCAGTAACAATGATGATGATGATATCTTCTTTTATCCATTTATCTGACAGTTTATATGATATTTTCTCAGGATTACCCCTATTGGTCCAGAGAACAATTGCTCGAACTATTGTCCTCCAGGAGACCATTGGAAAGGGTCGGTTTGGGGAAGTGTGGAGGGGAAAATGGAGGGGAGAGGATGTTGCTGTGAAGATCTTCTCTTCACGTGATGAGCGCTCCTGGTTTCGTGAAGCTGAGATTTATCAGACCATCATGCTACGTCATGACAATATTTTGGGGTTCATTGCCGCGGATAACAAAGGTATGAAATGGCACATTTGTTTTCTGTATTACTATTTTTCTTAAATAATAAATTATTATTATTTTTCTATTAATATTTCCATTAATGCTTTGTTTTCATGAACATAGTGAATATGCTCATATAATAATAATAATAATAATAATAATAATAATAATAATAATAATAAACATTCACTTTATTATAGCATTCATGTAAGACCGCTGTTTCTCTTAAAGTTTAGATTATCATCTACTGGAAAAACTATGGATCTCATTTACTAAACATGAATGAAACGCATAAACAAACAAAGAACAAATAAATAAATAAATAAATCTTGTTAGTTGTCATCAAAATTATGAATACTTGAAATATATCAGTCTGTAACTTTTTGAAGATATTCTAGTTATATGACCAACACCTTGCCGTATGCCATAATTGTTTTTCATTATTGTCTTTATGAGTGCCGCTTTGTGGAAAGCCCTTATGGAGCGGGTTTCAGCATAAAGACAAATTCACTAAAGGAAGACTGAGTTTAAGAACAAACTCATGTGCATGTGTGAGTTTCTTTTCTGTGAGTTCAGCTGTAACTTAGGAAGGAGGTTACATACAGCAGTACAAGACTTGACATGGCTATTAAAGGTTTACACCAACCATATGAACAGGTTGTGTAAGTCTGAGGAGGAATTTGTTTGCTGCTTTGACTGTAGTAGAGGAGCTGCTGCTACACACCAAAGATGTAGGATTGAAAGAGAAGTGCCATGCAAATGTAAATTAAATGTGTGGGTTATATTTGGCTTGGCATTTTTACAGACATTATGTAGAATTTTAATCTTAAGCTTTGCTTAGAGGAGCGTGTGTTTGTGTAGTTGCAGACTAATTAAGGGCGTACGGTGGAAGAGGTGGGCCTGAGCGAGGTTCACTTGGGCTCAGGCGCGGTACACTTGTGTGTAAGTGCAAAACGTGCCCGAGCCCGAAACTGAAAGCGAGCAGGACTTTTAAGGGACTGTTTGATATGGATTAATTAATCATTCGTACTGTTCAGTGAACACAAACTGTCGTAGATTATTAAAGACGCAAACCCCTCACTGCAGGACAGCTGCACCTTTAGCAAACCTCCTAATTCCTGCAGCACGAGGACTTTATGAGCGTCAAAAGTGGCTGATATTTGACTGTGTGTCACCGCATATCAAACGACTTAAACGATATAACTAAAGAAATCTCCACTGTGCTGAGTGAGAGCGATTCTCTTTCTAAACTGAACAGCGCGTCATCGATGACGTTATCGTGCCCAGGCCTGAATGTAATGTGAGTGCGGGCCGTCGGGGCGGGGAGACGGGAGGGGGGACAAGCATGCTTTGGCCCGGTTCAACGCAACTGTACATATTGTGAGTACGCCCTAAGTAACAGCTACCGATGCTAGCCATTCTCATCAGTCTTGTAATAATAGGTTTCTTTGTGGTAGTGAGAATAGTGATAGTGTGAGAATGTCATTTTGATAGATTACTCTGAATGCCATCAACCAATGAACTGGAATGAATTATTTGGGGGTAAAACAAAAGTCAGTGTCACAGTTGGTTTCAAGAAAGCAGACCCAGTTGCAGCAATGAACAAAACAAAGGTGTTTATTTACAGAATTAGGCACAAAGACAGACAAAGGGATGACAAGATCCAAACAGTAGGGGGAATAACACAAATGAAAGCCAGTGTTGGGGACAAGATAACAGTGTAGGACTAGAAAAGTGTAAGAGACAAGACAGAACAGCAAACAAGCAGTAATTGTCCAATAAAACAAAACTAACTAAATCTAAGGAAACATAAATCCTAGTTGGAAAGAAACTTAACTGACTTGGGCAAAACAGAAAACTGAAATAAAGACTTATACTATAATCTAGAATCTTAAACAAAGAGAGAAATTAAACAATAAAACGATAACTAATCCACTACTACTAATCCACTACCACAAACTACTAATACAAGACTGGGAGTTAAAATTGTTATAAGGATAAAAGACAAAGATTAGAACAAAATTAAACAAGAAAAACAAAAACAAAAGAAAGTAGTAGCCACAAACAAACAATAAATAGACTAAAGAACTAGAAGAACAGACAAGACAAAATGCTAGGTAAGGATACAAGATAAAAAAAGACAAACTTATTTGGAGCAAACCAGCAAAGAAATGAGAACCCAGAGCACAATATTTAGAACAATACACATGGCAGACAGGTGAAAACAATCAGGATAACACAGAAAATAAAATCTAAAATCCAGTACAGAGTGCGTTAGTTGTGCGCCTTAAACACACATTACTTAATACACACAGGATGTAGAGCAATACACAAATATCTTTACAAATGACAAAGAATTAAAGGATTAAAATATTACTAAAGTTATTATTTACTACATAAATATAAAAACCACTGCTACCATGCCTTCGTCTCAGGGTTTTTTTTTTTCTCAGTTTATTCATGCAGCTTGCTTTTGTATAACGTCAGTTTTTGGTCCATATGGTGCATAAGACGTGTTTGAATATAATATTTTTTGGCCACACTTCGTTATTATTGTTCATTTATTAGTTTGCTGGAAATTAGAACTGAATATAGAAATAGGTTTGAAACTAATCTTTGCGCTTAACAAACAAATTTAAATATGTAAGCTAGATGACTTCAGTGGAATGCGTACAACACCATTTCCTTATCCACGAGAGAAAGAGGCCGAATGGAGGAGACTCATTCTTTATCCTGGCGCTGCAGATGGACTGTTTAACTGTTTTCTCGCTAGTGAAGCGCTCAGTTTTTCCACTTACAAAGTCCGCCATGTAAATAGCAAATGCGCCATGGCGCGACGCAGCTGACTTTTAAAAGGAATGGGAGATGAGACTTATTCTCAAAACACACCCATAACTCATTAAGAGAATAAGCTCAACCCTGTTAGACCATGCCCCGTGGCACAAAGCATATTTTTCCATCCTTAAAATAGCAAATATGGACTCGGACACGCCCTCAATGCTTTTGCGCCCTGTGCTTTAGACTTTGTGCCTAGATTGTTAAAATAGAGCCCAATATTTCATTCTATACACCGGACATTAATATTGCATACCTACCTGAGACCCTTATTTATAATTTTTTTAATGTAATCTTTTTAAACTCTTCCATGCTGTTTCAAAATGTGTCAGGGTTTTCTTTTAGGTCCAATGGTAACCACAACTTTTTAAAGTTCTACGAATAAACTATTTATGAGTAATTGTTAATGAATTAATAATATGACAGTAATGTTTGTTTGTTTGTTTGTTTGTTTGAACAATATACCTGTAAAATTGTATTACACATACTACCAAATTTTACATTTTAGTTCATTAAATTAAAACTTAAAATTTATTAAATATTTAAATTTTAAATTTAAAATTTAAAGTTTAAATAAATATTTTTATATGTACACAGCAGGCACCGGGAATCACACAGATGTAAAATTGACAGTGGACTCAAACCTCAGACTAACTTTGAATTTTGGTCGTACATGAAAATCAAGTTGACTTCAGAACCCAACGTCAGTTTGAGGTCAGACTCCAATTTCAAGAAGATTACACAACATAAATCCAACCAAAGATACATGTCTACTGATGTTAGACTTTGATGTTGTATGGATGTCATATCATGACATTAAGCTGATGTTGGATTTTTGGTTAATTAATGCCACAGCCTAAAATCATCCAAATACCAATGCCAGCTGATGTCGGTATTAGAAATCAGCCGATGTCAGCAAATTGATGTTAAATTTTGGTCACCTGACATCGCAACCACAATAGAACTAAAGTTCAACGTCATACGACGTTATGTGCCTGCTGGGTATGAAGCCAACCTTAATACAATGAGCACATTACTGTGAACTTGGTACATTAAAAATTCAAAGTGGTATATTCAAAATATCTTGGATGTTGTTTATATGTCTTTTGTTTTAATGTGTCTACTTTCTGTCTTCAGATAATGGTTCGTGGACACAGCTGTGGCTGGTGTCTGAGTATCATGAGCATGGATCACTCTTTGATTACCTGAACAGGTACACCGTATCAGTGGAGGGGATGATAGTTCTGGCACTATCCATTGCCAGCGGCATCGCCCACCTGCACATGGAGATTATTGGCACTCAAGGTATTGATGATCTTTTTGAATATTAGACTATAGAGGGGGGAAATATTAGTTTGATTTATTTGTTTCATTAGTTTCCTCATGCTGGCTCTATTCTATTGTTTATAGAGCATAATGATAACTTTGTACATATTACATTAGTTTTTTGGGGTAATTTAATGGGTTTTATGGGTTTTCTTAAAGAAAATGTTTTCTAAAAGAAAACTGCATGTGAAAATGTCTGTGTGCTGTAATTAAATGAGACTATTACTCATGGACAGGGAAGCCGGCCATTGCTCACAGGGACATAAAGTCAAAGAACATCCTGGTTAAGAAGAATGGGGCTGCTGTGATTGCTGATCTTGGTCTGGCTGTCAAACATGACTCCAACACCAACACAATTGACATCCCCATCAACCACAGAGTGGGAACCAAGAGGTTAGCAAATCAATTTCTTACATATAAATATTATGTTCAAAAATATATAAACTATGACTTACTATGCCATAGTCTTTGCTTACTTCAAGAATGAAGAATTTTGACAAAGTTGGTAGAGTTGTTGTTTGTATGTGTGTTTTATAAGTTTGTATTGCTTTAAAGGTGTAATAGAGTGTATTGATTCAATGTGTTACATTGGAATATATTATCTACAGTATGTAGTAGGTATGTGGCTTTCAGAAGTAGTTTAAATACTTATTAATAACCTCAGACATTAGCCCTAGAATAAAAACATAAATTTTGACCATGTTTGGAATGGTCATGAATGTTTTCAACTGAAGTGGTAGATTTATTTTAGCTAGAAGGAGTAAGTCAATTAAATAATATGAAAGTTTGAGGAAAAATCGGAAAAATTACTTTGACAAACAGGCCAGACAGAGAAGTATTTAAAATTATATTTTGTTGTTTTATATGAAAACAGAGGATGAAAAATATCAAACCTCTGAACAGATTTAAAATCTGCTTTTCCGAATTTTGCATTCTTACGACAAGTTGTGATGAGAGGAGATACTCCATGATGGTTGCATTACTGGAAAGCTCTACAATGCCAGTTATATTTTCAAAATGGTTCCACGTAGTAGGTATAAAACAAGCTTAGATAAGCTTTTTAATTTTAACTTCTTGAAATAATAAAAAATATATATTATTGCTGTAATCTCATTAGGAAATGTGGCCAATCAAACGTTGACTCTGGCATGCATATTCATGATCCCATGTTTATTGTAAGAGTCAATAGCCATGTTTTCGTCCAAAGATGTGATGTGCAAAACTGGAAATTGCATATATTCCAGATAATAGAGTCCAGGAGAATAAAGTCATTATTTACCAAATATCAAAAGAAAAATGAAAGTTGCTGTGTTTGGAGAAGGGCTTTTATCATATATAATAATTTACTTGCGTCTTAGAACACGTAGATATATCATTTCACAGTCATATCCTTTTAGAATCATCTCTGCTCGCACTTCTTCCGCTGATGTTTATCAAGAATGGTCATCACTTCTTTCTCGTAAATAACATTTAAAAATGTTTGGACCTCATTATCCATCCAAACTTACCTGTCACTTTCCGCCATTTTTGTCATTACATGACCTGTTAAAGCAAAATCACATGACTGTTTTGATGCGCATGCTGGAATTTATTCGGTAAATGTGTTTCCATCGTGGTTTATACACTTTTTTTTTCTTATCAGATAAAAAGTTTATCCTACTCCTTTGTGTCATAATTGTTTACTGCGTATTTTCAAAATGTATGTGCATATTGACATTTTCATCCAAGGTTTTTTTTTTTTTTTTCAAATTGCGCATAACAATAGGTGGATGGAAATGCAGCTATTGTTTTGTTGCAATTGGTATGATAAAGCTCAACTCCAAGCTGCGTTTAAAAGTGACTCTCGTGCTTTCTCAGTCATCATTCAATTGAAGTGTTGAATTGTATTTTAAGTGTCAGTCTTAGAGGTGATTCACAACACTTAATTGTGCCACACATGGGATTTTGGATGATTACAGTGGTCAGCATATACGAGTACACCCCCCACAAATCTCTCATTTAAATGAATATTTTCTATAGGATGCTTTATAATAATATATTCGTGCATATACATTAGTTTAGTCAGTGCTGAAGCCAAATCTGGAGCTAATCTAACAAAATAACTTACAGTAATGGTTCAAAAATTAGTAGCCCAAATTTATGTTAGGGAAAATATTTGCAATATTTTGCATGAATTAAAATGTATTATCTTTCCATTTCTAAAGATGTTCTCTAACTAAAATATTATTTTAATAAATATATCTGTTTAATAAATCTGTTTTGTTCATATGCACCAATATATATTACCTATATATTTACTAAGAAAAATATTAATTGTCAAAATGGGGTGTACTCATATATGCTGAGCACTGTACATAGGCATGGACCCATCACTGAGTAGATTTTCTGAATTTAAGAATATTTTCTGAGTAATTCAGAAATGAAATGGTGAATTCCTAAGGGTTTACCGTAAACATAAATTTGGCAATAAGGAATTAAAGAAAATATATGATATGATATACATACATTAACATGTTTTCCACCATCTGTTTATTCGCATTTTTAAACCGGAGTCCTGTTAGTGGTGGTTTGACCAGCCTCAAGTCACTGACAAATAATGATGCCTGCTGTGTCTATATGATACAATTTTATTAACTGCTATTATAAAACCATTATTCCTCTCCTAAAATTGCAATAGCCTACGCTTATTTCACGCGGCTGCCGTTTTAAAACACTAAAGCGAGGCTGCGGTGGGAAGAAACTCGGAAGTATAGGATCAGTACTGTAAACATTGCAACAACATGCTGTGTACTGCAAACCTCCAGCTATTGCTGCGATTTCAAAATGCAGATATGGTGTAAACATCACTTTAATATCATTCAGTTCAGTTTCATTTAAACAATTAAAAGCATATTAAGCATCAAACAACTTCACAATCTCTGTAAGGGTAGTACGCTTAAGTGTCCTCCTAGGCTTCAGTTCATGGCAGCAGGTAAACACCGTGGGGACGCTTCCCTGCTTCAGCCTATGTAACCCGGTGAGCGATTAAACGATGCAGTCCTCTGTAGCACATCCTCGTGTTGTCTGTAACAGTGTTGTCCCGGTACTGAAGTTTTTAAAACGTCGATTTCCCAACATTTAAGCGCCGCTGAGCGCGTTCATAAACAGTGCTGATTTGTCATAGTATTCACCAGTGCTCAACAGAAATGACTGGCTGTGACGGTCATCAGTATACTGCTATATAGACGGACATTGGAGCGTTTTAAAGCCGTGAAGATCAGTCAATTCATCAGCGGATCGCTCGTCTGTGTTTGCACTCTGTAAACATCGGTGAAGTGCGGTAAACTGATGACCTTCATGGCCAATCACAGTCATTTATGTTGAGCACATGAACACCATGGCAAATCAGTGTGTTTAAGAACGCCACCAACAGCACTTAAATGTTAACGGGAAATGGACGTTTTTTTTACATTTCAGTACCAAAATTTTGTATTTTGACAAGTCTAATATAGTGAAAGAATCAGTTCATTAACTTGAGTTTGATAAATGGCATCTAAAATGTGTGTTTGGGAAAGAAAACGTTGGCTAACTAGTGCCATTTCTCTTAACTTAGCTGAAAATGAGGTCCAATATCCTTTTTTATTTTCACTATTCTTTCAGAACGGACCTTCGGGTCACTTGGAAGGCAGTGAAATTATAAATTTGTGTCACTTTCTCTTCGCTGATAAGATATACAGCCAGGTACACAATATTCCTCTGTGACTCAGGCGATACTTCCGGGTTTCTTCCCACCACAGCCTCAATTTCGCTGTTTAAAATGGCGGTCCCGTGAAATCGGTCTATTACAAGAAGGACAACTGGCACAAGGTTCTACTTTGATGCCAGCTTCCAGTGCACCATATGAGAGGGCTTTTGTTATTGTGGTTGCACACTCAAGCAGAGTCATAAAAAAGGTCATTTTAAAAGGGAAGCGACACACAGTGAATCATTACCCAGTTACTATTCAGGTGTTGCAGGTGGAAGTTTAGTCAAGCGCAGTCAGCAGTCACAGAAAAATGTGTCCTGCGCAGTTCTCTACACTATATCACCATCACAGACAGCTACTGGAAAATCCTAATCACTTGAGAGACCTCTCAAATCTTAAATAATTGGGAGAGTAAGAGCGATTCTTAGATTTAAGAAATTTCATAACTTTTTATATAATTATAACTATAATTTTTTTATACATAAGTTTGAACGTAGGAGTAAATTTCAATTCCCTGCACTTTGAGAAGCCTGATAGTCCCTTTCTGTCTGTCATTATGGCAATAGTAAATCATAAAGTTGACCACGCTACCCAGCAGGCACACAACATCATAAGACGCTAATATTAGGTTAGATTTAGGTCATGACATCAGGTGACCAAAATTCAATGTCTAGCCAGTGTCTAAGGACAAAGGTTTTTGACGTCCATTAACGACTTGTCAAATTACATTGATATTTGGTTGATTTTAAGTTGTGTTGGAAAGTGACCAAAATCCAACATCTGATAGATGTCATAGTGGTAACGTCCACACAACATCAAGGTGTAACATGATTAGACATTGATATTTGGTTGATTTTAGGTTGGACATTAGACACTGACGTCGACCTGACGTTGGGGTCTGACATCAACCCGATTTTCGTTTCCAAACATAATCCAACGTCCCCCTGACGTTGTGGTACAACGTCAGTATGATGTTATGTCGACGTCCTGTGCCTGCAGGGTATATAATGATGGTCAAAAGTTTGGATCAATGAGTGTATTGTGTAGCCACTTTTGTCTTAGCTGTCTCACAGTACACACAGAAAGCAAAATACAGACATACAGGCAAAAAGAGAACTGTTTGGACTTGCAGACAGATGCTGCAATGTAAACATTACATATTTATTTATTTATTTTTTGCTTTAATTTGCTGTGCTACAGTGAATTAAAGACATCTTGATGGATAAAGAGGTTGTATCACTGAGTATACATGTGTGTTTGTTCTCTGCTCCTCTCTGTGTCCACTTTCTGTCTCTATAAATAAGACACGTTTTTTTTTATTTGCTTTCAGGTGTGGGGGATGTTGATGGAGGTTAATGTGTTTAAATTGGGTACATTACACTAATGTGAGTGTTTGTTTCTCCAGGTATATGGCTCCTGAGATCCTGGATGATTCCATAAACACGAGCAGCTTTGAGTCATTTAAGCGTGCTGATATCTACTCACTAAGCTTGGTATTCTGGGAACTTGCTCGCAGATGTTCCATTCAAGGTGCCTTGTTGCATTCTAGTTAAAAGCAGAGTGATCAGGGGCATATTTAAAACTCTTAAATGAAAAAAAAAACAGTTTGTGAAAGAAATGTTGTATTAAGAAACAGAGCAGTTTGGTGACACCTGACAGCAGATGGACTTAAACCTAAAAAAGAATCAATCATAGATCCCTGTGACCAAAGACACATAAAACACTTTAAAACATGATTATGAGCCCTAATCATAAGTATTGTGCATGTTAAATATATGATACATTGGAAATACTTTAATTGAATATAGCTTCTATTTTCTAATGATCTCACTGTACACAATTGATGGTTTCTTTAAAGATTAAACTTAAACTTTAACACTTGAGGACTATTCTACACACTGAGTGAATTGGTATTGGAGTGATTTACTGTATTTCAGAAACCACCTTTTTCTGTTAAATATTTTTACATAAAAGCAAAAACAATATTCTTAATAATTTTTCTGCTGTTAACAGGTAAACTGTAAAACCCAAAAAGTGAAGGTAACTCAAACTTTTTGAGGAAACCGATTGCAACAAACCATTTAAAGGGCACCTATTTTACCCCTTTTATAAGATGTAATATTAATATTATGGCTCTTCTGAGTGTGCCAATTTAGGTTCAGTTCAAAACACAATTCAGATTTTTTTATTATAGTGTGTTAAAAAGTGCCATTTTGGGGGCGTGTACACAGTGCGCTGTTTTAGGGGCATGTTGCTTCACATGAAAATTAGTTTCGAGTTCCCACCCAACTTAACAAGGGGGCGGAGCCAAGATCTTCCCTCTTTGTGTATGGCAACAGACAGGCAGACAGAGAGAAGCAACATGAGTGAGAGGACCAGCATTCAGCTGTACATGTATGACTCGGACACAGACCAAGCAGAGACTACAAAATCATTTGTGTCTTTGTGTAGTTTTACAGCCAACTGTGTGCTAGTTTAAAGCTCCGAGCTTGTAGCCTACACTGAGACTAATAACCACGCACACTGAATTAACTTTGACTGAAGGGCATCACACACCGGATGCACCGTGACACGGTGCGTACATGACAGTAATATTGCACACTTGCAGCGCCGGTGTGTGTCACCTGATAGAAACTTGTGTTTAGAATTCAGAAATCCATGCCGCTGCGTGGCGCGGTGCTTCTGGTGTACGACCTGCTTGAGGCTATAACTAAAGGGCGTCATACACCGGATGCGCCGCTCAGAGCCACGACACAGCACACCAGACGCGCACATTCGCATGTTATTTAAAATGAAACTATTCAGATAACGCTCTGTGGCGCGGCAATATATGAACAGTGTCCTGAGCAGGGCCAGCGCGTCCATAGAGGCGAACTAGACGGCAGAATAGTGAGCGAACCCTCCCGGTCCTCACTTTCATCCGCGACACCGAAAAATGCATGGCGTTTAGCGTCGTTAGTTCATAATTTTTAATGGAGGGACGCGCACGTGAGGCAATGCGCTCGCACTTTCCAGCTGCACCTAGTTAAGATGACAGGGAGCTTCTGTGACCGCGGGAAATGCAAACCGCTGAAGTTTAAGGAAGACGCAATGAAAAGTACACATGTATGCAAACCCACCAAAACTCACAAACACTGGCGGCGAGGAGAGCGATAACGTGGTGAATGTTGAGCCCAATGAGCCTTACATCTAAAAATAGAGCAAGGGTGTTTCTTTGGTGACGTCGCTTTGACTCACACGCTGAAATAGCGGACATGAAACAAACTGAGGATATGGTAATGCGCACCTGTCAATCAATATTGGTGGGCAGGGGGGCCGCACTCCTACGTCAAGTTGCGGTCGATCTCAAAACCACTCCAATTGGTCCACCGTTTTCATGTTGTTAAATTGAAAAAAAAGGACTGAGTGTGTTTATATCACCCCAATATGACGGTCTATACACTATACCTACACATATGTCTGTCCAAACAGCTTGAAAAGTAGATTTTTCACCATAGGTGCCCTTTAAGTTCAAAAACTAATCCTAATGAGTAATGTGCACTTAATCCATTTGAGTAAACGAAGCAATTTGAGTATGGTAAAACCCGATAAATGAAGAGAACTCAAACCAACAGAGTACTGTAAAACCCAATAAGTTAAGGCAACTCAATCCGTTTGAGGAAACTGATTGCTACAAACCATTTGAGTTAAACTAATCTATATGAGTACTGTAAATTTACAGCATTTAAGTTGAAGTAATGAGGTATTTAATAAAGTCATTGCCTTCAACACCGAGTTCAAAACTCTTTTCAAATGAGTAGAGTTACCTTTTAAGTAAATTTTGAGTTAACTACACTCATTTCATTTGATAAAGTTGACTGTTGGGTTTTACAATGTAGATAAAAAAAATCCCAGATAAACACATAAACACAAAATAATAACTAACGGTGCCATAGAATTTATTGATATTTTATTTGAAAGGTTAATAAAGGTTAATGAGCTCTGCTCTCATGCTCCTCTCTGCTTATGTATTATTGTATTAATTGTTCATTGTTTGCCAAACTAGTGCACTGTAATAAATGCAGGGTTCCACACAATTCATTCATGTTGTCCCAACACAAATTTATTAAGTTAACTTGACACTTTTAACAAATTTATGTGGATTGAACATTAAAAAAATTAAGTTTTCCCAATGAAATCTCTAGAATAGTGTTTCAGCTCATTTTAATTAAGGGTCACACTTTATTCCGATGGTCCGTTTGTTGAATATAAGTTACATTTGCATCTACATGTCAATTAATTCTCATTAGATTATAAGTAGACTGTTAGGTTGGGGTTAGGGTTAGGGTTAGTGTAAGTTGACATGTACTTGCAAAGTTTCTTATAGTCAGTTAAATGTCTGTTGAAGGACTGTTAAATGTCAATATCAACCGATATTAAGCAGACAGTCTACTAATACTCAAATGGACCATCAAAATAAAGTGTTACCTAATTAAGTAGTTTGAACAAGTTAAAAAAATATTTTTTGAGTGTGTGCTCCATCATTACTGCTATTGAGTTATGTGTAGGGCCAGACAGAATCTGCAGATAATATTTGCTATTTCTTGTGGAATTTCTTGTAGATTTATGTGGAATGATTTTAGGAGTATCCTATGAAATAACAAATAATACATTTTTAACTTTTATTTAATGTTTACAATGCACATCCAATTAGATCCACTTATTTGGTAAACAAAGCAAGTATCCTGTATATTATAACTACTAAAAGACAGGGCATATTACTTTGCAAACTGTATTGTGAATAAATCATATGAACATTTTAATATTACTGTTATTATATCACAAAAATATTAGAGAAATTAATTTAAAAACTTAATAAATATAAATGACACACATTTACACAAGTAAATACATAGACTAAATGATGGGCTAAAAATCTGCTGAGATTTCGGTGCGCGCAAATTCAGTGTGTGCCTAGTTATGTGTTAAAATATAGGCTAATGGTTGTTATACATTCAGAGTTGTATTTTATGGGTTTAACATACAGTTGCAATCAGAATTATTCAACCCCCTGATTTATTAACCCCCCTGTTTATTTTTTTCCCCAATTTATGTTTAACAGAGAGAGAAAAATTTCAACACATTTCTGAACATAATAGTTTTAATAACTCATCTCTAATAACTGATTTATTTTATCTTTGCCATGATGACAGTAAATACTATTTTACTAGATATTTTTCAAGACACTTCTATACAGCTTAAAGTGACATTTAGAGGGTTAACTAGGTTAATTAGGTTAACTAGGCAAGTTATTGTATAATGATGGTTTGTTCTGTAGACTATTGAAAAAATATATAGCTTAAAGGGGTTAATAATTTTGACCTTAAAATGGGTTTTAAAAAATTAAAAACTGCTTTTATTCTAGCCGAAATAAAACAAATAAGACTTTTTCCAGAAGAAAAAATATTATCAGACATACTGTGAAAATTTCCTTGTTCTGTTAAACATAATTTGGGAAATATTTAAAAAAGAACAAAAACACAGGCAGGAATTAATCTCAACCTCCGCATCAACAGATGATTTTATGATGAAGTTTACTGCCATCCTTTCACTCCAGAAAAATCACTGTAGGAACTGAATGATATGACACAATGCATTAAACACCAATTCAGCTGTTTACAAGTGGCTGTTGCCTCATTACAAACATAGCCATATGTGTGCTGCCTCATTACCTCATTACAAAACCACACTGCAAATTTCACAATATACACTTTAAAGTTGAGTTATTTTAACATTCTCTGTATAACAGTCATTATTCAGAAATATTTGCTCATTGCAATGATTGATCATTCAGCTGTGTGTTTTGCAA